>JANCMC010044603.1:0-21383 GCA_024363005.1 Charaxes varanes | reverse complement strand
GATTATTTAATTCGCCAATAAGAGACGAATCAAAAGTCAGCCAAGACAAAGTCTGTCGGGTATTGTATCAAATACGTGTTATTTACACCGACTAAAGCTCAAGAATGGCCAACCCATTTTTAGGGTTCCGTAGTCCATCAAGGAACCCTTATAATTTCCCTCTCTCCGTCCGTACGTCTATCTGTCTGCCCGCAAGGTGGTCCCCCCGCCTAGCATTTCCAAACTATTGGACGTAGATACTTGAAATTTTCCATAGTGATAGAACATGCTAAAAACTCATTAGGAAAATTATTTTGAACGAAATCGGACAATAACTTTTGAAACACATATTTAGCGAAGCAGAGACGCGGCACCCTTATGTATAAGCTGTCTTGACGCCCGCTTGATCATTTTTAATATTTTTTATCTGTGTCCTAGATCGCGATCCCAGTGTAGTCCTGACAAGGAAGTGGTGAATGAATCCCTTCGGCACGTTGATATCCCTGAAATCAGAGAAGCACCAAGACAGGTAAATTAAAAATAATAAAAATAAAAAGTACAGGATATTAATGTTATTTACTCATAATAATTTATAAAAATATAGATATTTGATTGATTCTATTTAATTACGACTAATAAAGGATAAATTGTCGAAATTAAATATTCATTAAAAAAATAGGGAATAAGGACTTAAAAAAATTAAAGAAAAAATTTATGGTAAGTCTCCTATGGTCGTACAATTTTATGCTAAAACAAATAAAAATACTGTTTTTCAATTATCGAGGAAGCGGGGAAAAGATATCAAAACTTCGGCTTTTCAAAAATCGGCTATTTAAAAGAGTTCGCGTTTATTTTGTTAAATTTTTAGTGTTTATATTTTTTATCTTGTAAAATCGAACCGTTTCGAAGATTACCTAACCTACAAGCAGACAGACAGATCGACGGACAAAAATGTTTTAGCTTGCGTGGTTTTTATCGATATCTTATGATATATAGTCATATGTAATTATTTAAAAGAATAATCTCGACGAACGGAACCTTATTCTGATTCATAAGTTGTGAATAACAAAAATCAATAAATAATTATAGTGCATTATTGTGAAAACAAAGAACAGATAAGGGGGAAACATTGTCTTATTATTAACTAAATAATCGTAAAATATTTCTAAGGCGCTATAAATTTTGAATTTATTGTCCTCGTAATATTTGATCATCTTTAAAATAGACATAGATTCACAGATTCCGAGGAAATAAATGCTTTCGTCACACAATTTAAGATAATTTTATATGTTATTAAAAATTTTACGGTTATATATAGATTTAAGCCTTTAAATGTCATACTTCCTTATAGGCCAATATGAATAAAACGTATAACGCACATTTATCATCAAATTTGAAATTTCTATCACGTTTTCGAATTAGTTTAACTATTACTAACACTATTGAACGCCTCATAACGCATAGCGTTATAGGTGTACTCTACTCTCACTCAAAAAAAGAACGGGCGATTTCGTCAACTAAAAATCGGTCTATATCTTTAGTATGGCACTTATTGATAAATGAAAATACACGCAGATGAAGATGAAAGTCGTGTTTTAACAAATTAGATACTTCGCTAGGACATTCATTTTATTTAGTATACGAAAAAAATGATTTAAAAAGTATTTCCTTAGACGTCCGGATGTATGTGTGTGTGGATCTGGCACGACCACGTTCGAAAGAGTCTACTATTCACGTTATTTTTTTTATTAGCTTTAGAACTACGGCGCGCTGTTTCCTATTGAAAATATATGTGTAATTCGGTAACTTTTATTCATCATTAACGAAAAACTAAATTTCAGCTGGACTTACTACATTGAATATTACTGTACAATCAAGTATTGAGCTTCTTCTAAGAGATGGCGCTTAACGCCAATAGCGACCTGCACAGCAGACAGCTCGTATTATATTAGACTCATACAAATAATAAGATATACAGGATAAAAAAATTACACTCGCACGACTATTCTTGAATTTTTTTTCGGTAGAATAATGATTACGTTTTTTTTAATTTATTATAATTACCTGCTCAGATACAATGAAAAACAAATGAGTTTATTTGTATTCTGTTTTATATATTAAATTTGTTGATTTCCATACTAGCTAGTTTCAGGTTTTTGGGTACGTATTTTTATATTAAAAAAAGGCCGATTACTAGAAAAGGGTAACCATATTAAAAAAGCTGTGAAAGAAACCTCGCCTTTATTCTAAAAGAGCTATCCAATGACACCTTAAACGATGGGATTGAATGAAAAAAAAAATAGCTCAACTTCACATGTATGGAAGCTAACCTCGGAATGTCAAATTAGTATTATTTTAAGATACAAAAAATAAAATTTATACGCAATACGTACTTGAACCGTATTTCAGTCAGAAAAGACACTTCAATTCTATTTACATGTAAAAATTTCAGTTAAGATTAAACTTACTGTTTAGCTGAAAATCACGAAAAACTGATTTTCGTGACCCTTTGACATTTTTATCCGCCACGATATCCGTGTCGATTTTTCGTGAAAACTATGCTACTAGGAATTTTTTCGTAAATTAAAAATGGCCAATATAACTGGACTACAATTAACAAGAGTGCATTCATTACTCATTTCAGTAAGGTGCGTAATCTACTCTTCCTTTTACTACATCGCTGTCTATTTCCATTTTGTTAACTTTTCCTGCTAAATATGGAGTATTAAAGTTTTACAATGGTGTTCCTATGATACGTGCCTTCTTTTTTTTTTTTGGTTTTCATTCAGTAGATTTTTATTTTTAGCCAGTATCTTTTTGATCCAATCCAAACATTTTATATTAAACTTAATAGGAGATATTAAACCTCTATGGTAAATTTATATGAAAATAAAAACAGAGCAATAACGAAAACGCATGCAACAATATTGCACTGTTTTGGTTCTAAACAGAAAAAGCGACGTCTCAAATCGGTTATGTAGTGATTAATGATGAGATTATTGCGTAGTTGGAAGAAAAAATAATTTAAATATTCACATACTTTCGTTGCGAACATTCTTTCGTTGTTCTATCTGCGTTCATAAACATTCTAGTTTTTTCTAGTTGACATTTTGGTGTAAACGCTAATAACGTGATTTCATTTTCACTAAAAGATCGAGAAAGAATGCTCTTGTTCTAGCTCGCCCTTTATCTTCGTTTGGTCTAGACCCAGCATAATGTTCAGCTAAAATTCTATTTTTTGATCACGATCTATTAGCACGTTTGGATATATGAATAATTAAGAATTGAGGTTTTGTGCTACAGCACTTTGAACTCTATACTCTAGTACTACACCGCAGCTATAATTTGGCCATGTTTATACCATCCATATGAGGATCGCGTGTGTTCGTTGTGTGCACACAACGTGATGGTACGCCATTCAGTTGAAGAAATTCTTTCTTTCAACCGAACTGTGACCTCATCAAAGAAGACTACAGTACATGAAATTTGCCAAGAAAAAACAAGTGTGCTGTAAACCACACGACTGAAGTTAAACTTTTTTAGCTCCATCTGTAATCTATACGTATGTATGTAGTATATAGAGATCATTGGAGTTCAAAATGAATTCACAATTTTATTAACATTAAACATAGAGTATGTGTGTATTGGACAAGATGTTAATTTATAAAATTTTTAGAGAAAGAATTGAAATAGCCTCGCCCGAACACACTTGTCGTAACGCTCTCGTTACGCATTCACAGGTTTCACCCCAAGTCAAATATACGTAGAGAAGTCTTACTTCGAAAAGAAATCTACATTATGACTGATTGCATTTTGTTATATTATATCAGTATAAAACACTATGGCCCTGTATACTATCAGATAATCTCTACGTCAGTGACTTCTTTAACAATTAGCAAAACATCACAAGACCTCTCTCCCGTGTGTATTAATAAAATATGTGCCTAAAATACCGTAGTAAATGTATTATTTTTGTTTATGTCACAAGGGTCAAAGGAGCAGACGGTTCACCTAAGTGACTACCGAAGCCTATGGACATCTGTATGACCAGGAGGCTACCAGGTTTCGTTGCCGGCCTTTAATGACGAGTTTAGGCCACCGGGAAGTTTAATTTGAGGGTTTTTATCGTTTGTGCGGAACCCTAATTATTTAGCTAGTGAGTAACTTGTGTGTGGTTATATTTCAGGTAAATTCCAAATTGATGGGCATCAATCAGACGATATCGCAAGCCAGCGAACCTCAGTGCCTAAAGAAGGGGGGAGTCATGGTCGTCGGTGCTGACGTCACGCACCCCTCTCCCGACCAGGTAATCGCTTGAATTACATTGCCAAACATCTCTTTAAAGGCCGGCAACGCATCTGTTAGCCTCCTGGTGTTTAGACACAAGCGATAACGACTTATTGCGTAATATGGTTCATCAGACATTAAGTTGATTATTGTTTGATTTGTCTATTACAAACTTGGGTATTGTATAATGAAGGGGGGGGGGGGAGGTTAATGGCGTAGTGGTTTAACTGAATAGAACGAACATAACCCTGGACTGGAGTTTCGGGGGGATTTATTAATTTCGAATTTAATGTTATTCTTCACAGAGGAGCATCCCGAGCATAGCTGCAGTGACCGCCTCCATAGACCCCAAATGTTACCTGTACAACATCGAATTGAGCATACAAGCACCCAAGGTAATCGTTTATATAAAGTTATGGACCAGGCAGACATTGTCCTGCCGAATTTTGGCTCGTCTCTGCTGTTTGCAGATTCATCAAAGGCCCTTATGTCTTTTCCATAAAACGTAACACTGACCGAATGAAACTTCAAAAAACATCTGGACAAAATTCGTATCTTTTAAATAATGTGTTGAGTATTTATTTCCTATTTAAACCTTCCCGGAAATAAAGGAACAAACAAAATTCGTATTCGTAAATAACGAATAACGATTAATCGATTAATGTCACTGAGTGATATTAGTTGTGGGGGTTCCGATGATGACGTCAGAAGGCAGCCGGTCGTCTAAACTCTCCCCACAAACACATCCTCTGCAATTTAATCGGACCCTGGCACTAGACCGGGACAAGGCTAGGTGGAAGAGTGTGGTCTTAAAGTTTTCTAATTAATTTCAGCGAGAGATAATAGAAGATTTCGAGAATATGATGTTCGATCATCTTATGGTGTATCGGAGCCACCAGAGGGCGCTACCACGCAAGATATTTGTGTTCCGCGACGGCGTGTCCGAGGGCCAGTTTACTCAGGTACAATTGGGTAGTTGGCACTAAAAGAAATCCTACTAAATTATTGTTCCGCATAGTTGACAGAGTTTTAAATATTTGCACAAGTCTAGTGGAATTACTAAATTATGTCAGATTAAACTACCAGAAAAGTTAATAAATTGAATTTACCTATATCAAAACTAAAATAAAAGCACGGTGAGAGCCCATATGTCAAATCAATTAAAATTTACAATCACCTGCCAGAATATATACGAAATATAAATAACCAGAATATGTTTATTCGAGAATTGAAAAATATTTAATTGTAAATTCCTTTTACAATATAGAAGTATATTTTAGTGCAATTTAACTATGTATTTAAGCATCGGTCTCCCTACGTGACTAGAAATTATAAATTAATTATCATTAATTACCCGTCCAGGGTGGTTCAATATTATTGAATAAATAAATGAATTGTTTAGTATTTTGAAGATATAAATCAATTAATTTAAAGACGTAAAACGTGACACCGAACAGCGATATGAGGGCATGACGTCACATCGTGCGAAACAAATTGTCGTTGCTAACGTACAGCTCTTTGTTTAGCACGTCGTTACGTCATTCAAGACGCCATGATAGAGTGTTTCGGCGCTGAAATTTTTGTGGCAGTATAAAAACGTAAAATTAACCACATGGAAATTTGCTTTTCGTTGAAATATTAATATGTAAGTTACAGTCGACTATAAGGCGTAATATTAACTAGTTTTAGAAAAATAATCAGCAAGCCTTTGCAATTATCAATAAATTATACTATACCCTATCCTTGCTCCTACCTCTACCGCGTATAAGCTGGTTTTATAACCGTTTTAGTGAGCTCATTGGTTAGGTCAAAGTACTTGTTCGTTTTTATCAGACTTCAGAATCAGTTAGTTAGAAGGAGACTACGTAACTTCCCATTTAGTTTCGAATTACTCTCAACTTTTTGCTTGGACTATAACAATCAGCAAAAAAAATTGTATTAGCGATCGGCCTTTCGGAGGCCCTTGTGACAACTGAGGTCTGGGCCTGCGGCCCCTTCTGCCCCTTATGAGACAGTTGATTTTTTGTTTATGCTTTAAGTAATATATCATTTAAAATCATAACGAATAATATTTATACATATAATAACATAAAATATTTGTAAAGTACGTCAACCGATTTCCAGGCAATCCAATCGGGTTAACAGGGTAGTGAGCGTTTTTGGGTTCAGGACAAAATATGAAAGCCTTGTAGAAGCAATAATTTTATTAGTATATTGGATAAACACAGATTTCTTTTTTAATTTATTTTATTTTTTTATTTATACAATAGAAAGCCAGACAAAATCTCCTAAACTCTTTTGAATTGAGTACTTTTTATTTTTATGAAATCAGTTAAAAATGTACTTCTCAATTATTGGTGAAAAACAAGTTCGTTTGAATTAACTGCAGCAAATTGGTCAATTAACATTCCACTTGCAAATAAAAACTAGTTATATATTAAAAATGTGTTGATTAGTGAAGATAATTATTAGAACATTAAGTATGTCCTATATATTTGGACAGCATCAGCGGTATGAAGTGGTGGCAATGCTATCACGTCAAGTGATGGTGTTTTTTTCATGTTTCGTTCGGTTTCTGAGACTTCCCGGTGACCTAAACTCGTCATAAAAACCGGCAACGGGAACCCTCACAAACCGAACTAACGGTTTGTGATGGTTCCCGAAGGCCTGAATCTCTCCTTAAAGGCTGACAAGGCATCTGTGAACCTTCCGGTGATGTAGGTGTCCATTGGCGTCGGTAATGGTAATGTAAAACAATAAAAGAAAATACCAGGTCACAAATATTACTTTGAAATAGCGCAAAATATGTGATGAGAAGGATTTAAGATTGTCAATCGCTTGCCATTCTACATTTATACTAAAAACAAACAGGCCAATTGGATGCTACCCCAGATATGCACATACGGAACCTATAAAACAATTTCATTCTTCACATTAAAACTTAAGTTACGAATAATTACGAATAATACATTACATTTTATCAACATTGTTAATACGAAAAAGAAAACTTTTATAAATTTCAGTGTTGATTTGCAACCATTTAATATGGGGTTCCATATCTTTAAAGTTTAGGCACCCTTGACGTATTGTACACTAGCATCTAGTTGTTTCCCGCGATTGTGTATACGTAAAATTAAACTTGCAAGAATCCCTAGACCTCCTTAATCCGGCCCTGTTTTTAACAAACGGCTTCTGAGTACCTCTCTGCTAAATTTAAAGTTTTTGGCAAAAAAAGGACTTTCATATAAATTTTCGAGAGTCTATGTCCTTAATCTGGCGTTATTGAAAAATCCGGTCTTATTTCCCTATACTAACTATAAACTACTTCCTTGCCAAATTTAAAGAAGTCTCGCGGCTTTCGAGATTTTTTTAAAGGAGACTTATGCCAAGAAAGTATTCATAGTACGTATTCCTTAAAAATATTGTTTGCAACCACACCAGCCCACAATCGACAACCGCCGAATACTGGACATTTTTTTGTAGATTAAAAAATTTAATATTAATTTAACAAGAAAAGTCTTCTATTACCACTTTACAATTAAACAAAATAGATTTTGCTATAGATTATAGGACTTTATTATCTACGGAATCCCCGACGTACAAGACAAACACACGCTTAGGCGGTAATGCGTGAAATTAAGTTAAAACAAAGTCAAAAAGTCTTAGCGCTTGAGGAATAGAGTTGGACAGTCACAGAGGATGTGCTTGGCCGTTTCCAAGTCCTCGTGACAGAACCTGCACACTGGTGACTGACATAACTTGATGGTATGTAGATGTTTCTTCATCAGTGCAAGCGTTAGAAAACCATTAACTCGTGTAGATTAACAATTGTACCCTGTAGGTGAAGATATTATTGGATGTCGGATTTGGAAACCTTTGTCAGACTGTTTTATGCCAAATTACCCAGTTAATAAGTCCATACAACAAAAAGTGTTTGTATGATTTGTTAAATGTAGTGAGCAAAACACAATTTGATATCTTAAACTCAACAATCTGTATTTTCGTATCTGTGTGAGTTTGCTGGCGGTTAATTACTTGGCGGAAGCTTATTGTGACGTCATAAATACATCACAGCAACCGCTGTGGCAATTCCGCATTATAACTACATTCGAGCAACTGAAATTACTACGCGATTTAACTGAGGATTTATTACAACAGGTCAGCTTGGACTTGCAGGTCGGTTGTTATTAGACATTTAAAATTAAATTAGGAAGTGTTATATATCAAACTGACCTATCACCATAGAGTTTTTCCTTTGCGCAACACATGCTACGAGAAATTATATCCAAATAGCTGTTTCCCTCGACTTTGCCTGCGTAAAATAGCGGGAGCCCTGAGAACTTCTTAATGTGGCCCTCTCGAAAAATCCGTTCTTAGCGGATTCCTACTCACTATAATCTACCTCCCTGCCAAATTATTAAGTAAATGTTATATTTGACACGCCATATTTGCTCTTGTCAATAGTTTTATGTAAAAGAAAACGTGAGAAAAGATTATAATTTATTACGTGTATAGGCGACCAAGAAAGTGCTTTACCATTTTGGATGATTAATTAGAGGTAGCGCCATGCTTGTAAATAAGCCTTTTAACTAATTGACGTGCAAACGACATTCGACCTTAGCGTGGCAAACCAATTTCTTGGTCGACTCGATAATGAGAATATTATCATCTATAGCCGCACTAGTATGTTCATACCAGATTTGGCTAGACAGGGGATGGAACACTGGCAGTTAAGGTAAGTGTTAGTGATCACTATAAAGAGCGCGCTCTTAAACCTAGGTCCCTAGGTCCCAAGTTTCGGGCACTGATATGGTTCCTTCCTCTGCAACGTGATGAGCCCGGCACTCGTACGCTGAATTCATGGTATATTAAGAAATTCGCCTCTATCTACCCACAAAATATATAAAAAAACTTGTCAAAATGGGTCCAGACTACTGAGAGTTCAATGATCGAAAAAAATGATTATCGTTCAGACGGTGAGTGACAAAAATAAGGAACTAACTAATCAAACTATTTATAATTCTTAAATTACTGGTTCAAATTGAAGGAAATTTACATAAAGCGGAAGAGTTCGATTTTTGTTATTTGATATTGTAATCTCAGGAACTACTGATACGATTTAAAAAATTCTTTCAGTGTTAGATAGCCCATTTATCGAGGAAGGTTACAGACTACATATTGTCACGCTGAAATTTGTCACCTAATTTTAAGCGGATGAAGTCGCGGGTAACAACTAGTTTTAAATAAATAGTGTTTATAGAATTCCTGCTTGACTACTGAAGATTTAGGGTTCTAGTTTTATCTACAACGAAGTTATAGGGTACTGAAAATGGTCTGAACTGCTTCGAGAAAAGTATGGTACGGCTGAAGAGCTTTTCTTTACTTCACTTGCTGGGAGCTCTACCGCGCCCACTGATTATGAGTACCTATATACAGAAGTTACACATTCCTATATATATGTCTGATTGTATTTTGTACAATTGAATGTGTATTTTTTAAATGTACAGTACCGGCTCGTTGGTCTAGGGGTATGATTTTCGCTTAGGGTGCGAGAGGTCCCGGGTTCAAATCCCGGACGAGCCCAATATTAAAGTGGTGAAAAATACGCAATATAAATAATATATATGCTATTTTTTCCATTCCATTAAAAAATAATTAAACGATGAGTCTATCATAAATCTAAGAGCGTTTGTTATTATTTGAAATAATAAAATATTCAAATTCTCGGCTCGTTTCCTGGTACATTTGATTGGATCTATTATTTTGTTACAATTCAATCATGATAGACGGACAGCCGTAAAATTGGAAACATCAAAAACAATATGAACGAAGTTCCAGTGATCTTTTTAAAATAAAGGTTAGGCTCTGTCACGATTCGAACGGCTTTTTATTAGTTCGGGTAAATAATGAAGAGATGTTTTTTTTTTTTAGAGCATGCAACGCGCGTTTATATTCTGCTTTGTCTCTGGTGCCTGTGACATACTCTGACATTTACAGTTGATTGCATAGATAAAAAAGCCCCAACAAGAGCCTGATTACTTTGCTTAATTAAAATATACTAAAATTTTATTTACTTAATTAAATTATTATTTAAAATGTACTAAAAATAATAGTTTTGTCACGAGCACATAAAATCTACGTTTGTTTTATAGAAGCTGATAACATAATTTTAAGCGTTCCGTACACATAAGTAGTATAATTCGTAATTTTCCTAATTTTTTAAATTTCATGTGCCGTACTGGCAGGAACGACATACCAAAAAAAAAGTCATTTTTGGACTCAAAATTAATTGTCGTTATTTAGTTTTTGTAGTTCATCATCGGGACATCCATTTTTTCAAATATGGTTATGGAATACTACAAGCCAATGCATGGAGGCTACATCCTCGGAAACAGGTTTTAAAGGACTTCACCTGATATGGGGATTGACCTACCCTCGTTCCTAGGAAAAACTAAATAAATATTAATATTATTGCTACTTTTTATTGTATCACCTCGTTTCTAATGTTTCCGCTCTTGAAATTGTTTCGCTGCTATTGAAAAAGGCTATATATTAATTTAACATATATTATGTTAACATATGCACATATACAACAGGACAATTATTTTTAAGGTCTGTTTTACGATAAGTAATGCTGATAGTACTATTTTTTTATATAGCAAATCTCAAACAGGCAGGTGGTTTAACGTATTAGTCATTACCGATGTTTATGGATAATTTCACTAATAGAAGGTGCTAAGCAGTGTATATAGAGGTTGGGAAATGAGAATGCTTTTTTTTATACCGGAGCCAGACGTACATAGCTTCATTTCAATGATCATTTCAATGATACACATATTTGCACTCGCAGAATGCATCTATGCTTAAAACAGTAGCAGGGGTTGGAAAGAGATACAAAAAATTATAAACTTAAAAATTTCAAGAATTGGGGAGCCCCAAAGAGTAGTGATAAAAATAGGCCTGACTTCTCAGACTATAAACTAAAAAATGTAAATATGCTTAAATCTGGTTAAGATTTGTTTAAGAAGTGTTAGTTAGGTAAAAACGGCCTTGACTTGTGTCAACCAGTATGTTCCAAGCCGGATACGAATATGTATAGAATTATATCTTTTAATCATTTAAAACTAAATATATCTATATATAGTTATATTTATACCCGGTTATATTACAAGCCGGATAAAAGCCGGATATTCGAAAATAAGAGAAAAGCAGGTATAATAAAATGATATTGTACAACAATATTCTGTTTAACATTCTCTTAAATCTATATATATAAAAATGAATCGCAAAATGTGTTGGTAAGCAATCCTTTTTTTAAAAATGTTCTTTGAAGACCAAGGATGGTTTTTACGGCGAGAAAAAAATCGAATAATTTTTCTTTTCCCCATACAAACGTTTTATATCTAAAATGTAGTCATTTTTAACTTATACAGGGACGGGAACGGGAACGGGAACGGGAACGGGAACGGGAACGGGAACGGGAACGGGAACGGGAACGGGAACGGGAAGTATTTAAAAAAAATAAAAGTCCTAATAAATTACGCAACTAACTCACCCTAGAACATTACTTACAAACATTATCTAATAAAATGTAATCTTTGTGAACATTACTTGTTCGTATACAACAATGAACTTACAAAAATTCTTACCTCGCGCAATTCCTCTGTGGAATCAACTACCTGCTTCGGTATTTCCGAAACGATACGTCTTAGGGACTTTCAAGAAAAGAGCATACCCATTCATCAAAGGCCGGCAACGCATCTGTTGGCCCTCTGGTGTTGCAGTTGTCCATGGGCGCCCGTCACAAGAATGAACCGTCTGCTCGTTTGCCCCTTTTTATACATAAAAAAAATATTATAATGTATTATTTTTTTAAATATATTTCAGTCAGTCTGTCTATCTGTTTTCCCATACAAAAATAACGATTGAATCAAGTAACACCTGGCCAATATTCAAATCACAAATTGTTTCTATAACATAACAGCTTTAAACTATATCATCTGCCCTATCTTATAAACTATATTTTTTAGGCATGTGCATAATGAATCCATATCGATATCGATAAATTTTCCTGCACTGTACCGATATGTTTATTTAGAAAGTATAAAAAATGCAAGTTGTTATTACAAATCGAATAAATAGAATATATGCTATAATTTAAAGTATTTTAAGGCTTTAAGTTAGATACATCTAAGTAAGTCAGGAATATGTAATTTCATTTTTGGTACAACACAAAAAAGATTGTAGTAACATGTATCGACATTATTACTATTTCCATCTCCAAACTATGATTTAATTGGCGAAATGCTTAACGATTTTTTCATTTGTAAGAAAAGGATTTTAGACAAGACTCAGAAAATTCGATACTAAATCACTATTTCTATCAACATTTCCTATCTATATAGTGCTATGATTAAGTACCTTTTATTTACCCCTTCTCCCCCCTCTAGAAGTTTCAGTTTACAACTACCAAACATAATACGTAAACGCAAAAATTGATACAAAAAAACTATAGATATTCATGTTGTGTTTAACGGAATAATCATTTGAAGAAGAAGAAGAAGAAGAAAAACTTTTATTTGGTATAAAAAACATTTGTGAAATATTGTTAACATGTTGTGTAAATTCTCTAGCAGACGAAATAAAATAAAATTGAATATAAAAAGATTACATGTTTATCGACATTTTCATCCCTATTACTATGCTTAAGTATCGATTCTTTACCCTTTTTGAGTGGAGATTTCGGTAAACCGATCACCAGATGTCGGCAGGTGACGATTACATGCCAATTCACGATCAATTCCTCACTAATTCACAAAAGAAACGATTTTTTATCGATTTAGTGCTGTGTCATTGGACGGAACGACTTTTGACGATAAGAGCAGATGCTATTATCGATGTTAGACATAACTAGATGATGAAACTACACTGTTTTAAAGCTTGTGTATAATGTTTTGGTGGTATGTACGTCACTGAACCCTTCCAAAGTAGATACATTTTGATGAATTTTTTTGGCG
Source organism: Charaxes varanes (assembly GCA_024363005.1). Classification (NCBI taxonomy): domain Eukaryota; kingdom Metazoa; phylum Arthropoda; class Insecta; order Lepidoptera; family Nymphalidae; genus Charaxes; species Charaxes varanes. The sequence continues at coordinate 8,100 of JANCMC010044603.1, read as the reverse complement.
AATTTCTTGTATTCGAGTACAATTGAACGCAATTTGATTGCGACATACTTTGAAAGGATTTATTTATAAATCTAGTTGCGTTTGTTTTTTTTTCAGAATATATAAAAATTTTAACGTCTAATACTAAATTGCATTTTTTTTTTTATAAAAGTATTATAAATGCTACCGAATTGTAAGTTGCTTCTAAATTTAAAATTTAATATTAATATCTACTATAAATAAGATGACAGTTGTCACGCATGATGTTTTCGTAGTCTTTAAATATGTTTTCCATCACGTTTGTAAGTTTTGTTTATGTGTGTTTATATAAGTCTTGACATTTTCAGCTAATATAAACAAATCCAAAGATATTTTTACTTAATTTTAAAATAAGGAACTGCTAAAAACAGTCTGCTAATTTCATAGATTTATTCCGGTGGCCTAAACTCGTCATTAAGGGCCGGCAGCGCATCTGCTGGCCTTCTGGTCGTGCAGATGTCCATGGGCGCTTCGCACTTCGGTGCCTGCTGCCTACTCGTCTGCCCCCTTGTAACATTAAAAAAAAAAACATATTATGTCCAATTGAAAACTTTTAAAAACTTCACAAACGCTTACCAATGCTCCATGGAATATCGCCTCGCCAATGAGTTTGGTGCTTTCAAACATATCATCCCCTGGGCCCAACGAGAAGCATCTCTCGAAGAGGTTACACAGAAGGAACTGATTGTCACATTTATCGCCACTGAACTCACACCGAGCGCCTCTCGTATTGGGGGAGATGTCGCCAAGACTTGATGAAAAGAACCCCGCCACTACGGCAGGCTGAAAAGATTTGATGTTTATTGCCTTACTAGCTGCATCAGGCGACTTCGCTCACATAAATTTATTGTTAAGCTAGTTGTTACCCGCGACTTCGTCTGCATAAAACTAGGTGAAAACATTTAGCGTCATAATATATAGCTTATAGCCTTCCTCGATAAATGAGCTATCTAATACTGAAAAAAATTTTCAAATCCGACTAATAGTTTTCAAGATAAGCGCGTCCAAGTAAACAAAGAAATAACTCTTCAGTTTTATGTATTAGTATAGATTTTGACGGTTTTTATTTTTTTGTGCGGAATCCTAATTTTTAGCTAAAAACAAAATAGCCTGTGTTGTTCCTTGTAAAATCAGCTATCTACCAGTCTATCGCATCCAAATAAGTCCAGTTGTTTCGGACATTACCCAGAACAATCAGACAGAGATGAAAAAAATGTGTATATAGTATAGTATAGTATAGTATAGTATAGTATAGTATAGTATAGTATAGTATAGTATAGTATAGTATAGTATAGTATATGTAATAAGTAGAAGAATTTAATTTTGCTAATATAAACAGACATTCCAATTTTATTTATATTTATATAGCAATTAGACAATGTCAGAACCAATAAAAGCCAAATTTGAATATCTCAATCAAAAGATCCGCACTGACACACCTTGCCGGTTAGTCTTCCCGGGTTAAGAGTAGATTCCAGTCGCAGCGCCGCGTATCCCATGTTATCAGAAGAGATGAGTTTGTTGGTCATATTCATGCTGGTTGTGTGAACCGCGAACCAGTTCATCACGCCATGGAGGGTTCCATCCGACTTTTCTATGCGAATTTGAGTCAATTCCTGGTCTATATTTCCTTCGTATCTGGAATTATAGATGTAAGTCAGTTAGTATTCTTTTTAACTTCGAAAAAAGGATATTCGACTGTACGCTTTGTAATTATTTTGTGTTACACGATTACTTCGGTATTTATGGGCCGATTTTGATGATTCTCAATTTGTTTGATAGACTATACTTCAGAGGTGGTCCCATAAAAATTTTATCGAAATCGGTTGTAGGGTTTTAGAGAAATGTCATATACATTTGTATATCATACACAGTTTACTCCGTAACCTGCTCCGGAGAGCCAGACATAGCTCAGTGTTTATACCTTTTTGCCCTTGACTGCAAAGTACTAGAAAAATTTGCGCGTCGACACAAAGTCACCCCACCACAGGCCACACTACATGATCATTGAAATGATCATTCAAATGAAGCTATGTCTGATTCCGGCATTAGAGCAGTGCATATAGTAGGCCTTCCCATTCCATATATCATCATAGTATAATTGACAATTTAATTCTACTTTCCACTAAAAGTTAAAAAAAAAGAAAACCTACTAGGATGTCTACTAAATCGTATGAAAGTACTCTACTAAAGTACTATTCATGTAGTATATGCATTATAAATAATTATGTATTTACTATTGTATATATTATGTAATTATATATAACTATGTATTGTAGTATATCGTTATGTATGTAGTATTTTTACTTTATTACAGTGCAGCTTTCGGGTTGCAGCATTACACCGATTTTCCCTCGTATTTATTCGCGGATTAAAGCATAGTAGTTTAGTTTCTCATGCACTATTTTTAAATAATAATTAAATTTGAAACAACAAAAACTTAACATGTTATGTGACATTAATTTGTAACAGCAGACTTTGTGACGGTTCACAATTAATTGAATGAATGTTTAATATCGAGTGTCGCCCTCCCCCCTGCTCTGCTTAAGGTTTCCATCCTTCTGGACATGCTGCAAATGTTCTAAGAAAAATGCCTTTTGTTTTGGTTTAGTTCATTTTTCATTGAACTTTAAGCACGATGTTGCAAATTGAAGTAAAATCATTTTAATTTCATTGTTGTTTCATGTTTAATTATTATTTGTTTATATATAAAACTAAGTATTTTATATTCTCCTTTTTTATGTTCCGCTAACTTAGCTGGTGTGTGTCATGTATATATTAATAAGTGAAGCGAAAACAATCAGTACCATTTTAAGAAAATAACGCGGACGGAGGAGCACGTCTCGCACAATCATAGCGTATATAGAAGAGGGCATGCGAATGATAATATATTTTTTTTTAATATGGATTATTAATACATTAAATTATTAAAATAAACCTCACGCACACCGGTGCGTAACGATTTACACACACATGTACATATGTATTTTATTAGACGATGGTGTTGAAGCGCGGTCACGACGACCGTATGTTTTATTGTCGAATATAACAATATCGTTGTACAGATAAGTAAATTTTTATATAAAGCTTTAAATACAGTACACAAATCTAAAGATTTGAACCACAGAGCGGCCATCTGCCACCGTGACGCCCATCTCATCACGGAAATGGCTGTCCCGAAAAACAAACTGGGACTGTAGAAGAATAAATAAATCGAAAATAACAAAATACTAAAAAAATCTGATGACCATCGACCAGTCAGCAATCACTAGTAAGTTTTAATTGTTCACAACGTAAAGCCGTTAAGACTTTGTGTTTGCCTATGCATTGACTTGATATATAACATGGGCACTTTTGTTCCGATAAATGTTAATTATATTGTTTATGTCACCGCAATTGAGACATGGCTTCTGGAACTTACGGTGGTTTCGTTCAGTACTCGTTGCTAATGCACAGTGAGGGTAGAATGCTAAAAATCTTTATTCGAAAATTATCTTATTGTAAGCAAGTAAAACTATTTATCCTCTGTATAGCTTTGATCGTTTACACACAATGTACATATCTAGATAAAAAATACTATAGTACAAAACGCAACAAACCGATTGGTCGCGGTTTCGTCACACCGATTGGAGCGATTCAAAAACTATTTCTTGTCGTGCAAAAAGGTTTGTTTACGCGTCGGTGTAACGACAGCGCGACCAAACAAAAGTAAAACACCATAAAAAGCCGTCCGTGTGCAAATCATAGATCGTGAGCAACGTAACAGAAAAAAAAAGTGAAAAAAGAACAATGGTCGCTCGATGCAGTGTAGACAGACACTTAGATGAGAGGTTATCATTGATTTCGGATCGATTAAAAACAAGTCATAATGCTATTTCATTCGATATTAATTTAAAAAAAGTTTTCTCTTATTACTTTACAACGTAGATTACGATGATTTTTGTATTATTTATTTGCCTCTGTTACATTAAAAAATCATATCAATGGAATGGATATATTATTTAATTTACATATGTCCAAAAAAAGTAAGATTCCATTCTTATTTTTGTACTGTCAAAAACTTACGTGGCATACATTTTATCAAAAGCGGATCTATGATGACGCATTTCTATATCGGTCATGCGCAAAGGTAATTTGATAAGAGAGACAGACGTAGAGACAGTAATTATCAATTAGCATCACTCGTAATTTTCTTACAATTTGAATAAATTAGAATACGGCCTACAAAAAATTCTTTTGCTCTGAGGAAACCATACCGGGTCCTCGACTTCTGGCAGGAGCTTGGCTGGTTGGAGTAACCGACCGGCCACAAACTGACTGCCGGGTCCGCTATTTATCATTATTATTTAAGTTCTAATGTAACTAATACCATATTTAAAAGCTATCATTGATGCACAGCATATCTTTTGCTTCCTAGCGTTATCCCGGTTAAATACCAGAGTCCACTTAGATTGTAGAGGATGTGGCTGTGGGGCGAGTCAAGATTGATGCACCGCATAACAAAGATATTTTCATTTTAGACTGAATACCTTGATGATGATGTGTATCACGATGATGATGATGATGACTATGTGCCTCCTACAGAGAAGCCTAAAACTAGATTTAAAAAGCCAAAACTATCTGATATTAAAGTTTTCAAAACGAAAAAACCTGTTGTGCGTAAAGTTAGAGTTATTAAACAATTAAAACATGAGTCATGTGATGGTAACATAGTTAGTGAGGACAAGAAAACAACTACTATAACATGCTGTAAGTTTTTACTGTTTTTTATATCTAATTAGCTTATTGTGTCCCACTGTTAGGCACCCTTCTCGAATCAACTTCCTCTTTCCTGCGCCAATCTCATTTACAAGTTCCTCACTAAGGCATTTGAAAAGTCGCGCTATCTGTTCCTCGGCCTGCCGGGTCATCGGCGGCCGTGGGTGAGCGTCCAATTTATGGCATGGCATTATAAGTTTTTAAAGTTAGTAGTAACTTTTTAGAAACATTTATCAATATAGTGCGTACAGCTTAAAAATGCAAGCCCCTCAGCTAAAATTATTTAAATGTGTGAAAGTAGATATTAATTGCAACGCTTGCTTGTGTGTGTGCAGCGATATTGCAAAATCAAACTCAATGACAAGCTATCAATTCAAAGTCAATGGCAAACTCAATAGCAACACAATGGCAGTTTATCGCGCGATCGGTTTGCCTTTGGAGGAGCATGCATTTTTAGACTGTGCATACTCTACCAATAGTAATAAGTGTAACTGTCTGAATTATCTAATAGGACACGTAAGCATAACAAGCACAAATAAGCCTTTTAACTAATTGTAAATAAAATTTAACTTAGCGTGGCAAACCAATATGTCGATCAACTGTACGTAACAAAAAATTATGAGCATGTCCCTTATACCAGACAATTAAATTTGTGTTTTGATTTTGTTATGTAATGAAGAACAACAATACTACAAGAATTATTATTTAATGCAAACTTTAAAATATATTTTATTGTAAATTTACAATATTTTTAGATCCAATTATGAAAAATGGTGCAAAAGGACCCGCTATTCTTTTAAGAAGACCAAAAGATGCAACAGTCTTAAAGGTCCATTCAAATTATAAATTGAAAAATTCTTCAAAGTCAGATTTTAGAAATATGAGAAGGGATGTTAATGTACGAAGAGTTAAAAATACAAAACCCATATCAAAGGAGAGGGAGAAACTGGTGTGCCCCGTCTGTGGTATATTGACATATACACTTGGCAATCATATAGCTACCCATGAAGGTATTCAACATTTTTTAATATTTAAAACGAAATCAGAAATAGTTTCAATATTTTTTGCAAAACTAGGCCAAGAGCTTGTTAGGACATGCTTATATAGAATGATTAAAGGCATTTCTTAAGTAACTTCAAAAGTTGTCGTCCAATTTAGGTCAAAATAATTTTCCCAATGAGTTTTTTTTAACATGCCCTATAAACATGGCAAATTGGAAGTCTCTACATCTAATATTTTGGAAATCATAAGCGGGACCATTGACGAAGTGCAACTATAAAGGTTTCTTGTACAACTACGGAACCCTAAAACAAGGGTTTCAATTAGAGACGAATTTCTTAGCATTCCATGGATTCACCGTGCGGGTGCCGGGTCCATCGCGTTGCAGAGGAAGGGACCATAGAATTATTTGGATATTCTTAGATATTATCCGACCAAAATAGATCGGACTTTTATGTTTTTTTCCATAAAAAGTAACCGAGTTCTACTCCTGTAATCATTATGCAACTACCATTTAAAGAGTATTTATCTTTTGTGCCACAATCCACGTGAATCACAGCGACACCGAAGTCCAAACAATATATCGATTATGTCGGTATGCGTGACTCAAGTCTCAACCACGCGCAAGCCAACAATGCGAATTCGATTGTATTCGATAATTTGCATTGCTAATCGTTATTTGTTTTTATAGCCAAATCTTGGCAACGAAACTGGGCCTCCGATGATTAAAACGTTGTGTGACGTCAATGGACCGACGGACATCCTTTTTTCTATGTTAACTGGTTTCCCGAGTTCGTAACGCGATATCGTTATACGTCATAAAATCTATTTTGTAACCAATAACTAAATGATTACGGGACGCGTGGATTTGCAAGATCATTTGAAAAATTTCCAAAATTAATTGATCCACCAAAAAAAAACACTCTGATTAACGCTTCCCTTGTTCCACGTGCATTTTTTACCACTGATTAAATTGATTTTATAAATTAAGTCATTGTTTCTGGTTTAAATTAAATTTTATTTATTTATTTAATGATTGAATTGCATAATAAATTTTAATACAGTTCTTAAGTAAAATTATTAAATTATAAGACTAAAATTTATATAATATTCGATATATCTATTTATTTATCACATTTAACACCTTTGTATAAATAGTCAATAATCGAAAATAATAATCATTTTTAGTTTAGCATTTAATTTATTCCTGAAACTTAACTCGTAGCGCCATCTATGCACAGTTCCCTGAAAACGATACAACTTCTATTCAAACCCTGTGGAAACCGCGGAAACGGGCGCGCGAGGAATTTTCCTCATTCCTGACACCGACGCTAGATGACGCTAGTAGTGGCGTTTCGGCGGCGTCCCGAAGTATTTATATGAGTTTATTTTTAAAGCATAGCGTTTTAAAAGTGGCCTAGGAAGTCGATGTATGACACAGCTCGTGCAGAATGTTACAATACAATGTACAGACTTTTTTTGTTCTTTTTCGTTTTTGAAGTATTTTGATAAAGAAATATTTTACTTTTATTTTATATAAATTCAGGAAGAATGACAATATTTATTAAAAGGGGTCTGTAATTAACAAAAATGCAATAATGCACTACGCATTTTAAATACGGAAAATGAACGAAATGTTAATTAATTTGTATTTAAATATGGAATCGATTCTTTAGAGAGTCATTATTTTAAATTTTCTTTTTTTAACATATAGAGAACTACGCATTTGAGATTTTAAGATAGTCACTTATACTTAGTATCCTGTGGAAGTAGACCAAATAAAATTCTTATTTCCATGGCGTTTTCTAGATGTATGATGTATAAGCGTAATCGGATACAGCGAGATTGCGCGAACTTATATGGAGGCCAGACGTAAGTACGTAGCGTGCTTTTATTTCGACATGCGGAAGGCGTAATTAAAATATTTAAAAAATCTATTATTTTTGAGTTAATGAAGATATTATACTATTATATCCGCTATAAGGTGTATTTCTGTAGTGTAAACATTAAAACCTTCTGGAAACAACCTTCATTAAAACCTATGGTCTATGGGTAGAATTTTGGGTTACGTATATTTTGCAGTTCCATTATACGCCAGAGTTCATGGCCTGATCAAAATTCGGCCACAAATCGTTAGATTAATTAAAGCTATACAAAAAATTTTGATTATTTGAACAACAACATTGTTATATTTGACAATTAATATACGTACGGTTGGTCGACATAACTACGCTTTGACAGAATCTAATAGTAAAACGTCAACGTGTGTGTGTAAATCTTATGACATTGGTGTGCGTGAGGTTTTCTTTTAATAACTTTATATAT
>JANCMC010044589.1:2343641-2394315 GCA_024363005.1 Charaxes varanes | reverse complement strand
GGGTCCTGAAGTCGTATCGTAAATAGCCTACAAAAACAAGCAATTAAAAAAGCCCGACAGAATTCAAAAGTCGGTCGGAAACGAAACAAAAACCGGCTAAGCTCTATCTGCAGCAGTATCGAGTTGGGTCATTACTAATTCAGAGTGCGGCCGGCTAGGTCTCTCATCTCTTAAATTGGGTTGCTAGGTCTCGCAGCGGGGCTTAGAATGTAATTTTAGTTTACGTTATTACGCTCACTGACTGACTGCTTGACTGAGGAAGATTTTAAAATGCTGCTCTCTTTATTTTGTATTTTGAAGGCACAAGCGACTTTTTGTTCTGTTCAGCCTGTATACATTGTTCCAGGACCTTTTATATATAAAAACTAAATGCGCCCAGCGACTCTGTCCGCGTGGGTCACCCTTATCACTTAGGGGGATGAAAAAAAGATGTAGACCTATTCTCAACCCTAGCCAATATGCACGCAAAATTTCATGAAAATCGGTCTAGCCGTTTCGGGGGAATTTGGCAGCGCACCCCGTGACACGAGAATTTTATATATTAGATTAACTGTACAAGCCTTTGTCATACTACTGCTCCTAAACCGCTGGACCGATTTGAATGCAATTCTGTGTGTATATTCCAAGGGATCCGTAAATGGTGGGAAAAGACAATTGGACTTGATAGATGTGCTTTAACTCACAATAGCTGGGCGTTTTCGACTTCTAAGGGCATAGCACGAACATTTCAAACCATTGGAGTCGAAGATTCGACTTCGGAACCTCCTTAGTGTCAACGCGGGTTGCATCAGCATTGTTTAGAAGCGTGACACGATAAAGATTTTCCTCCCGTGGGCCTAGCATGAAAATTTTCATCCCAAATACAATAGAATCATCGAATTCGAACAGTTCGAAATGCTCGTGCTAGGGCCTCTGTCTATTTTATTTTGTTCATATTTCACGGAAGGATTAAACTAAAAGTAAGAAAGAAAAAATCTATGGAATAATTAAAAGAATACTAAAAAATGTAGATTGTAGCGATTCCGAGGATGACGCCAGACGGCAGTAGGTCGTCGTAACTTGTCCCACAGCCACATCCTCTGCAATTTAAGCGGGTGAAAGTAGTCCAAAAGTAAAGAAAGATTAACCAACAGTTGCGCGGGATTATTTATAAATTCAACTAAAGCAAAACCCATGCACGCTATACGAAATTCAACCTTCTCATTTAAGAAAACAAGCACACGCTTGCAAAATAAATATATACAGGACTATGTGACACACCTAGGATTGTTCCTAAGGTAACTTACTGCCTATGTATAACAGACGTCCCTTATACACAAATATATATGTTTTGTGGAAATATTTAAATATATACAAATAGATAGTACACCCAGACTCGAGGCGAAAATCGAACCCACAACCCCCGGAGCAGAGGCAGAGTCACTGCCCACTGCGCCAACGGGCCAGTAATAAGATCAAAATTAACTTCTGAAGACGTTAACCTTGCTGAACTTCAATCGTTAGTTATTGCTTTTAGTAAATCGGAGAAGAAAGTTTGGTACAAACAAAACAGAAAACATTTTGCCTCCCGGCAAATTTGGTAGTCGTGTTGAAAAGTCTTTACAAAAATTTACAAGGAAGTTTGAAGTGTTCGACAATTTTTGAAGTTGCTGTTAAGGTCAGGAGGGCAGTTGGTTTATGCAATTCTTATTTAAATTAAGAATAAGAATAAAATTTATATGCTAGATCATCATACCGCATACAGATACATGTAAATACTAAACAGTATACATGTTGCGGACAGATGAAGCAGCCAGGACAAGGCGGTGTTTTCGACCGTGGGCGTTTTTGAACGCACTGAGCACGACTGACACTAGTACGTAACATAGCGAGCGAGATAGGCACGGGTTGTTAGAAAGAGATGGCGATAGTGCTATCTCGCTCTCCTACTAAGCTTAAATTAAAAACTTGTATTAGAAGTGGGTGCGACAATACCCCAACGGCGGTGGGGTTTGAACCGGGTACCTTGCGGATTTCAGTCCGTACCTGATACCATTGAGCTATTGAGGCTCGAAGCACTGTTTTATGTGCCTTCCAAAACACGGAGGAGGTCAGACGTTTGAAAACTAATAATTAATAAATCATACTCTATTATTTTCCAAATCATAGAAATCTGCAAATATCCGACGCTTATCAGTGGGTCTCTATCTCACGAAACAGACGTGTACTATCTCCATAAGTTAATTTACCAGAGTACAAAAACCGTCCAAATCTACCTGAATGGTGCAAAGATAATAGTCGACATAACGACCCCGGTGTTATATCCGTAAATATATATAAAAAAAACACTACCTGTTAATGTCAACTGCTAGAAATTGAAATATGCCTTCAAATAACACAACCTTACTATATCTACGCGCATTCCATATTCGCCTCTTAAATAATTCGTATAAAGTTCATATTCCAATAAAACATCTCGTTTGAACATGGTTCTATACTGTATTTTTGAGCAATTTAAAATTTCATCTCAAGTTAAAGAATGTAGAGTTCGTTTTCGAATAAACATTTTGCTTGTGAAGTTAAAAATACTACAAGCAAAGCTTTGTTACAATGTAACGCGTTCTAAATCCCACTTTATTTAAGTGAAATAAAAAATGTATTGGAAAGGTAGAGCGATATTTGCGTAACGGGTTCAGTAGCAAAGCAAGAAATTACTTACTTTTATATGTTAAATTATTGAATTCTAGTCTAGTCACAAATAAACGTTTGTTCCCACATAGATCTCGTATATAGTTGATTTTACTTTAGTTTTCAGTTAAACATTTTTAATTGTTTAAAAATACTTACTTATCTTATACAAACATATTAAGCTGAAGAGTTTGTATGTTTGTTTGCTTGAACGCACCAATCTTAGGAACTACTGGTACAATTAGAAAAAAACATTTCAGTGTTAGATAGCCCATTTAACAAGAAAGCTATAGGCTATATATCATCACACTAAATTTGAATATATTTTTTCAGCTGATTCTACTCAAAGTCGCGGGCACAGTTAGTTTTATATATCTTTAAATGCATAGATAAATTAGAAAACAATGGTAATTTCACAATGGAACCCTAATAACAACTGGCGAGTGTATTTAAAATAAGGTATGATACATGCATCTCTATGATTATGTAGAGTCGTTGGAAGTACAACTTTAAACGTTACCAAATAAGGATCACTCTAAATCGCAAGATTCAAATGCAGCGACAGGTACAATTTTGACGTAAGACCGTAATATAATATTGTGCACGACCCTATACAAAAACCAGAGACAATAGCATGTTTTTATTTTATTAAAAGGATTTCGCTGGTGGCCCTAACTGTTTTATCATCGAGAAATAACGCTGGCAAAAAGCATAGGTGCTTTAGAGTTCCTTGAATATAAAATTATATTAATGAACATTATTTTACTAAGATACGACTTTTTTCAACACACACCTATTAATCCTAAAAAAATGGCCAAGAGCGTGTCAAGACACGTACAGAAGGGGTTTGTATCTGATACGCTATAAACGTATTTGTTAAATAACTTCAAAAGTTGTTCTCCGATTTCGTTCAGAATAATTTTCCTAATGAGTTCCTAGCATGTTCTATCAACATGGAAAATTTCAAGTCTCTATGTCTAATAGTTTGGAAATACTAGGGGGGTCCACCTTACGGGCAGACAGAGCGAAATATACCTAAAAGCTGGCAACTTTTTGGTTCAGAGGATAAGCTAAAGCTGTCTAAGGGAGGTATGCCAATATATCTGAATTATTGTGAAAATGGTGCGGCATATATAATTTTTTTTTTGTTTAGCTTTTATCTTTATAGTATAAACAAAATATTTTTCTATACTCTGTATATACGGAACCACAGTGTTTTTTTACCCGCACAAACGTTAAAACGACACAATTCCTATCTGAGTGATATCAAAAGGGACTTAAATGTTTAAAAGCATTGCTCGCAATGTACCTGACTGGCACACAAAAAAATATGATTAATGAAGGTCGAAAATTAAATAATTTCATCGCAGGTACATACCGGGGGTGGAGTGGACTTTTTTTAAGGCATTGTCCACGAAGGTATTGTGATACGCGTCCCGGTGGTGATAATTATGAATTTTGCACTTTTTTGGTCATGAGAATTCCTTTACGCAACTGACTTAGGGAATCAGTCAGTATAAAATAACTAACCGATACAAACACACACAGAAAAATTCTATATTTATTTCCACAGTTCTTTGGTAAAGCCCTAATTAACGTAGCTTTTTTACGTCCCATCTAAATCGATCGGACGAAAAATAAAAATAAAGTTTTAGTTCCGCAATAATGAAATAATTTTATTTCAACAAAACTACTACACTTTACGCTTATCCAAAATCTGCTTGCAGCGCATATTGATGTCATTTTGTCATGAGTCACGATTCTCAGCTATGAGGGTACAATCAGGAAGAGAGGAAATAGATGTGTGTTTGTGATTGTACATTTTTTGATCAATGAATTTAGGTTTTTGACTTTTGTAAGACAAGCCAGGCTTTCAGGCTAGTATGGCAATAAAGCCACTTGAAATATTTTGCTTTTTAGGGTTCCGTATCTCCAAAGGAAAAAAGGAACCCTTATGGAAATGACTTCGTTGTCCGTCTGTCTGTCAATAACCTTTTTCATAGGGAAGTACAGAGATATAAAGCTGAAATCTATACCAAATACTAGGGTCTGCGATATCTTGAAGCTGTAAGAAAATCAACTCTCTAAGTGTACGCAATCAAAAGATATGGTCGTTTATATCACATTTTCCATACATTTGCAATATAGGAACCAAAACCATGCCATCTGCGTCAATTTAGCGGAGAACCTATTTGGCTTGGTACCGACTTCAGCACATCAGTAAGTGTCTGCTAAATCGTATGAAAGTACTATTTATTTTTGGCTTTTTAGTTCCTCGCCTTTTTGTGTTTGAAGGCGGTTTTCTTTTTATTTAAAAATAATTTATTCAAATTTAAAGTTTAAGAAAAGTATAAATCTTAACATAATCTGGTATTACGTGATGGTACGGAACCCTTAGTACGCGAGGTTGACTCGCACTTGCCCAGCTTATATAACATTAGATTTTTATTACTAGTACGACATTTAGACTAAAATATGTTATTGCCAAATTTATTGTACGTATTTTGCAGAGATACAATTTGTCCTCATTGGTGTATTATAATTGAGTACAAACTGGTTTGATGGCACATGATTAATAAAAATACTTTAATGTTAATTGTTTATAAATATTAATATTCTGTAACGAGGAAAACAAAATATTCATTAATTATAATTATATATGTTATACACCTTACAATACAGTATAATATTACATTAGCAAATAAAACTTGTTTGTTTTAAATACTTCTTGCATATGAGTAATAAACTCGTTTAACCTCCAAATAAGAGTAAATCTTGGGTTTGAAATTGACCCAAGAACCTCACAGAATCCGCCCTTCCGCCTTCTTCTTCTTCTACTTTACTTTGCGCCCCACGTGGTGAGATCATGGATGGTGAGAGATTGGATTATGGTTATTTTATAGGTCTGGTTTGCTTAAGCATAGTTTCCGCCCTTCCACCTATTCTTCTTATTTATCAAATAACTCTCAAAGACTCTCCAATAGTGAAGATTGGCATTTCAAGTCCTTTCTTATTGCTGGCAAGCCGAATAAGTTGCTGGGGCATCTATATTTTTGTTCACTCCAGCACTTCGTGTGCCTTGCCTTCTTTTTCTTCTTTTGGTAAAAGAAGAAGAAGAAGGATACCTTCCCAATAGTAATCTATTGTAGAAGCCGATTTGGCATTCGATTTATATACTTCGCATGTATAATAATACTCTTATCTTTCTTAATAATTCTCAAAACATCCATTCTCATTTGAATTTTAGCAAGGATTGACCTTGAGTCATCATGTCCATCTATCTAATGTGGAGCATTCTTAAATAAGACAACTTGAGGGCTTCATTTCTCCTCTTCCTATCGGCTTAAATCTTAACTAATAAATATGCTAACTCCGAAGTTAAAACTTTACTATCATGGCTAATAGTTTAATGCTCTTGATATTTTATTGCATGTAAAACAGTGGCTCCCGATTATTGTACCGAGTGATATTAGACGTGAAATTGTGGGGGTTCTGGGGATGACGTCAGATGACAGTCGGTCATATTAACTCGCCCCACAGCCACAGCCTCTGCAATACAAGCTGGAGTGTGGTACTAGACCGAGATAACGCTAGGAAGAAGAAGATTATTCATATAGATAATACTATTCGAGATAAGGTATCCATAATACGGGAGTATTAGTTGCATTCTTCCAAGAAATATAAGCATACTTTGGTGATCAAACGCAAAAAATCTCAAGGCAAGATTCGATTCAATACATTTAGTAAACGCGATTCGCGGCGCACTGGAGGTCTTTAAAAAATGCCATAAACCGTGCACACGTGTGAAACTGATTTTTTTGCGTCGAGTAAATCGTGTTTCGTTAATTGTTGTATGACCAGTTTAATTGACGGACAAAGCAATTGGTTGTTACTAGATAAAACACTTTTAGGGTTCCTTGGATATTTAGTACAACTATAGATCGCCGGCTGGTCGAAATTCGCCTCCAATTCTATTTGCTTATCACACGCTCGGTACAACTACATTTATTTATCGAAACTTTTATTAAGAGACAGTTTTACTTATAAAATTTACTCAGTGCAACTTAAACCGCAGTCGGTTCACAGTTTTATATGATTTGAAATTGAATGAAAAACTAGCTGTAGTTATTAAAAACTTTCTGATATTTCTTTGAAATATATTTGTACATTATTCGATCTTTTCATGATGACTGTTTACTTATTAGGGGTATCCATAAATTACGTCACACCTTAAGGGGAGAGGAGGGGATAGCCAAAATGTGACATTGTGTGACAAGGGGTACGGGGGGATCAAGAGCCATGTGACGGCACATATCAATATTTAAAATGTTGCAATAAAAAATTTAATTTTCCGTTTTAATTTAAATTACATTTTATTTTTTAAATATGTGACGACACCAAAGGGGAGGAGGTTTCGAAAGTGTGACGAGGACGAAGGGGGGGAGGGATCAAAAATCGTTAAATTGGTGCGACGTCATTTATGGATAACCCCTTATGAGTAAGTTATTAGTTAAAGGAAGCGCCACGCTTGCAATCTGCTGCTGAATTGGAGTAGCGCGTCCGGGTTTCTAGGTTTCTCGCATAAGATTTGTGTTGCTGTCACGTCAAGTGTTGGTTTTGTTGTCGCGTTTCGTTCGGTTTGTGAGAGTTCCCAGTGAAGCAAATCCTTCTTTAAAAATTGGTAATGCACCTTCGAGCCTCCTGGTGATTGCAGATGTCCATGGCCGCCGATAGTCACTTAAGAGTACTGCCTGCTCGTGTGGCCCGTGTAATATATTAAAAAAAAAGTACACAAATCTAAGATCTGTGGCCGGATTTAGACCAACCGGCGTTTTCTATTTTATATTCATCTTTCATCGGGAGAAATTCTAACTGTCTTATATTGTGGACAGGTTAAGTCGTGTCAGAGAATACATCAATAAATTCACCAACACACTAAAAACATATGTTTCATAAAACCGAAGCTTTTATTGAGCTTTCGGTAAACTGCCGAAGCTAATATGAGCAGAATTGCAGATAAAAGTAGCGTTTGTGGCCAACACTGACGATATAATTTAGCGAAGATATTTAAGGTACTAAGAATATATGTATATATGTTTTTATATTTTTTATTCTTCTCCTTTATTTTAATTCATACACTTTATATAGGCTAATGAAAATTATATTCAATAATAGACTTATCTCTCTATAATAATATCATAATGGCTACTAGGAAATCCGGCAGACGTTGTCCTGCCCGAATGTAAAAATCGTAAAATGACCTAAATACCGACTGCAGCGCCAACTGCCGGGCTGATTTGTGAATCTAAGCAATCCAGAGCGCGGCCCAAGAGCATACAAAATTCATTCAAACCGGTCCAGCCGTTTAGGAGGAGTTCTGTGACATACACAAGTACAGTAGAATTATACGTCTATACGTCTACTATTATCCATACGTCCATACATTCATACATCCATACATCCATACATCCATACATCCATACATCCATACATCCATACATCCATACATCCATACATCCATACAATGCCCTAAATTACGCGCCACGACAATTTGGTGTGTCAATATTTCGACCCAATTGCACGGATCGTGGTCACGACGGGACTCAGTTCTGTCTATAAATATGTCACAATGTAACAAAACCACGAAAAGTTTGGATTAAAATGTTTTTTTTTTGTAAGAATTTTGAGTATGCTATAATTATTTCTAATTTTTTTATTCCTTTTATCCCTATCTACTAATCCTAGCTTATGTTGTTACTGGTCTAGAGTGGGTGCGACTTTAGATCAGAGTGGGGTCGGGGTTTGAACCATTTCGGTGCATCCATTTCACTACTGAGCTATTGCGGTTTCAAAATATAATAAGAAAGTTTTTATAATAATTCTAAATCTATAGCGTTTAATAAAGAGATAAATATATACAGGACTACATAAAACACGGACGTCTGTTCCTAAGGTAGACAATTTAATGCCTGTGTTATAAGTAACAGGCGCCTGTTACACAAAAATAAATTTTCTGTAGAAGTATATAAATACATATAGATAATACACCCAGACTCGAGGCGGGAATCGAACCTGCCACTCCCGGAGCGGAAGGCAAGGTCCCTGCCCACTGCGCCAACGGGCCAGCCAAATAGATTGAAAGTTGGGTTAAAGTTGTCTAGACTTAAGAGTCACGCTAAAGAACCTGTAGTAACAAGTTGTATTTTTTAGGGAAATATTAAAGCACAGCATTACTTAAATTTTCCAATAACCAAGTTTCCTCCATGGCATAGATTTTGAGAAGGTAACGCCGAATCCATTGTGCTAATAATGGTCACAGTTTGGACATTCTATGCGAACGAGTTTGCGCGCTAGGTTGAGGTCGTACGATTGAACTCTACATATTTGACTTTAAATATCTTGTAGAAACGTGACAATCAAAACAGCTCTATTTCCGGCCGTAAAAACTTTATCAGTAAATAAAAATATATATGAGAAAGAAATCTCTTATTTTTATTGCTTACTTAATCTAGAAAAACACTTGATGTTGTAAAATCTACTGGAAAAACAGGACAGTCTTAAACCTGTCGAACAATCTGTGGCTAGCCCGTACGCGCAATTGGCGGTAACCTCTGCTACGGGGTTATTGTTTCAATTCCCACCTCGAATATTGAGGATATATTGTTATGTAAGTATGTATAATATATATATATATAAATATACGTATATCAGTAGACTGTGACAGCTATTTATGTTGCCTACCTTAGAAGCAGACGACCGTGTTTTATTTTAAAAAATTATAACGCCCGAACTCTATCTGAGTAGACTCTACAGTTCAATATTTAATGATTTAACCATTATTTTTGTCTGAATCTAAAGTTTAATCTAAATGGAATTCTATCTTTACTTAATAATGAAAAACTTTTATTCAAAAAGTTTGTCCCATACTGACCTGAAAATCACGGTACACTGAAAATCATACACACATTCACAATCTTTAATCGCGTTTAAAGTTCGATGGATAAAACGGTTAAATACGCGCCAAAGTAAATGCTATGTTATTTATTGTTAATTTGTGTGATTTAAACAACGATTTTTTTATTAATATGAGTTCGCGAGGACCGCGTGGTTAAGTCGCTAGCACACAGACCGACACGTCCGCGCTAGCAAGTGTATGGGTCTCGACTGCGGACTTTGAGGCCGGCAAAACGTAACTAGTATCCATTTTTCCATACATACAGACCGCCTCGATTCAGATATATATACATAATGAAATGTGCTTTCACAAAAATTGTTAATGCATTTTGACACTTTTATCCAACTCTCGTTAACAAAAGCGGGGAAAAGAACGACCTATTCGTCAATAATTATTCCCGTGCAATATCTCGTATATGTATGTTTTTACGATGATATATTTATGTGAGATAGAACACATTCTAGAAATGGTGAAGGGACGATTTTCCGTAAGGCCTTATATATTCGTTCGAATCGAATATTCGACTTTGAAAATATTCGTGCGGGCGCACATGGGACCCTCCTTAGTGCCAACGCGGGCTGCATTAGCATTGGTTGAAAGTGTGACACGATAATGACTTGCCTCCTGTGAGCCCACCACGAATATTTCCATCCTAAATACAGTACGAAATGTTCGTGCTAGAACCTCTATAGTACAACTGGAACCATTAAAGTTTCTGCCCGTCCGTCCGTTTGCAAGTTGGCCCCTCCCCTAGGTTTTCCAAACTTCTAGACGTAGAGACTTGAAATTATCCATGTTGATAGAACATGCTAAAAACTCATTAGGGAAATTATTCAGAACAAAATCGGACAACAACTTTTGAAGTTATTTAACAAATACGTTTACAGCGTATCAGATACGGAACCCTTCTATATAAGCGTGTCTTGACACGCTTTTAGCCATTTTTATTATATAAAGGTCTTAGCTCAGAGCCGAGACTGAAATCCGCAAGATACCTGGTTCAAACCCCACCACCGTTGGGATATTGTCGCGCCCACTCCTAATAAAAGTTTTTAATTTAAGCCTAGTAGGAGGAGAAAAGGGAATATTAGACATACCTAAGAAGTATTCCTAATATTCTTTTTAAAATAAAAATATAAAAACAAAAACAAAACACAACCATCATCATTGCCTGGTGGCAAAGTTCCTAGAAGGCTGGTGGCATTCCCTCTTTGGATGGCGAAACTTATCCGCTGTCCTAAATACCAACCAGTCTTCGGATCATGGGCGACATCAATAATTTTAGCCGTTTTCTAACTTTGAAGCTATTTAACAAATACGTTCATCGCGTATGAGATACGGAACCCTTCTATAACTTGTCACACTCTTGGCCACTCTGTTATAAAACAACCATCACACCACGTCTGGTCATAAATCCTGCCTAAGTCTATTTTAAAACGACCACCCTGATTTCAACGTCTTTGATCTTAATGTTTTATCTGATTTTGGTATTACGCAATCGGTCTTAAAATTCGATGCCATTTGTGGCACGCTCCGTGTCTCTCTGTCCATGGGTAGACTCCTGCGCAGTGCCGGCCCGAAGTAAGTTTAAGGGCCCCCTTACTTGTCCCGTTTTTATTTTTAAATATAAAATATGAACGTAGCTCCGTTTGCTCTATGGTAACGGTGGCGCTGCACCTGCGTGTGTCCATAGTTAATTTCATATTTTTGTTGCACCGTAAAGTTTTTATGAAAGAGATTAATAAACTGGTGTGGTGTACAACAGCCACAGATTATTTATGTATATACGTGCTAGAGATGTGAGCAAGGGACATATCAGCAAAATCCCACCAACTAAAAGACCTTGGTTTATCAAGAACTATTATAATTTCTTTATTAGAAAGGACATCTAAAGCCACATTACTAGAATCGTACCAGATTTAGCTGGCCCAGGGGAGGGAACACTGGAAGTGCAGGTGTCAGTTGCCACTTTAATGAGCACTCTTAAACCTTCACCTGGGTCAAAACTCCCAGACATTGTTCTGGTTGCTTCCTTTGTAACGCAACGGCCCCACACTCGCACGTTGTATCCATGGAAGGGTAAAAAATTCGTCAGACTCATTCCACCGCGTGTGACCACAGTGTGAGTGTGACCTGTGTGTGTGTGTGTGTGATATAAATATATTTTACTACACTTCCGTCACTCCTAACCTTAAACTTGGCAACACCAAGTGCAAACAAGTCAGTTCACGTGGCCAATAAATCTAGTTTGTCGTCCGCATTGACGCGTTAATAGCTCTTTATTCGACCGTTATTCTGGAGTTTATAAACTTTAAATACTATGTTGTTTTCAGTGGGGAAATATTATCAAAGAGGAAACGCCTCGTTGTACGTTAAGACGTCACTAATACGGGATTAGATTCAAAACTCTGCAGGGACTTGTGTAGTTGTACAAAGTTTTGTAGTACTTTGTGGAGTTCAAGGACAAAAATGTACAAACACTTTGAGCTATTTCTGGCTCCGGCATAACTGTCAAAGAATGTCAAATGGATTTTTTTACTATTGCCATATGATGATATGACAATAGGGTAGTTTTCACTAAATTAAATCTTAATGTTTATTGTTCTGGGTATTTCATAGAAGTTTAAATATTACATAAATCAAGCGGAATGACTAAAATACGACAGATTCATATATTTTTTGGAAATGTAAATCAATTAAATTAAAGACATAAATCACATGACGCCGAAAAATAAATCAGAGCGCATGACGTCATATCTTGCCAAACAAATTGTTGTTGCTCACGTACACTCCAATCACGCTCAAGTACAGCTGTTTCTTTGGCAAGATGTTACATCAAAGAGACGTCACAATAGTTAAGGGCGTTTTGTCGCAAAAAATTAAATGGATTTATAAAAACGCAAAATTAACCAGGTGTTTTCCTTTGAAATATTTATATTTTACGTTTAGTTGACTGCAAGTTATAATATAAACTAGTTTCTGAAAAACAATCTGTTTCTTTATCTGTCTATCCTATTCTATTGTTTTCTTTATTAATAATCGTGATGAAGCATGAACAGACCTGATCTGCGCAGGATGATAGCTACTATCACCGGACACTGCCACTGCCACTGCCACCTGCCACTGTAAATAAACACATATTTAATGTAGGTCTAACTGACAGTCAACTTTGGAGAGGATGCATGGACGCACCAAAATCACCATTTCATGTCCTACTGCACTGCAAAGAGGTGGAAACCCAAAGGGCGAAAATCCTCAGGACGCCGAGGTCTCTGCAAGAAGCTCTGAAGAAGACCCAGCGGAATCTCGACTTCTGGGAGGAGTTGGGCTGGATGGAGTAAGCGCTTACTATCCCCCCTCTCACGTACAATGGTCGCCCTATAGTGACTGAGTGCGAAAACTGAAACCCGAGAAGAAGAAGAAGAATCCTGATGATTAAAAGCCTCCTATAGTTGTAAAATTAGGCATATCCCAAAGATTTTCTGGTATTCTTTAAAAAGGATTATATAATTTTAATCTGGCAAATTATAGTAATGAAGAATACGTATACAAGATCAGATTTATATTTACAGGACAACAAATCATTTTGCAATACATAAGTACGCGAATACCAGGGACCTACTCGCAGCAATGTTATTACGATGCGGGATTTTGTCATGGAAATTTATTACCACCGTAATAAGAAATCTTAAGGCCGCTTCATATTGCAACAAGTACAGTAGCAAGTAACTGAGGAGATCGTGGCCAAATTGGAGGGTGGCATTTGAATCGATCGCTAGGAGTAGCTCTTGCTGCGACCAGGTAATAGAAGGGTGATCCATTCTAATACTAGTTTATATTTATATCCGATCACCTCCGTGTTTCGGAAAGCACGTGAAACAGTGGAATCCGATTAATGTCACTGAGTTATATTGGTATAGTATAGAGTTATATATACGTGAGGTTATAGAGGTCATTGGGGTTTCGACGAAACGTTGTTCAGCAATCGGTTATTTTAACTCGCCCCACAGCCACACAATCTGCAATCTGAGCAAACCCTGGGCAACTGGCAAAATACTAGGGCGGGATAGCGCCTAGGAAGAAGAAGACAGTAGCAAGTAAATGAACAGTTCATTCAACTATCCATTTACTTGCTCTGCTTCTGACTGCTTTTTTAGCAAATTGAAACATTGCTATAAGGTTTAATAATATTCAAACAAGTAAAACATTGATTTTGATCTCCCTCTAATTACGATTAATATCACAAAGTGACATTAATCGGGTCCCACTGTATTACGTGCCTTCCGAAACACGGAGAAGGTCGGATATCAAATATAACCCAGTGTTAGAATTGGTCAGATAGTATTAGGGGGGTAATGTGAATAAAACAAGCAAGACCATTTACAAACAAATTATTGTTGCTGTCTGATATTTTTTTTATCTTAACTCACGAAATCATCTAATTTATCAACCTGCTTTTTTTCCTTTAATTCTCACGTACTCGAAAACTATATTCGTTTTCACAACAAAAGGAGACAAAATAAAACAATTTGAGGTTACAATCAGAAACTTCAGTTTTGTGTATTTGTAAACAGCATAGGTAATATTGTGAGTAAACTGTCTCGTTTGTAAATTCGGCGTGTAGTTAGAATTGCTTTACGCTTATTAGAGAATAGAAACAAATAAAAATATGAATACTTTATATAAATAAAAAACGATAAACGGTGTTTTAATACGAATATTTCCTTGCTATCCTTTCTTTTATTTATATAACGGTATTTTCTAAATGTAATAAATGGTTAAACTAACAAAGTATCCTGAGGTAAGTGGACACAGTTTTTGTTTACAAACACGTATGGAGTGGAAAGGTAAAGAGAAATGTCGCTATATAATGTATAACGAGTCTATGTATCAAGAAGTAACTACGACCGCTGCTGGTAGCGTAAAAAGCAAAGATGGTTTATTTCAAGTAATATCAATTCTTGCGCCATTTTTGCTATTTCTTAAACCCATATTATATTTTTATGTACGCTTTTACCTTTAATGATATGAGATAACTCTTTACTTTTACCCCTGCATATGAACAAGCTTTTTTACTAACATGAGCGCTCCCTAGTTAAAGTTTCCGTATTAGTTATTCCGATAAAAAACTATATTTCTTCCAAAAAAATATATATTACATTTATAAACTTGTTCAAGAAAGAAATTAAATCGCCTCGTCCCATCACACTTTCGTAACTCTCTTGTCTAGCATTTACGAGCTTACTCCCCAGGTCAAGCGTGCGTAAACACGATTGACTACAATTCTGGTTTTTATATATTATGGTTATAATACCGAGAATATATTAAAGCTGTCGCATTTTCGTCATGTTTTATTACCTTGTATTGTTGAGATATGAACCTTTTTTTACTTTTAAATCTTCATTCTTAGATTAAAACATGAAAATATGCTGTTCTTTTTTATTTTAATGTATCCGTATGTAAAAATTAATTAAATCGAGCTTGTCACTTGTCTGAAGGTTAATTGATAAAAAATTAGTAATGTCTTTACAAGGAAACTTCGACTAGGAGCACATTTATTATTTATTTGCGTGCAACATTTCGTTTGTCATTGCCAACAACAGACCAGACTTGAAGAGTGCGGTGTCCATGTCAGAAGAGTGTAACAGCAACTTGTGTGATTTTAATTTATTAACGTTTTCAACACATTGGAATTGAGTTCGCAATATTTTATAATTTAATATATCAAGATTCAGTTACCTTATTAATTTGATAAGTTTCACTATAATTTGTGTGCTTTTTGGTTGACGTTTTGCACACATTATTTTTGAGTTGTGGACATGTTTTTTTTTTACTTTATTTCCTAAACTATTTATGACAGATACCATTTTTTACAGCGAATGTCGCTATTGGATTTGAAAATGTGGAAATATTGAAAATTTTTGATTTACATTATCTTTAATGAAAAAAAACTTAGGTATATTTTCGTTCAACCTCCCGGCAAAAATGTTAGCAAGAAAAGTAGTTATTGATTATTAAATATCCACATTGTTTTATGTGGATACTACGCATAATTGTCTAATCAATTACAAACTATAGTATGAATACCATAAAAGAATTAACAATATTAGCTTAACAAGATTTAGGAACAGTCTTCACGTAGAAGTCGCATATAACCAAGCAATTTATAAATTTTTTGAACATTATATTTTCAGGCATGGAAGATGAAATCTGCCCCTACGCAACATTCCATCTGCTCGGATTCCGCGAAGAGATGGACCAGTTCCTAATTACATTATAAAGCCGCTGATGAAGGCCGTCTCCGGTAGGAGCATGTGGAAGGTCGCCTCCTGGGATTGTCTGCTGGGATTCCTCACATGTGTGGTCACTGATGTTCGGGCGTAGCGAAGAGCGATCTCAGAGCGCACCAGCATCTCCTTCATTTTGATCGGTCCACTTGGTTCTTCTGTGGTGTGTTCCTCGATATTGGATTCGGTAGTACTCTGTAATAAACCAGTCAAAGTAACAATCCGTTGGAAACTATTCTCAATACTGAATAGCTCAGCGCTGACTGACTTCCTTAAGTTACCGAGCCAATTGAGTTCCGCGCTGGACTCCTGTCCTACCAACATGCAAGCTATATGATTGTATAAATGAAACACTATTTTCCTTGATGAATCCTCAACTTCAGAACTGAGAAATATATCCATCTTGGGAACGGTTTGAGTTGAACGAATTTAAGTGATTTCTTTTCAAAATTCTTTGAAGTCCGACGAAAGTTCTTGTGAAGGAAGAAAGAGAATTTGGGATCTAAACAAAATATTGAAAGCGATTGAAACTGGACAAAATTATTGAATAACGTAACGCAACGCGGACGTAGGTCTTCTCTCCTTATTGCTATTCGTCTAGCTAATATAAAAATAACTAATAAAATCGGTCGTCATTTAGCGCGAGTGCATAAAAAGGGGGAAATATTTAATTATTTTACAGAAAACCACGAACGCGGAGAATGCCTGTGCAATGCTACTAAAGTTACACTGATTTTCTGCTGTGCCTCAATACACATTTCGATCAGGAGACAGACTCTAAAGAGGTTAATCGAAAAATAATGAAACAAATAAATATGCAATCGTTCAAGTTTCCTGTCCATAACGATAGTTACCTTTAAAGCATCTCCAACAACGACTTGTTCATTATCAGTGGGAAAGGCCGCTGTATGCACAGCAGCCATCACCGCTCCGATGATAAGGGTGATAAGCACGCGCTGCTTCATTTTGTTGACCTGTAAATACATTAATCTAATGTTTATAATGAGTTTAGTGCACGTTTAATTATAAAGTAGCTTAACTTAATAAATATGATTATTAAAACTACTAATCTTTCTTCCTTTTCACATTTTCGTCCTATTTCTATTTTATCTATCCTCTCCAAAGTCATAAAAAATGCTGTTTTCCAACAATTATGTATTTTTCTTTCAAATAACAACCTTTTATCCGGTTCGCATCCTTTCCATAGTACTGTTACAGCTTTATTTAAGGTAACTGATGATATCCAGTATGCCATGGATAATAAAAAACTTACTATTCTTACACTACTTGATTTTAGCATTGCGTTTAACTCGAATGGAAAAGGAATGGTCACTGGTTCCTTTGAAATTCTACACAGCTGTGATAAAGGCCGGAAATAGGTAAACATAACAATGTCGGTATCGGCTTGTTATGACGACAAGAAGCAAATATAGTATATGAAAAATATAGGAATGTACTTATAAATTTGACGGTTTCCCGCAATTTTACTGCGGTTCCATCATCATTGGTGGCAATGGGACTACCTCGGAAGTACATACATTTTTTCCAATACCGAGTAATTTTTAAAATCGGTTCCCAAATTAGAAATCAAGGTACAAACATAAAAAACATACACATTGAATGCATGATCTCCTCTTTTTTTGAGGTCAGTTAAAAAGAGCTGATGACATTGAGACATATAAACAAATCTTAGTAAATTATTAAATTGAAGGTCAGAACTACGTCACGTGACCACGTCAGATTTCAAATAAAATCGTATCAAAATCGGTCCCTTCATTTAGAAGCTCCTTTGCCACATTTAAACATACACACAGGCAATTCAAAGTTATATTGCTCCCTTTTATGTCGGGGTTTAAAGTCAAAGTGAAAAATGTTTTATTCATATACACTTTACAGTGAAATATCTAACATGTAATAATCATTTGTTGTACATTAATCTCGTTTAAACTCGAAACCAAAAATCCGTTTGTTTTATTTCATTACTCTTATGCCAGGTTAGGTTTAAAAGAAAAGTAAGAAAGGAAAAGTGTAAAGATAATTTACAGATAATAAAAAATGCAGTCTGTCGAGTCCGCCAATTTTACAGTAAACATCAGCTTTATATATTAGTATACATATTTTAAAAATCTAAACCAATATTATAAAGAGGAAAGATTCGATGTTTCTTTGCATTTAATAGGCTCTGAAATCACTGGGTCGATTCGAAAAATTGCCGATAGGTGTTCCTGATACACATAAGACAGAATATTTATAAAAGAAAGAAAGGAAGAAATAAATTTACAAAAAAGTTAGGAATCCCTATAAAAATTCAGTAACGTAAATTATTAGACTATATAAAATAGTCGTGCGAAGCCGGGGCGGGACACTAGTCTTTAACATTTCCGTTATGCCGGAGCCGGACATACATAGCTCATTTGAATGATCATGTAGTGTGGCCGGGGACTTTGTGTAACTTCACAAAGTTTTGTGGAACTTTGTAGACTTCAAGGTGAAAAATGTACAAACACTTTGAGCTGTGTCTGGCTCCAGTATTAAGGTTTATCGACACAATAGTGAGCTGTCAAAATAGCCACTTTTCTGCTCAAAAACGCTAGTCTTCGTCGTTTATTCCTTGGCTCCTTATATTATAGCCATTGTCCCATTTTAGCTTGTTAAGTAATGGTAAAAACCAACGTTATACATTGGGTTTTTGTTGCTTTCCTAACACAGGACGGAGCGATTACTGTGATCATGAGCATGGCATTGCCAAGGTCGTATATTGTTCATGAATTGCTCTGATGTGCCGCTCGTTTGACAATGTCACCGCAATCTTGTCATACCTACATGTGAAATGAAACTGTGATGAATGTTTGAGTTATAAAGTGTCTTCTGTGTCACATATGGACTCACGGAATTGTTATGCCAGGGCCAGACATAGCTCAAAGTATTTGTACATTTTTTTCCACAAAGTTCTACAAAATTTGTGCAGTTATACAAAGTCTCCGGTCACACGATGCATGATCATTGAAATGATCATTCAAATGAAGCTATATCTTGCTCCGGCATTACGGTTATGTAGATATAACCTAACTTATTTACAAAGTATTGAAGTAGTTAGTCCTAGAAATGCATAAATTTAAAATAAGGATCGTGTGTCTTCAACCTTTTAAAGCCTCTGCTTTCGGCAAATTTTGGCAGACGAAGTACATATCTTTAAAAATAAGGTGCCGGAGGGCCACATAGTTAAGAAATCAAATGTTGGCGGCCGAAATCGTACAATGATTATTTGAAAGTAGGTGTTTAGTTAGTTAACTATTTATTTAGACAGACATTTAATGCAATATTAAAATTGGATAAACTTGCTAAAGTACATCACGACAAAACTTTGCGTTTTGTAAAGTAATTTTTATTTATTCACAAGAATTTGAATTATATCTATCAAACAGTCGCGGGCCATAAAGAGAGGGCTCGCGGGCCATAAAGAGAGGGCTCGCGGGCCACCTGCGACACGTTGCCCAGCGCTGCTCTAAAGCCTTGTACAGATAGAGTCAGGGAACTTCCTTATTCTAAATAATGATAAAAACAAAAGTAATGGGGAAATCGTTTTAATTTTTTTTTAATCATATAGGGGCACACACTTAAGTTTTTATTTTGAAAATCACATCTTGCAGGTGGTCACCGTTCTCCTCAATATATTGAGAGAGTCGAAAACTAGAGTTTCGTCCCCTTTTACATACATTTCCGTATAGATATTAGCAATAAGATGACGAAAATTATTCTTTAACTCATCCAAAGTTTTTGGACGATTAGAAGTACACCACAGATTGAAAATATACTCTTGTGCCTTCCGAAACACCATCAGAGGTTTTGAAAACCAGTGTTAGAATGGGTCGACCCTTCATCTTCCCGCCAAGGTAAGAACTGTTTAACTTAGCAATCGACTCAAATGCCAGCAACTGATTAAGCCTCGATCTCCTTCTTTATAGATGTACCTATAGTCGACCAAGAAAGTGCTTAACTGTTTAGGATGACAGCTCCTAGTTAAAGAAAATTTTGCTAAGGGTTATTGTAATTTTTGACGTATTACATAACAAGCAAAAATGAGCCTTTTAACTAATTGACGTGCAAACGACATTCAACCTTAGTGTGGCAAAACAATTTCTTGGTCCACTATACACATATCACAAATGAAATTAGCTTATTATCTTATGAGAATGATTTTATTTATAACACTTTGGAACTCAAAGAATACGAGGTACCTACGTTTTCGTTCATTAAAGTAAAATTATCCACAAAATCACACAATGAAGAAATAAGACATCCTTTGTTCAAATATACTACCGCATGATTACATAAAACGGAACCATGTATGTATACCGGTACAATTGAACTTTTTTAGAAATCATGTGGAAAGGTTAACCAGCTGAGGTTATATAAATACTGCGACATCATGCAGTTTCCATTGTTTATGAGATGTGACAGGAAGTTATGTACACAAGCCATTTATTTATCACAAAAAAAGCTATTTATTTTCTCTGTTATATGTATTATAAAATCTCGTTATAAGCCACAATAGCTTAATGGTGGGAAGAGAGACTCAAATACGTAAAGACCCGTTACTTCGTTACTCCGAAATAGTCATAACAGCTCCGGTGTTCCAATCCAATACAAGTTAGGGCCTTACAAGTCAAAGACATTATCCTTTTTCAAACGCCGGCAATGCATCTGCCATCAATATCTGATACTACAAACCTCTGAAGTCGTTTATCTTCAGGTGAATCGCCTGCCTTTTCGCTATAATATGACCTTAGTTATATATACATATGTAAATATAAGAAACTGAACAAATGTGCTAACGTTTAATCATAATTTGCAGAGAATAATACAAATTTTGCTAGCAAAATTTTAACTCAAACAAATTAACTAATGTAATGTTGCAAGTTCAACTAAAGCTTGTCTAAATAAAGAGAGTTCGTAGTTTACTAAACCTTGTAACAAAAACTGTTGCATTTAACAGGACTTTTTGACGTGTTCCGTTTCACGTTAAACCCGTATATAGATGGAAACTGGAATCAGAGAGTTTGCCCAGTAGAATCGAATTTTTGATGAACGAAGCTCAAGCATTCCCTATAGAGCAGGGATTACCAACCTTTCTTGACTATGAAATAGGCCTAAGTTTTATTGATATCGTTAAACTATTTATTTTTTATTTATCGCCGATGGGGTGCGCACTGCGGATACCCTTCGACCCAACTGGATCTTTCGTGCTTTTGTGAACGCCGATCAGAAAAGGCCGTGTTTCAATCACAGTAGTTTGGTAACTTTGTCCACTTTTATATCCCAGTTAACTCCGACAGCACGTGCAGGTATCCATCGCATTGCAAGGGTAGGGAAAAAGGTAGTGCCGAGACTTGTACCTTTCCTAACCAAGTTTTCCAGTCTGATCCTATCCTATAATAATATCCTTCTTTAAGCCTTCATCGTGTTGGTAGTGGTAATTAAGTTAAGACATTATTTGAGACAAAAATGAAAACGTTACTTATTTTTATATTTTTTAGCACTTACAGATTACACATTTTTTTACACTGTGTACACTGTCTTGTACACTCGAAGCCGATGCATGGATTGCACTAGTTCACAACCAGTATATTCAGAGCTGGTTCTATTCCATCTGTTTCGTTTATTTAAACTGGTTTACAACCCCTGTCATAGAGATTATGCTGATGTATGTTCCGCTCAAAAAGGGCATTAAATATTTTAGACGTTCCTAAGGTAGACAACTTAATGCCTGTGTTATAGGTAACAGCCGCCTGTTATACACAAATATTTTTTTTTAGAAAAATATAAATACATACATATGGATAATACACCGAAACTCGATGTGGGAATAGAAACCACGACCCCCAGAGCAGAAGGTAGGGTCTCTGCCCACTGCGCCAAAATTTTTAAATATTGACTTGCCTCGAATAGTACCTAAAAGTTTGCGCTGGGAGTGAAATTAATAGTGGAGCGAAGTGCACGCAAATGGATTTTAACAAAGAACCTTAAGGTTTTAACCACACCTTCTTTTTGGCTCCCAAAAGATATGCTCTAGACAAACGAATATCCATCATACGTAAATCGCAGATTTATGCAAAATATTTCGTTTCCCCGTAGGCTTAAAAATATCTCAGTTCGGAAGTGGAAAGAGAATTCCAAATGAGACAGACATAACTTATTCCTACGTGCTTCGACCAATTTGTTAAAGGGAATC
The DNA here is from genome assembly GCA_024363005.1 of Charaxes varanes. Lineage (NCBI taxonomy): Eukaryota > Metazoa > Arthropoda > Insecta > Lepidoptera > Nymphalidae > Charaxes > Charaxes varanes. The sequence continues at coordinate 2,372,174 of JANCMC010044589.1, read as the reverse complement.
TCTCTCGAACAATCTCCTTCTTTCTAGCTTTATCTCGGTTTAGTACCAGGTCCGCTAATATTGCAGAGGATGTGACTGTAGGGCGCCTTGAGACGACCAATTGCCGTGTGACGTCATCACCGGAGCCCCCATAAACTCTACAAACTCAGAACTTGTATCGTTTAGGGACATTAATCGGGACCCACATCTGACGTGCCTTCCGAATCACGCATGTTGGATATTTGAGAATCAGTTTAGAAGAAGTCTCCCATCTATCACTAGACTGTCCATGTTATACAATAATTATACCAAACATTCAATCGAAATTGACATTTTTAACAACAGCTACTCACAATTCAGACGGAAAATTACCGAAATCTTTAGTAAAAGTCTGACTGAACTTCTTGATGATGCTTACATGATGATCTGACAATTACTTCTATGACATATAATTTTAATTTTTTTTTTCCTTAATCTATTTTATTTTTATGACATTATGCATTCAGTTCAGATCAGTTATAATTTATGACATTTTCCATTTTCAAATTTAATCAATTTAATTTAACTTTAGAGACATTTAATTCCATTTATTATTGTATTGTAATGACTTTTTTTTTAGTGTAAAATCAAGCTATTTGAATCTGTATATTTAGTGTATTAAGTGACTGATGTAAGTTATAATTTTTAAGCATGTTGTGATAACCTATAATTAGTAGGACATATTTGTAAAAATTCTCTTTTTCTAATTGTATCTTATTACTTTTTGTATGTACCTACTGTTGGTTATCCTGAAATAAATAAATAAATAGACCGCGGGAAAAACTGCTTCTTATTTCGAAAGCCGAAAAAAACATTATTCCTATTTAAAGAAGTCGGTTAAGAGCGTAAAACAATGAACTAGATAATTCCCAGGCCAGCCGAAAATTATAAACAGTGGGCGGGGTAGCCATGATGGGTAGTCCTCAACGTGGGCCGTTTGATCTCGGCCCTGATTGTTATGAGAGAGATCGCCGCGAGCTACCTGCCGTAATTTTAGACTTGAGAAATTACGCTTAATAATAAATGTAACCGCTCATTTTGGGGGAAAAAATGGTTCCCTGACCAGCTCATATAATGTATCCCACATTATCTCTGACTCATTTGGAATTCTCTTTCCTGTTACTAACATAAGCTTAGGGAGGCCAATAATCTATACTAATATATAAAGCTGAAGAGCTTGAACGCGCTAATCTCAGAAACTTCTGATTCGATTTGAAAAATTCTTCAAATCGAAATTCTTCTTTGAAATTTCATTTTTGTACCGCCCGCTATTTTTGAATTTCCGTAATAGGCGACCTTTCACTATATACACATAGAAAGAGGTCGTGACCCAATCAGTGGTTGACATTTGAGTCGATCACTAGGTTAAGTTGCTCTTGCTGCGACCGGGTGATAGATGGGTGAACCATTCTACCCGATCAAGCATGCGCAGAGCAATCTTGCCTTACCGAAGGTTTGCTATTCTTATTCTGTACCTACATTATCCTGTTATACATTTTCGTATTGACAAAGAAAAATCGTATGAAAATAGAAATGTTATAAATATTAACCATTTAGCAGTAAGGCATAGAATACTCCTGTTTTGCTGTAGATCTCATGAAATACAACTAAGTAAGCAATTTCAATCGATGGGCAGTAGTATCTATTCGAAGACTTTACTGATGAAACAAAGAAAGTAATGTCAAATGTAAGGCCGACGCCTATAAAGCCTTAAAGATTTTCAAGCTGCGTTGAAGTAATTAACATAAAGAAAATATTTTTCTGAAATCGTTTAATGAATTAAATTATCTTGCATTTTTCATAATTAGTTGTTTCCCGCGACTTCATCTGAGTAAACTTAAATTTGCGAAAGTCCTTAGACCTGTTTAATCTGGCCCTATCGCAAAATCCGTTTTTTGCGGGTTTCTACTAGTTGAATGACCTACTTGCCAAATTTCACCTTTTTTTTCGTAACGCGTTTTCCGAAATTTCGTGATAGCGCAAAAAATCTGAACAATGCTGAACAGATAATGTTTTGGATATACCTAAAGACAAGTGTATGCTAATATAAAAAAAATGTTAGGGTAGTTAGTAGGTAGACATGCAGTGCCCGGACTGGGGGTTGTGATGATGAAACTTTTAAAATTATAATGTTATATTTAAAAATCGTTTATTTTTTTCACATCCCTACCATATTTTCATTGATCCCAGGATCCCAAAATGAGCTAAGACAGTTCTTTTTTATTGTGAAAAATACAAAAGATTTTCATATTAACTTAACGACTTGTTATTATAATGAGTTTATGATATTTTGTAATTATTTTTACAATATAATCCCTTTATAAAGATATGTATCAAGTATTGACAATAAGAATATAAAATTGGTCCAAGATCTATATTTAATACTTGAAGTCATTGATGATCTAAACTTATATCCATATTCTTCCCATTATCAAAGTGATTTAACAACTTGAATCAAAAATTAATGAACCGATATATTTGAAAGCCTACAAAATTTTGGAGTCTGAACTGTAAACGAAAAATAAATATTGGATTATTTACCTCATAAAATTTCACATACTAATATGAAATCTATTTATTCCAGAAATGGCTAGGGTGGCACTGGTGTAGTTAGAGGGTATATAGACTATTAATACTTCAAAATCAGCTATATAATCCTATTTTATCAAATTACAAGCATAATTTTAAATATTCTATTAAGATTCAAGACAATTAGATTCATTTTTTTTCTTATAACAAAATATCTATTGTCTCATGAATAATCAAAATTTAAATGTCAAATAAAAAACCTTCGCCAAAATATTGCCGTTTTGACAAATTGACAATGTTTTTGTCAAAGTTCAATGAATGTTGATGTCGAACTATATTGTAAAGATAGATTAGTTCAGTTATAAATTTTGTGCTATTAAAGCAATAAATAATCATCGAAGTTTTTAACAGTACAGTCGTCATTATGTTGAGTTGTTCATTAAGGCCATGCCGCGTCGACCGTGGTTTTTGAAAAAGATTTTAAGGATGCCTCTCACAGAATCTGGTGATCAATATTCTATATGGGTGAGTCATTTGTTTGTTTAAAATATATATTTATGAAGAAATAATCTAACCATATGGTTCGAAAATGTCAACATTGATCCATATGTATAATCCACGAGTAATAAAAATGCTATAGCAACTTAAAGTGTAAATAATTATTAATTTAAGTAAATTAGAGTAAATGGACAAAAGTTGAATTAATATTATTTGTGTGTGTTAATTAATAAAATTGTTTTCATTTCACACCTTTTCCCTGTTAATATGTTTGGCTAGGCGGGGGAGGGAACACTGGCAGTGAAGGTGAGCAAAGTCAAAGTCAAAGTCAAAATAATTTATTCATATAGAGTTTTTTTTTATAAACACTTATGAACGTCATATTATGACGTTCATAATAATAATATTATATATAATATTATTATTATGAGTTTTAAATGCGTATCCATTTTAAAACCGATTATTATACTGGTCTCGCCGCACTACCTGCTAACATTTGCAAATATGACGCTAAAAGCAAATTTTGAGTACAAGTCACAATGTACAACATCCGAACATCTGTTTTTAGAAAGGTTACCTTGTAATTTGTAATTTTTTTATTACACAACTTTCACACATCATCCTACCATATTAAGGAATTGGCAGGGAAATCTTGTTTTTTTTTTGTTTTAAATTACAAGGGCGGTATCGACACATAATTGCGAACGGTCAAAAATGTTGCTTGGTGCTCTTTCGTGATCGAGCCCAATTTATACCCTGCCGATTAAGCAATTGCAACTTATTTCAGCGTTTTCACGAGTAAATTGACACGAGCTGATATCCGTTTTCGTGTCGAAATCCATAGTGATTTGACAACAAAATTGCCCTAGCACTTTTGCACTAATTCTTTATTCTTTTTATGTTACAAGGGTCGAACAAGCAAGCGGTTCACCCAAGTGACTACCGACGCCCATTGATATGTGCTTGACTAGGAGGCTAGCCGATGCATTTTAATGACGAGTTTAGGCCACCGAGGAGTCTCACAAACTGAACGAAACGCGACAACAATGCCATTACTTGAGGTAACAGCATTACCGCCACTTCACGCCGATATTATGAGTGAAAGAGGTACTGGTACGCCGGCCTAATTCGGCTGCAGACCAAAAGATATGCAAGCGCGGCGCTACCTCAAATTTTTTCTTTAAGTGTTCTGATGATGTAGTTGGTGGTACTGCGCCAGCGTTATATCCATACAAACATCTTACTTTCATTCTGATATCTTTTCAGAGCGATTCCTCTTGATACTAAATCGATGGCTATCGTAAGTCTCGTTTACATAGTGTTAAATTTTTACGTTCTCTAAAAGAACTTGAGTTCTATTAATTGTATTAATTTCAAAGCAAAATACTTAAAAGGTGGCCCTGAATATACAGGGAATCCTAGTTTGGGGGCCAATACTGCTTTGATTGAGTGTAATGTATGTCTTGGCAAAATAAACGTTATTTATTATTACTATTATTAAAGATACTTTACTTTGAAATTAACATAGTTAAGAGAACTCTTCCAATTCATTCGAAACACGTAAAAACTTAACATGGTATACATAAATGTGGCTTACAATATTAACGTAGGAGCTATCGAAATAATGGTTTTTTATGCGAAATTTAGTCATAGAATGGCTGATTTATATGTTTAAAGTGCATAGTCTATCTGACTAAAGCATTCATTTCTAGCAACAGCTTAGTACGCGAACCGAAGCTAGAAACTATATCTAGATTTCTATACTAAATATATAAAGCTGAAGAGTTTGTTTGTTTGCTTGAACGCGCTCATCTCAGGAGCTACTGGTGCGATTTGAAGAAATATTTCAGTGTTAGATAGCCCATTTATCAAGGAAGGCTATAGGCTACATATCATCACGCTAAAACTGAATCTATTTTTTTTACCTAATTTTACGCGGACTAAGTCGCGGGTATAACATGAGGTATAAAGTGGTTGTCTAGTATTGAAAAAAGAAAGATCTAGAAGTAATCTATTCAAAAGGTAAAGGTTTTGTCTTATTCCGTGAACGGGAACTTGTGTTGTTATAAATGATCACAAGTTTACTGTTTTTGTGAAGGAACAGTTACTTTCCTTACGTGTTGCGATTCAGTAATCGTTGACAATTACTCGTAATAAAATTTTACAATCTCAATTAACCGTTTCGCTGAGTCGCAAATTCGAACCCGGACCGTTATTCAAGGGACAAAAGCTATCAAAGAGCTGCGAGATAGAATAACGATATCTTAGACGCGAACTGTTCCGGCGCGCGGCGTAGGGATGTACCAGTCTTAATGTAATCGATTAAAATAGCTATAGTAATTTATTTTTATATTATTTTCGTCATTGTGTTGTCGAATCGAATCAAAACACAGTAAAGGTTGGGAGTAAATTCATCTAATAATGTCAGAGCTATACTTTGATCCAAAAAAATTGAAAGTTTAAATTTATTTCCTTTATAAAATAAAATAGACTTAATTTTAAATTTAAAAATAGTTTTGTTTTTGAAAATCGAATTACTTTACCGGGAAATAGTTGACAAATTTACATGGCATAAGATCAACCTCACGCCTGTGATATTAGATAGTTTAGATTCAGAATAAGATCCGATAGGTGGCGTTGCTACTTGGGCTGTAATTTTTTGCAAATTTGTATACAAGATGAAGCTGACAGGTCTTCTTCTACCTAGCATTATCCTGATCTGTGGATGTGGCCGTGGGACGAGTTATGATAACCGACTGCCGTCTGACATCATCTCCGGAATCCTCACTATCTCCACAATCTCACGACTAATATTCATCATTATCATTACTATTTGGGACCCATAGTTTTACGAGACTCCAGAACACGTAGAAGGTCGGATATTAGAAAACTCAGTGTTGGAATGGATCACCCACCCATCACCCAGCAGTGGTAAGAACTGCTTTAATCTAACGATCATCTCAAATGCCGGCCACTGAATGAGCTACGACCTCCTCTATAGGATAGGGCTGACAGGTTCACTATATAATTTAGAGAGATAAATAAATTCTTTATTGTACACAAATTTAAGTAAAATGAATTTGTATAGTAGACCAAAATGCTTTACCAATTTTGGATGTCGGTTTTTACTTAAAGAAAATTTTGCTAAGGGTTATTATCTGAAATTATCCTAATGTATGACAAGCAAAAATAAGCCTTTTGACTATTTGACGTGCAAACGACATTCGACCTTAGCGTGGTAGGGCAATTTCTTGATCTACTATACAACTTGTGGTACCATAAACAGCGTGCAAAGGCGGTCTTATTGCTTAAGCAATCTCATACGAGACAACCTTTGTTGAAATGAGATTTTTACAAAGAAAATTTAATAGACAGTGCAAAAAATTAATACATATTTAAAATTATTTCAATAAACTATCGATAAAATTTGCACTGCACTTGCTAGTCGACGCCAGAGACAATAATCGCCGTCCAAAAAGGGTGTTTTGTTTCAATCTCACGTTGTGTTCCTACGGTATTTTGTTTAAATATTGCCGACTCGAATTATTTCGGAGGAAATTGGCTGTTTCATAAACAATTCTAGGCATCCCTAGGAGATAGCTGTATTAGCAAAACTCAAGGATTTAATGCTTCTAGTGTATATTTTACTACCTGTTTTCCGCTATTTCGTTCGCGTAAAATTAACCTTAATCTGACACTATCGAAAAACGCGGATTTTTTTTTTACACACGGACGTCTGTTTAAGGCAGACAACTTAATGCCTGTGTTATAGGTAACAGACGCCTGTTATACGCAAATATTTTTTTTTGGTAGAAATATATAAATACATACATATAGATAATACACCCTGATTCTAGGTGGAAATCGAAACCACGACTCCCAGAGCAGTAGGCAGGGTCAATGTCCACGGCGCCAACGGGCCAGCCAGATTCTACTAATTTTATTTGTTACTTGAAAAATTAAAATAAAATAGAAATACATAAGAAAATTAATTAAAAGTAAGACAATTTTTGATTTAGGTATAAATTGTATTGATGTTTATTGTATTTAATTAGAGGTAGCGCCATGCTTGTAGCCGAATTGGGCCGGCGCGTCCGGGTGCCAGTAGCTCTTTCTCACATGAGATCAGCGTGAAGTGGCGGCAATGCTGTCACATCCAGGCATACAGTTTTACTACTGGCCGATCATTGTAATTGTTCATTTCTCATCTGGTACCATTATGCAGTTCTGCTTTAGTCATTAAAACCGAAAACTGTGTGAAGCAATGCATATAATTAAGCCCGACGCCCAGTGTTACGTTCATAAGAGATGGCGATCAAAAATAACTAACTAAAGCATTATGTCATTCTTCTTTATATATTTGCTATTATTTACAAATTTTTCTCTTTGAGGTGATCATAGATAATTAGTGGTCGGCATTTGAGTTATTCAGTTCTTGCCGCGACCGGGTGTGATGGCTGTGTGGCCCATTCTAATACCAGAGCCAGACATAGCTCAAAGTGTGTATATTTTTGACCTTGAAGTCTACAAAGTTCTGCAAAACTTTGTGATGTTACACAAAGTCCCCGACACTATGTGATCTTTCAAATGAAGCTATGTCTGGCGCTGGCATAACACAGGTTTTCTAATATAAGACTTACTTTGTGTTTTGGAAACCTAAAGCAGTGGGCCCCGATTAATTGCATTGAGTGATATTAGTTGTGAGATAGTAGAGGGTCCAGGGACGACGGCAAACGGTAATCGGTCTTGTTAACTCACTCCACAACCACATTCTCTGCAATTTTAGCGGACCCTGGTACTGGACTGGGATAACGCTAGATAGAAGAATATTTTTATCTTTATTAGAAGCTTCTAGAACCTATGTGACCATGCTCAAAATTGTCAGGACTGGATCAAAATGAAATGGGACTAAACGATAAACACCAGCTTTCAAAAAAAAAGTATCATCAAAATCGGTTCACCCAGTCGAAAGTTATGCGATAACAAACATAAAACTGAATACAGTCGTATTGAGAGCCTCCGCATTTTTGGAAGTCGGTTGAAAATATGTATATTCGAGAAGTTCCGCAATACGATATTTAATATTGCTATAGCTTTGTCAAATAGTGCATACAATTAAATGGAGACGAACTAGTATCTTTGATATGGCAACCAAAATAACGCGGGATTTCCCAATGACGTGATGTCTGAGGTATGGCAACAGAAAAAGCGTATCACTGGTGTTACTTGAAACGATTATTTCGTGATTATATCAGATACGACATTGAAGAATTACACTAATCTACCTTAATTTATATGAACACATTTATTTTCATTACGTTAATATGAAAACTAAATCTATAGGCATATATAAAAATCAATCGTTGTTCTTTAGTCTCGCTAAAACTTGGATACGGCTGAAACAATCTGCATTCCATTTGGGTAGAATGAAAGGATAAATGAAAAGATTATTTAAAAATAAAAAAATATATTTGAAAATAAAAAGATTATTTAAAATTAGAAGATTATTTAAAAATAAAAAGATTATTTAAAAATAATAAATAATTGCAGATTTTTTCGAGACTTCGGAATACTTCAAAAGATGATGTCTGTACTTTTGACTGTCGTGCCATGAAAAATTATTATTTCGTAAAACATTCGTCCAGTGTCACGTTTTATGGAAAAGACATAAAGGAGATTGGTTAACTGAGTAATAATAGACGAGCTAAAATTCGGGCAAGACAACGTCTAACGCTAGTAAATACTACATTATAGTTATAAACACACTAAATTTGAAAAAAAAAAAATTAGACTTTCGAGGATCAAGTGTGCCCCCAATAAAGGGGTGACAAAAAAGCTTAATAATTTTATAAGATGGCGCTTATCGATCCGTTACTGTTACCGCGAAATTTTCGCACCGCCATTCTGTAAGTTCGATCAATTTTCGAATTTCAAACTTGGAATGTTTAAAGTCGTAATAACTGCGTAAAGTTATTACTTGAAAACAACATGTTGCGTTCGTAACACGTGTCTCGGTTCACGTGCGACTGTTTCCAAATATCGCACGTGAAAATTGCCTATAAAACGCGATTACTTCGAAATACACCATGGAAACATATGACGTCATAAATAGTCACCATTTTTGCACTGTGAGCACTGGCGCTTTCGAGCTTCAGTGTTCTCAGTACTTTGATCAATCAAAAACAGAACAGCAATTGTAAAAAGAATTAATAGTTACATCAGCGTTGATGAAAAGCGTTACGCGATAAAAACTAGCATCCTGTGGACCTAGTACGAATATTTTCATCCAAAATATAGTCAAATTTTCGAATTCGAACGGTTCGAAATGTTCGTGCGTTCGAAAGGTTAGGTAAGGTTCTGTTATAAGTTATAGTCGTCGCTTGAATATTATACATAAATATAAGCGAGAGGTCACCTAACACGAAATTTCATGATAAAATTTGCTGAGGAGCTAGTTTATGATATTCACAAAGAAATAAAATAAAGTGAGGAACTGAATTTATTTCCAATTTTATTACGCTCAGATTTGAAATGAAACTTTTATTGTTCCAGGGCAATGAATTGCTAAAAATACCATTATTTCTTACCAATATTCCAATTTAGATACATATTTTCAATTACTATTTTTTATGCTAGATATAGTATAGGGAATCATCCTTGAGGTATCGCATATATATTCTAATTTTACGGCGTCTTTTAAAGTCGGCTAAAAATATTACAGTTCAATCAATATGTACTGAAGTTCACTTGACTATACGATGATATAACCTCAGCTATTAAACTGAAGTAAAGTGAAATATTGTGATGGATGATGTTGCACGCTGAAGTCGTTCGAGAAAATCCTTCACACATTTACAACTTAGTGGTAATTGTTAAGCGATTTTTTTATAACTTTAGGGGAGAGGTGGCAACGTCTACTTACTTTAGGTGTATACCGTCACTGGTAGACAATTAAGGGAAAGGTTCGCAAAATTGGAGATTTTGTTCCACAGAAAAGTGCGTCTAGAAGAACGAATTTTTCCCTTATGTTCTGGTGAAGGGCTAAGAAAAAAAGCATGGTTCAATAGAAAATAAAAATTTCATTGAAAATGTACGATTTATTCTAATTGCATATTTATTTTACCAATGCCTAATAATTTAGTATTCTTAGTCCTCGAGACTACGTTAATAGTCAATGACGTCGAGGTTTGAACCGAGCTCCTTACGAATGGGTTTTTCTACCGATGAACGATAGAGGTTCAAAATTATAACAATATTACGTGACCTACCTCAGTTTGTGCTCACTGACCGATCTTATATTCAAAGTGCAGATGAAATCTATACTGATACATAAAGCTGAAAAGTTTGTTTGCTTGAACGCGATAATTTAATGATCTACTGGAGCGATTTAAAAAATTCTTTCAGTGTTAGATAGTCCATTTATTGAGGAAAGCTAGAGGCTATACACATATATATATCATCACGTTAAAATTGAAGCTATTTTTTTGTCCAATTTCACGCGGCGAAGTCGCTGGCACAGCTAGTAATTAATAAATGGAATCCAAATTGCGTCACGGTGCTTTGTAATAAACCATTTGCACGGCTCGCTGCGCTAAGTTTTATTTGAATGTAAAATATATTAAATTGTATTCGAAATACTTTTGCCGTTAGCGAAACTGGACGCATCGTATGGAAAATACATTCGTTGTTTTGAGACTTGTTTATTTAAATAAAAGCATAGATTGTAGATATTTCGTTTATATTAGTTTTTTTTATCAAAATTGAAAATTCAAAACTCATCGCTTCAATAAGACATCCACACGAATTTGGTATTTCTGTATACATTTACTATTTTTGTTAAAATAACTTGTTTACCCGAATTCGTTGGATGCAGTATTACTGTACTCGCGGCAAAATATTTTTTTTTTCTCTTATGTTACAACGGGACAAACGAGCAGGCAGCAGGCACCGAAGTGCCTACTGGCGCCCATGGACATCTGCACGACCAGAAGGCCAGCAGATGCAAAATTGAATTTATATGTTTCATTACGTTCACTATCATTTCTTCAATCTATATGGGCATGTTTAACAGGCCTACAGGAGTCAGTTTCCAAACACTCTCACATCAATTAAAATTTTGACTTACGTAAGTGTATGATGGTGGATTTTTGAAACACTTTTTTTATGCTAATGCCCCACATCGCCGACATCAAATTGGACTTTCCGCATGTAAATTTAGAGTGTATTTTAAATTATCGCTCGAATGACACTTAACCAAATCACATAGAACTGGTTAACTTGGCGTGACCTTAGTCGCAATCAGCTTCCTATACTTTCAAATTTTCTATTACCGTATTGCGCAATTGGCAGCCACATGGAAGCCGACAATTTTATTATGAAAATAAGGTGGCCAACGTGCACACGACTTTATGGCCAGCAGTTAATTAGGGGTAGCGCCACGCTTGCAGCCGTTTTCATATGCAGCCAAATTGTTTAGGCGCTTCCGGATACCAGTACTTCTTTCTCACATAAGAGCGGCCTGAAGTGTCGGCAATGCTGTCAATTCAAATAATGTAGAGTTTCGTTCGATTTGTGAGAGTTGCAAAAACCTCTCCTTAAAAGCGGTATAGCCTATAGCCTTCCTCGATAAATGGGCTATCTAAAACTGAAAGAATTTTCTAATTTGGTTCTGTAATTCCTGGGATTAGCGCGTTCAAGTAAACAAACTCACTCTTCAACTTTATATATTAAGTCGCGGGTTGAAGCTAGTAGTATAGAATTATAGATACCAGCTTCAACCTCAATTTCGGTCCTTGAAAAATTCATTTTCGCGACTCAAAGTAGCTCATGTTCTTCTCCAAGATCCAATCTATCTCTATATATAAATTTCATCAAAATCGCTTTAGCAATTTAGGCGTGAAAACGTAACAGAGTCCGTTTTACATTTATGACATTAGTAAGTTTATTCTACGTTAATATACAGTTAATGCAAATTAATATTCGTCCATTACTTTGTTTATAACATTCTATAATAGCATAAAATGATACAAATTCACCGATAAATATTAAATATTTGTATAAAATTATTTATTACATAAAATTTATTGACTTTTATAGTCTATAGGAACAATATTATATTAATTTTGGCATAAGTATGCACATATTCAGTAGGCGTCAAAAGCCATTAACAACGTATGCAAATAAAATTATGCAAATCGGCGACTGGTAAATTGGTTCAGACTGTCATTTCGTCTGACAAAAAGTTTTATGTTTTTTTTTTTGTAGAGCTGTTTTTTTTTCTGGTCGCAGGATAAACTAATTGATATGTTTTGGAACCCATATCTATGTACTAGTTTTTCCCGCGACTTTGTCCGCGTAAAATTGGGTTAAAAATTTTAGGGCAAAGATAGGTAGCCTATAGCCTTCCTCGATAAAAGGGGGTATCTAACACTGAGAGAACTTTTCAAATAGGACCAGTAGTTCCTGAGATTAGCGCGCTCAAGTAAACAAAGAAACCCTTCAGCTAAATATAGTAGTACATAACTAGAACTTATTTCACGCTCGCATAAGCCATATTATTTGAGAAATTATATCATTGTTAGATAGCCCAATCGAGGAAGGATATAGGCTATAACATGCTAAAATTGAATCAAAATTTTTTTACCTACTTTTCCGCGGACAAAGTCGCGGGCACAGCTGGTATAATATATTCCTGAAAACTTGTAAGCAAAATTTCATAATGATTACTAGAAGAGTGAAATAAAGTTCTAATAGACGAACGATATCTCTTATATAATATACAGATGCTACCATCTGTCCATTTGGTTAAATAAATATATTTAAATATTATGGATAAACAAGCTATTAAAATTGCTAGTTTTATGACATAATGTATAGGAAATTCGTTATCATTTTTAAAGAAAGAAAGAAAAAGCATTATCTAAGTGTATGTCTTACCACTACTTGCGTAGATCCACGTAGAATATTATCATCACATGGTAATAATAACTGACAGAATCAGGCGTTACTTTGCGGGTTTGTTTCTTTGCGTTTATCGTGTTTACGTAATGCGTAATATTCTTTTAAAAATGATGTTTCCTCTTCCACTGCTCTCGATGCTTCACAGCCCGCACTCAACTTTAACGATTTCTTTGATCCCTTAACTTGAGACTGCTGTAATTAATTTCCTTATGTAGATAATGAGTATAACCAAACTGTAGAGCCAAATTATTATTTAGAATCAGTTTGTTTCAATAGCCTCCAAAAAAATTAAAGACCTACATAGCCAAATACATTTTTAGTATCACAAGGTATACTACTCTTACTGCTTCTCTAATGGCGGCTCCACATTATTGCCGTAAATTCACGCCGCGAATTCATGACACAAGTTATGCCCTTCACATTCACGGGATGCTGTCAGTCGTTCGTGGAACTCGCCGCGTGTAATGACGTGGAAGATGCGGCTTGCCGAACCTCTCAATTGCCTTATTATATGATTAGAGTTGTCTTTATTAATTATAAAAATTGTATTTCAGACCTTCTATAAAGATGCAGTTAACAGAACTATATTAATATAAATTATAATATTGAACCCAGTGGCGAAATTTAATTGACAGAGCCGTGAATGTGGATGTGTACCCGTGAACGCCGCGCGAAAGAGACGCAAACCCTTTGTCGCGGGACAAAACACTGACTCAGAGTGCGCAGTGCGAGTTTTTCTAACTTTAACGCGTTGGTAAAGTTTACTTTAATTTGTATGGAGATTGATCAGTATTACCACGTTACCGCTAGGCGGCGCTGATCAATATCCATACAAATTTAGGTAAACTGTACCAACGCGAAAAATTTAGAAAACTCGCACTAAGCTCTGTGATCGGGGAACTGGCGTGAACGCGTGCGAACACCGCCAAAACCGTTAACGGAGCTTCACGGCACCGTTGTGGTGCCGCCATTAAATTGACGCTAGAGTAACTATGTGTCACGCCAAGTGATGTGATATATCCAATAACAATTATTTAAAACGGAAAAAGTAGTGTGTTCACCTTGAAGAATAATACCTTTTATAAAGATTTATAAGATTACCCACTTCAGAAATACGACCATTTGGGAGCTCTTGAATATAAAAAATATTTATTTTCGTGTTGACAACGATCGTCACTCTTAAAGTCACGCATAAAATAATTCTGTTATGGTTTTTGGCTGAAATTTAAAAGTATAGCAGCGTTTCTTTTGTTTTGTATTAAACTAAGTGAACCGAAAATTGAGTGTGCTGAAGTTTTATAATTTTGGTTAACTTAATCAGTACATTGCATGTCAATACGTGAATATAATACCCAGATTGTTCTAAATTAAACCACGATGTTCCTAAGAAATTACACATCAAAGTTTTGCTTAAATAACAAATGCAAACTAAGGAATGATTGTAATCGACAACAAAGACAGCGGTATACTAGTGTAGCTAATATTAATAAATTTATATTATTTTCGTAATACATTAATAAAATTTGTCCGTCAATGTTTTCTAAATCGAATTTGTTCGTTTTATTACCTTCGCAGACAGATCCTTTATTGGCCAATTCATTGTTTCTTTATCCTGTTTCTTTTGTTAAAAGCATTGTCTCGTCTTATCTCGGGGCTAATGTTATCTGAAAACTGGCTACATTTTGGCAAATACGCGTAATATTGTTACTGACATCTGGTAATGACATGTTACATACAATAACGTAGAACTTTAAAATGTTTGTATTTTTTTTTTATGTTACAAGGGGGCAGACGAGCAGGCAGCAGGCACCTAAGTGCCTACCGGCGCCCTTGGACATCTGCACGACCAGAAGGCCAGCAGATGCGCTGCCGGCCCTTAATGACGAGTTGTGATCCTCGGTGGATGTGTAAGGCTGGAATGATTTTTCAGATGTTGGCGGCCGCTTTTATACGAGGCGGTGTCTGCGCGTGAAATTGGAGTAGCTCGCTTTGAAGGTACGGACGCAGAACATCAAAGAATCACCGCCTGCAAGCATCTCTGATCATCATACACATCGTAGCATACAAGCTGCTACGCGCGACTTTATCTGCGTGGCATTCAAAGATTTTGCGGAAAGCCTTAATGTTTTTGATTAAATTAGTCTTTGTACAACCTTATGACACTCAGTTTGTGGCAGTTAAAATCTCGTCCAAATTGGTTTACCAGTGTCATAAATGGTACGGTTTTCCATTGCTTTGAGAAAAGAGAAAATAAAACATAATATGCGTGTTTATTAAAAATAAAAAACATTTTTTATTATATCTGTCAGCTCTGTTTAAACACCTTCGGAAAAATGGATCATTTTGACATAACGCAAAAATAAGTGATCCACATAAAATACTTTTTTTTCTGATCATTTTAGAAGATTTCTTTGTGTTGTGTTTTTTATTTTTCATCTGTGTATATGATTTGTAACCAAGATTTATTTATTGCTAAATTTCACGCTTCTAACTTTGAAAATAACGGATCATTTGAGCCGTTATTTTACTCATTGAGATAATAATTGTTCGGATACACTTTTATAGTGGATTTGTACAATAAAGAAGGCACCAACGACCAAATTTTCAAGCTTTTAGCCCGAGCAGTTTAGGCTCTGAGTTAATAAATCGGTCAAGACAAGTTATTTAATTTTTTGTGGTTTATCTTTTTAGTGCGAATACAGCTAGTATATTCATATGTTAATTGTTCATAAATTTATGAATCTCTCAAAAAAAAAATAAGCTAAAGGCGTGACATATATGGTTTATTGTATGCTTTATTGAGGCTTAATTATGGGATATGCCCGGCATGAAATTGATATGGAGGCTGTACGTGAGTTATGACGGCATAATCCCGCGTTTAACCTGAAATATGACATTTTGTGCTGTGAAATTACGATTTCATGCTTATTGAATATGAATACATTTTAATATTTTTACTTTAAAAAAATATTACGGAGAGTATCTAGTTTTCTAGAAGTATGGAGATTCAGTTTATTTGTCTAAATAAATAAATAATTCCAGTTATCCAATGGTATGATGGTATATGTGATGGCATCATCTGTTATATAAATACGAGTGACCAAAATTTTACCTAACAACTAATAAACAAACTAAGAAAGCGTAAGTAGTTAAGTAACCTAAATACCAAGGTTATGGCAATTACTATAGAAATCAAACAAATTAATTAATGTTTTCTACACCTGAGTACCTACGAACACTCAGAAGAAAAAGTACGACTACAGTAGAATCAGAAGACTCGCAGATGCGTTGCCGGCTTTTGAGAAATGAGTGTGCTAAGCTAGTTAAGAGTTTGTTGCAGAAAACGGAAAACTCTACATAAGAGAGAAAATCTAAACCCGCACGGACAAAGTTACAGGTATTGGCTAGTTAAAAATAACTCCACTTAATGACATAGACAAACACTGCTTTACGAGACCCACCTGACTAATAAGGTTCTAAGTATATCTTGTATAGACTAAACATTATAAAATAATATGGATTTTTTCAATTAAATAATACTGTTTTGGAAAACGGCAAAGATGTGGCGGTCCAACTTAAAGATGCCTCAATACGAAAATGTCTGCAAATACCTCTTCCATTGCTGCCTTCCTGCTTCTATATGCGTTAACGATATATAAAGATGGATGCATAATAAAAAGTTACCTTCAAATAGGTATGGAATGCAAGCATATATGTAGTATGTACAGCTGTATATGGATATAAATATCGCATTCAGAACTTCAAGGTTTACTGTATCGATCAATTGTTACTAAATAAATTTGGCTGTTAGAATACATATAAACACGCACACCTTTATCATGATGTATGACTTTAAGAAAAGTATATTAATTAAAAAATATATATTAATAATCCATTTTGCTATCTGAAGATATAGCGGACTTTCCGTGCCGTTTATCATTACGTAGAGTCTATAACATTTTAATTTCAATAAAAACTGTTATAATTTATGCTGAGTAGGAATTAAAATGCGTTTCATTTAGAATAATCATATCGCACGCTTTAACATAAACCGAACGATTACGTTTTAGGTCTAAAGTGACTTAATGATACAGGCAGCTTCGTTTCAACGTTCTGTATCTGTCAGTCTAAGAATTATTTCAAAATCTCCATCCAACACTGAGATGCAGGTATTTTTGTCTTTTTGACAAACAAATAATAAAATAACATTTTAA
The DNA here is from genome assembly GCA_024363005.1 of Charaxes varanes. NCBI lineage: Eukaryota > Metazoa > Arthropoda > Insecta > Lepidoptera > Nymphalidae > Charaxes > Charaxes varanes. The sequence goes on along the minus strand of JANCMC010044589.1, from coordinate 2,354,955 downwards.
TATCATTCATCACTTTATTAACTATTATTAAAATACATCATTTGTTACTATAATGCTGTTTTTATCAAGTTCTAAGCGGTAGTCGCAAACGACAAAACGTTTTTTGGAATTTCCCAAATATCAGCTTTTTTTGAGTTAGGTCAGTTTATGACTAAGCGTGCGGATATATTACAGATCATTGAAATATTTTCTATGATCTGATTTTTATATGTTGAAAATAACGATTTGTTAAATAATGAAAATACGTTCTTAGATTCAGAAGCAAATAGATGCGAAAAGAGCAGCATTTTATAATGTGATTTTTGAACATTCCGAGTGCCTTATGAGAGCGTGCCATTTGACTAGATTACTTACAAATTGAACAATGCATGTTACATTATTGAAAATAAATGTTTTAATTGCTTTTTTGTCGTTTCATTTCTACCAGAGATCGCCGGCTGATTCGACTAGATTTCTTTAAATTTACGAACCATTTGCTTATTTAAATTGTTATTTTTGCTTATTTAAAGTATGTACAACTGTTTTACATTGACATTTGAAAATTTAATCACGTTACATATCGTTCTTATGGCTACGCTTTAGCGCCATGTTATAGTAAAATGTATACATGTGTATATAAATCGTTTGACATTTGTGTGCGTGTGGCTTTATTTTAATAATTTAATATATTTATAATGCATATTTTATAAAAATATCTAATCATTCACACAGCCTCCTCCATATAAACTGTAATTGTGCCTAATTTCATATTTGCCCGTCCTCGCAATTTTTATAAAATGGTACCAAACGTTTAGCTTCACTTATGAATACATATATGCTAAATTTCTAAATAATAGTTCAACACAAAAAAGATTTTGCTATTAAAAATCGCAAATAAAATTGGCTTTGAACTGGAAATATGCACTCTTTTCTGTGACTGTGACTGTGACTGTGACTGTGACTGTGACTGTGACTGGGACTGGGACTGGGACTGGGACTGGGACTGGGACTGTGACTGTGACTATGACTGTGACTGTGACTGTGACTGTGACTTTGATTTTGACTTTGACTTTTATTTTCGACTTTTTTGTAAAGAGTAAACTTCAGTCGTATGACAGTTTCATATTTTTCTTTGACGAATAAAAGTAGCTTGAAGGGAGAAGTGTATTTGAATAGAGTGCCTCTTTTGAAATTTGAAATTGGTTGGTGGAACTTTATTTGAAAATGGAAAGTTTGACACTTTTAAGGAAAGAAATGCGAAATCAATATAATAACTTCGTATATGAATTTTTCGTATATAAGCTAGTTCAGCTGTGTGTTAAAACTAGAAAGATTGTATATAATTCGTTGAATTACCATTTCGCTCTAAATAGCTCGTAACTAAGCTATTAAATCTTAAATTTTTTCACCAAAATATTAAAAATTGTACACATATGACACACAAACGCACACGTTCACAATTCACAAGTGCTCGTAAAAGTCTATGTGAATAAAAAATTAATGACTTTGACTTTTGACATATAAATTTGACTTTGACTTTTGGGGAAACCCTCCCTATATATACGCTGGGGGTGGCGAGTTGTGAATCACAAACACTACCAACTTTCGGCATTGGGGGGTGGGTTTTTCTTTTAATGTTAACAAATCTATATATTAATACATGAAGCGAAAAGTTACCATTATACGAAAATTGCGTTTACAGAAGAGTATGAAATTTTATAGAATTATAGTTTATTTAGTGGAGTGTGCTTATGATAATATTTCTATAAAATATGCATTATAAATGTATTAAATGATAAATATAAAACCACACGCACACTAATGCTAAACGCTGTACACACGCGTTCACATTTAACTATAAGTCAAAGCGCAAATAGACTAGTGGTCGAATTTCGTATATATTTTGTCTAAACATATTATGATTTTCAACTTGATTCAAAATATTGTTCAGTATCTTTTGCTCGCGGTTTCACTTGCGGTAATGTTAATTTTAAGCAGGAAAAACTGTATTACTTCGCTTAAATAATATACCAATTAATCAAATTATAAAAAGTAATTAAAATACTTTGCATCTAGATTGATGTTTTCTAGAATTATGGTTTTAATTTTTACAATTTCGAGTCGATCACTTTTTAATCATTATTTTTTTATTAGGCAAAAAGCGTACTGCATTCAGCCTATGGAAACTTATGCACTGATGATTATTTATATTTTTAAGCAATATAATGCTTAGGCAAGCTTACTTTTCTAACCGACGTGCAAAATAAGGAGAAGGTTCTGAATACAATTGTATGTTTATTTATTTTTTGTATGTATGTTACGCTATTACTCTGCCATTTATCAATCGATTTTGATTTCTTTTTTGTTTGGTAAACCATACTTCATTGCTGGTACCATATAAATTTCATCGAAATCGGTGAAGCAATTTTAGAAAAATCGCTTCATATTACGCTATACATAAATGTATATGTATATAAATTTGAAGTTGGTGCCATCGGTTTAGCGGGGAACCTATTTGCCTAGGTACCGTCTTGAACATATCAGTAGGTGTCTACTGAATCATATGAAAATATTAATTATTATTTGCTTTTCAGTTCCTTGGGGTTTTTTTAAGGCGGATTTCTTTTTGTTTACAAATAATACCTTAGTATTTCAAATTTCCGAAGTTTTGCTTGCTTTGTAATACACTCGGGTGCAAAGAAATCGCACATGAGAGCATTTTTTTGTAAAATGTTTTTATTTTAATTTTTCTATTTAAAAAAATACATTTTTCTTAAATATGACACTAGAAGATTATTCACCGGATAGATAGTGAAATTACCTTTAATCCCATATTTAAAAATATATGTATTTCTTAAGTAAAAACAAAATAAAAATGCTGTTTAAATAGATTCTTATAATACATCCAATATCAGTGTTAGTTAATTACTGTAATGCTAGCTTAGTACTGGTTATTTACCCTCAATAGCACTCTAAGGTCAATGCTGAGGCGGTTCGAACGCACAAATGCAATTAGTGCTGTTTTCCAGGAATGACGCGACCGTGTATGCAGAGTGCGTTTTAAAAACCTTGTATTATCTATACTTATCCATAATAATATATAAAGCTGAAGAATTTGTTTGTTTGTTTGCTCGAACGCGCTAATCTCAGGAACTACTGGTCCGAATTGAAAAAATTATTTCAGTGTTAGATAGCCCATTTATTGAGGACGGCTATAACCTATAATATGTCATCACGCTAAAATTTTTCACCTAATTTTACGCGGACGAAATCGCAGGCACGGCTAGTATAGATATAATCTTGAAAACAGCTTTTCTTCTTCCTAATAATATATAGTCGATTTTATTACTAATTTTTCTAATAATATAACAATTACAATTGACAGTTGACAGATAATTCCCGACATTATTCCATAATGTTCTTCTTTGTTTATATCTTATGTGCCAGTGCTGCCAGTATTCCTCGGTTCCGAGGATGAAGTCAGATGTCAGTCCGTCATCTTAATTCGCCCCATAGCCAAATCCTCTGCAATTTAAGCGGACACTAGTGCTAGACCTGGATAACGCAAGAAGAATATGCTTAGTTAATTTAACTGAGTTAAGTATGTTCTAGTATGCGTTCATTATGTAATTGACAAATCTTACAAAACAATTCTATACAAAAATTAGGAAGAACAAGGAACAAATCAGGAACATCTGGAATAGTAACAACCTATGGGAGAACAATATAGAAACAAATAAATTAAAACAGAAAGTGCAAGAAAACAATGAATGGATAATAAAGAAGGTCAAAAAATAAATAGTGTAAAAACAGCTTTTGTATAATTTTAGTATTATGAATAAGAACTTCTTTATTTTAGTCAAACAGCTTCATTAGACGATACCAATGTTCACGAAGTCCCTAGACGTTTAATTAAACCTCATAATGTTTTAAGTATCAGCAACTGTTTATAACAACTCTTTTATGACTCTCCAATTATCTGTTACCACAATCCGATATAAGAGCGAGTCACATTGAAATAAACATCATTATAAATAAAAAGTGTCTAGTTATTGATTTTAAACTATTGAACATAGTTATATTATTTATTTTTATTTAAACAACTGTGGTCTTAACTCTACCTTAAGATAGAGTTCTGAACTCTATCTTAAGGTAGAGTTAAGACCACGTCCAGATGTAAGCTTCCTTATATAAGAATGAAGAAGTACTAAATCTAATTAATTGAATGTTTACACGTTTGTTAAACGAATATAGCTCTATCTCTATTCAGCTAGTTTCACGTAAAATAAAAATTTCGATATACATTTATTTCCGATGTTAAAATAAACATTTACAGTATGTTAAATAAACACACCTTCTTGTTACATCTTTACGAATTGCGAACGTATTAATGGATTTCTAACTATTAGGAATCCGTTTAAAATTAGTACTTTAATTTAATACTTATTAATGAATTCTCAGTTCTTTATGGGAGTTGTTTATATGCACACATTTATAAAAAGTGCCTTTATGACTTTGTAAAGGCACTTCTTATAAGTTAATTTGTTTAAATGCAATTGTATCTATGTATTTACGGTAGAATAAAGACATCGGGGCGAATAATCCAATTTCGATGTGTCTTTAATTTTAAAGTATAGAACTAAAGATGTATTACTTTTAATCCCGTAAATGTTTGTAGTTCTTTAACAAAAATAGAAAGCCAAAAATATAAGGTGATGGAAATTACCGTAAGGAATAAGTAAGTAGTTAAATGGCTCCATGCGCATGAATTCTTGGCCATCAATTAGTAATGGAATAAGTGTTTAAAAGTTCATGTATTACAAGTATCTTGAATTGTGTGCACTAGTCCTAAGCGTGTTCAGGAGCTGAAACTTTACGCGAGTAATTGCAAAAGCTATAAAATGAATTCCACCGAGTCTTGATTAGTTTTCGAACGTTATAATTAGCGCTCGTGTTGCAGACTTGGAATATAAATTTCAAATAAGTGTATAGTTAACGTTATTGAATGAAGTCATAAATTCCTATTGTGTCTTATTTTAACGGTTCGCTAATATTATTATTATTTTTTTGTTTCCAAAACATTTTCTAAGTATCTTTTTATACTTAAAGTATTTATAATTAATTATTTGTACGTTCTATATTCTTTCCTAGCGTTATATCGGTCAAATATCCAGAGTCCGCTTAGATTGCAGAGAATTTGGCTGCGTGGCGAGTTAATATGACTGATTGCCATCTGACGTCATACTCGGAACCCCCACGATCTCTACAACCTTACGATTAGATTAATGTCACAAAGTGACATTAATCGGGTCCCAGACTCTATTCCATCCTCTCTCACCAATACTGCTTTTATTAACTTTTTCACTACTTCTTTCTGCTTTCCAAAGCACTAATATTGGTAGATAGAGCTAGTTTTTTAATCTGTAATCTGTACAATAAACATTATAGATTTAAGAATTTATTAAGAAATCATAGACAATTTTGTTTTAACTACTAGCGGACGCGGTGAATGTTGTCTTGCCCAATTTTTGGCTCATCTGCTATGAGCCAATTGGCTTCTCCACTTAATTTCCATAAAACCTGACGCTGGCCCAATGTTTTATGAAAAAATAATTTTATATTGCACGTTAATCGAATATTTACTTGAGGAATTCGGAAATAGCGACCAATACTGCATTTGTTTTTGGATTTTTAAATATTCTTTCCATTCTTATCCTTCAAACCTTCCCTGCAATAAAAAAAAGAATGCAACAAAAAGCAAACAGAATCTATAACGGTCCAGCAATTTTCGAGTTTTATCGAAACTAACGAACGACGATTGATTTTTATATATATATATTTAATTGAGTAAATAAACAGCATGTGGGCCAGCTTAACGAGAATATACAATATATAAAAAAAAGTGAAATATTTTATGGGAGAAAAAATGATGAATATCAATAATAGCGAAAACTCTCATATAAAAACCCGACAATGTTATTAATGAAAGCATAACAAGGGAAACTTTTTTGCCGCATAAATATTTCGGAAGCCTTATTAAATTTGTTTGAGTTTTCTGAAGAAAGTCTCTAGATTGTTCGTATTAAATTATTATTAATTCTTAACGACTCAGATATTTAGAATCTAAACGAGCTAGACTATTGCAATTGTAATGTATTTCTGTACAATAACAAAGCTTAAACACACTCAGGTGCAATGAAATGACGTAAATGAGAACAATTTTTTTGTAAATTATTTAATTTTTTTCTATTTAAAAAAATACATTTTATTTATATATGAGATTAAAGATCATTTGATTTGAATTTTGAACATTGATAGATATTGAATTTACCTTTAAATCCATATTTAAAAAAAAAATCACATTTTTAAACAAACAAAAATATTTTACAAAAAACGTTGTCATGTGCGATTTTACTGCACCCGAGTGTAATCATATAACAACTGGAATTATCAATTTATTTACGCCCTATTTTCTTCTGAATTAAAAAAAAATTAAAACAAACAAGTTATTCGAAAGCAGTAAACAGGAAAATCTGGTTCAAAGAACACGTCGAAAATATTATTCAGTTGAACGATAACAGAACCCGACGAGAGGACGATGCGGTCCGACGTCGCAATCCATTTGCCTAAAACCACAACGTGTATTGTATCACCAAAAATTTTTTACGTTTTTTTTTCATTTACCAAAATAAAATTGATTTTAGCTCAAAATAGAAAAGATGAATTGCATCGCGATGTGAAAATTTTGATTTTGAACATTGAAATATCTGAACAGTTTTATTGTCTTTAACAGGTATTGCCTACATTTTTTTGGTCATTCAAAATTTATAGTAAAATGGAACGTTAAGTCACGTTTACTCACTCTCACGTTTACTAACACGTTAACGTTTACTAACAGGCTAGGGAGTGATGATACGTCTCATCATACATTCTTAATTCGGGTGCGTCCTTCCTGTTCATAGTTTACAGTTAAAAATAAAACCATAGTTTATACTTTAACAAACGGCTTGGAACTTCTCACTTTTAGGAGGAGGTATTCTCAAAATCGAGAGAGATTTGAAGCGAAACATTCAAACTTGCCAAGATCAAGTCACGTAATCTCGCAGTGAAATGGTGACACGTTTCACCCTCTTTGATCAACTGGAGATTGTGTACATTGTTTCGGGCGCGACTTTACTGCCCGAACCTTCTTTGCCCCTTATCATACTATAAAAACGTTAAATATCCTCACAGGATGATCACAAACCAGCAGTGGCTGGACAAATGTGAGGCTACAAAGCAGATGGCGATAGACGAACTCCAAGACACTCTCGGCCCGTGGGACCAATGTTGGGTACCGCTGATCGAAAGTATTAATCATGTATACTTCTGTCAATATTAAAAGAAAACGGTATTACAGAAATGAGTAGTAGAATTTCCTTTTTTTTTAACCTGATCAATGGTGGACATAGGTCTCCTGTTCCTTTAGGAACCATCGTTGTAGGATTACTTTTAACCTAGGAGGAATGTTGGGTTATTGACATCCCTTAGTCCCCTTAAACTTTATCAATGGGAAGACACGATTAGTACTGTTATATGTAGCTGGCATTATACGGATAGGTTTTGTTACTCTTATTTTTTCAACTTTTATTATTTACCTTCCAGGTTTTGCTTCTGGAAGCTGGTGGAGATGAACCTACGCAATCGTCCGTGCCTGCATGGGTAACAGCGTACTGGGGCCGAAATGAAACGGATTGGAGCTACCATACTGTGCCTCAAGAAAAAGCATGCCTTGACAGCGATGGCGTTTGCTCGTGGCCGCGGGGGAAGATGCTTGGTAAGAATATAAATTTCCTGTCTGTGTTATAATTTAGGTTCTTCTTAACATGTATACAATGTATGCGATTAGTCACAAAATAAAAGTAGAGTTGTGTGATTTTACCAAGGCGTTTGATTTAGTCCAATATGGGTACTCCCATATTGGACAAAATCAAACGCCTACTACCTACCCTACTGCTTAAGTTAAGTAATTATGGCTTTAGTCTCATTGCGTCTTGACCACTAGGTATGAGATCAATTACAGATACTGTTTATAGATCTTGTGACGTCATCTTGATCAGTTACTGTTATTGGTGTTCCACAAGGCTCAATTGTAGGCCCTTTCTTATTTTTTCTGTACATCCGTGATTTAATGATGAATTATTGATAACGTTTAAAATACTTTCGTGGTTTTCAAAAACACATAACATCTCTCTGTATTTCTCTTAACGAAATTCATTAAGTGAAAGTAGTTTCTAGTCTTTTAATTATATAATGTGTTTTGACAGGTGGTTGTTCGGTGATTAACGGGATGATGTACATGCGTGGTAATCCTGCGGATTATGATGGTTGGGCAGTCAACGGAGCAGCTGGCTGGTCATGGTTCGAAGTGCTACCATATTTCTTGAAGAGTGAGGATAATAAAGAAATTGGTAACGGAGTTTCTGGGCAGTACCACAGTGTAGGAGGACCATTGCCAGTTCAGAGGGTAAGAACTTAATAGATTATGACAAACAAACAGTCTCAGTGTCTCAACGGTCGAAGAGCCTACCGTAAAAATCTCTGTTTGGAAGAATTTCGTATCCGTAGTTTAAGGCTAGTTATGGATATAGTACAACCGCATAATAGGTATATAGAAAGTATCTCTATTTATATAAATAAATTGTTTCAGTTCCGTTATGCACCAAGGTTTGCCCACGACGTGGTGTCCGCTGGTATAGAACTGGGTTTCCCGCCCACTAGTGATCTCAATGGCGAATCAGGCACTGGATTCACTATTACGCAGACTTATAATGAGTAAGAAAAAATATTTAAAATTGAATACTATCTTTTTATTAGTACAAAGTATTCTAAAATTAGTATTCCTATCATTAGTTAGCTATGGTTTTCTGAAAGGTGGTGGTACGAGTATTTCTCTAGTAGGGGGTACTTGCTCCTTACAAATGGATATCTTGCTATAGTCTTAAAGACCTTGGAAGCGTTTGTTTGACTAAAACATTTTTTGTATTTGATTTACAGTGAAGGTTCAAGGTACAGTACAGCACGTGCTTACCTGCGTCCAGCATCCGCGCGGGAGAACCTACACATCCTATTAAACGCACAAGGTACAAGAGTTATCGTAGATCCGGCCACTAAGAAAGTGACAGGAGTTGAATATATCAAGAATGGTCAGAAGAAAACTGTCGGTGTTAACAAAGAGGTATTTTACATTTCAATTTAATAAAAATTAAATATACATATATTCATAGCAAAGTAATTCCTCAAACCTATACATACATGGGTTGCAGTCTCAGAATTTGTTGAGATTACACTGCCTGAACCGAACATCCGTGGTAAATCAAAAAGTTGTTTTGAATTTTTATTTGTAATAATCTTTCTTTACAGGCGATCTTATCTGGGGGAACCTTAAATTCGCCGCAAATCCTACTCCTATCTGGCATTGGGCCAAAGGAAACCCTTGATAAATTTAACATACCAGTCGTTCGTGACTTGCCGGGAGTAGGGCAAAACCTTCATAACCATGTGGGAGTTACTTTGGAGTTTACGCTCACAAAAGAACCTGATGTACCTGAACTGTCCTGGGAGAGCGCTATGGAGTACATGCTTAAAAGACAAGGACCATTATCTGGCACCGGATTATCACAGGTATACTTCTATTTCTTCTGGTCTCCCTCTTCTCTTCTCTTTTGTTCTAGATCCGAGTAACAATACTTTTTTATTCAAGCCGTATGCTCTTATATTAAATGTGACAGTATAGTTGACAGGTAAAGTAAACTCACGTTTGGCGTCAGCGGGAGGGAGACATCCAGACGTGCAGTTCTTCTTTGGAGGCTATTACGCAAGTTGTGGAGATGGTTCAGTTGTTGAACCTGATACGCTTGCTGATGAAGGCCCCAAGAGGACTGTGACGTAAGTAGTTTTATTTTTTTCTCTCTCTTTTCTAAAGAAAAGAAAAACGAAAAGTAGGCAGCCTAGCAGGCCAGATCACTATGCGGAATATGTAGCCAAGAAAAGAGGGAGTTGCATTATGTTCTTCAATTATTAATAACTATTAAGTATTAAAGAATACATTAAAGGGACGGTTGTAAAGACTGCTTTACTACCTTCTAAGTAGGTATATAGCAATCAGCCGTTTAAAAGAATATACCTACTTTAAACCAGAAATAGTAAGGTAGGCTAGATGTTGCGTTGCCAATTAACTTGGATACTATGAATATACCAACCATGAAAACAGTATTTAGGTATTTAATATTTAGTTATTCTTTTGGCCTTACTATAATGCTTTTGTACATTCTTGTCCTTGAAGACTACAAAGTTCTACAAAACTTCGCAACCACACAGTCCCCGGCCACACTACATGATCATTGAACTGATTATTCAATGAAGCCATGTCTGGCTCCGGCATTACAGCGTAATTTAATTTTGGAGTTCTAATACTTATAAAGATTTTTTAACATCTTCTATGTGAGCGCGTGTTTAAAGCTAAAATAAGCCAGGGGACTCACTGGAGAGTACAACAAAGAGCCGATCTTCTCATCCGCCCAATGGTGTCCCGAAGCAGTCGCTATAGACACGGCTAGAAGGCTGGATTTGATAAGATATAGATTAGACATTCGGAGGATAGACAAATTTTCAATACAACTCATATTTTTCAAATATTTTTCAGTATATCAGCAATATCTATGCAGCCTCGCAGCCGTGGGTATCTCACACTTCAGTCCACAGACCCGGAGCAGCCTCCGCTGATGCAACCGAATTACTTCCTCCACGAACATGAGCTGGATGTTCTGGTAGATGCAGCGAGAATAGCTTATCGTCTCGCCAATACTACGGTAAAATAAAGATATATTAATTACTAGCTGTTTCCCGCGAGTTCGTCCGCGTCAAAACTAAAATTAAACGTTCCCTGAGACTTTCTTAATCCGGTCCTATCGAAAAGTACGTTCTTAGCGTATGTCTCTGTCTTGCCAAATTTCATCATTGTAGGTCCCGCGGTTTTTGTGATTTTTTGTTGGGTAACTATTCGGTTTTGTATTTATAAAGATTAGTATTTTTTATGACGAGAGCAAACGACGGAATATAAATGATATAATCGATTCGTATAGATAACTGCATCATCATTAGGCTAGCAGATTTGTTGGCAGCCTTTAGGAAGTTAATATGTTCTTTTCTTGAATGTCGTATTGAAACGCTTGAAACAAAAAATTAGCCAATCTTCCAATATTTTTTTAATCCAAAGGTAGAAGAAAAATATGATTTTGCATGTGTTTAGATTTTACGAGAGAAATATGGTATGCAACCAACTGAAGGCTACGGA
>JANCMC010044589.1:2030681-2343541 GCA_024363005.1 Charaxes varanes | reverse complement strand
TAGAAGAAAAATATGATTTTGCATGTGTTTAGATTTTACGAGAGAAATATGGTATGCAACCAACTGAAGGCTACGGATCGGAATGTCCTGGTGGTGGTTCAAATCCCACTGACGAGTTCTTCAAGTGCTTAGCGAAATTACACACAGCACCAGAGAACCATCAGGTTGGGACTTGCAAGATGGGTGCTAAAGACGATCCGATGGCTGTTGTCGATCCGCAACTTAGAGTCTATGGTATTGATGGTAAGTTTTTAATTTTATTCCATGTCTCCGTTCTTACAAGCAATCTTGATGACAGTTATGCCTTACTAGTTGTTACTCGCGACTTCGTCCTCGTAAAATTAGGTGAAACATTTTAGCGTGATGTTATATAGCCTGTAGTCTTTCTCGATAAATGGGCTATCGAATACTGAAAGAATTTTTCAAATCGGACCAGCAGTTTGTAACAAACAAACTCTTCAGTTTTATATATTAGTATAAGATAATATTATGTTATTATAAATGATGAGTCTTCAGTTGATTGTACTGTATTAGGTGAGTAAAATAAAATAAAACTTAGTGATGGAATAATAGTTTTTAAGTACAATAACAAATATGTGCATAGTGATTTGACACCATTTCTCAATTTGTACCTATGATACTACTTGTCCTACGTGTAAGTTTGGAGTTTATTATTAAACATAGAATATATTCATTTATTTATATATGTGGTACCTATTTTATTTTGCCTGTTGATAAAGTAACAAAAATCTATTGGGTAAAAGGCAAATTGATGTTTTTTTTTATTATATGTTTCATTTACACTTTTCTGTCAATAAAACCTTACAATATTTACAGGTCTTCGGGTGGTAGATTCGTCCATAATGCCTATAGTTCCATCTGGTAACACCGCGGCTCCGGCGGTGATGGTTGGTGAACGCGGAGCAGAATTCATCATCACCAGGCATCAGCTCTTCAAAAATCGTTATGGGTACCAAACAAACACAGGAAACCACGGGTCCTCATCTGACAGGTTTGTACATATCATTATCAATATTGTAGTTTCCTAATTCCCATTTTATCCTTCCAACCATTCCTTGTTGTTTTAGTTAGATCCTTGATCCCATACTACCGTACATTCAATGGAAGCTTTATGCTAAATTGGAAGGACTTACTCCCAAGGGGTGGATCTTCCTTTGTCTGTCCTGTAACTGGCCAGATCCATCAGGGGTACTAGACCCTAGCTGCTATTTTCACTCCCCCTATACCGTCCGTGGCAATAGTATCCGCACCCTTTCTCTCCTCCCCATCTTCCTTTATATCCTTTTACTCCATCCCTTTCCCTTACTCCAGTCTTTCTAAGTAGAGGAAGCGCCACGCTTGCAGCCGAATTTGTTCGGCGCATCCTGGTACCAGTACCTCTTTCTCACATGAGATCGGCGTGAAGTGCTGTCACGCCAAATGATGGTATTGTTGTCGCTTTTCGTTCGATTTGTGAGACTTCCCGGTGGCCTAAACTCGTCATTAAAGGCTGGCAACGCATCTGCTAGCTTCCTGATCGTGTCCATGGGTGTCGGTAGACACTTAGCTGTCTGCTCGTTTGCCCCTTGTAACATTAAAAAAAAGGAAATCGAGAAGATGTATAACACAAATTTTTAGACAAAATATATATAGTTGATAGTTTATATTATATTTTTAGATGGTCGACAAATGATTCAAACAAGGAGCACAAATGGGACGGTCGAAGGAAGCCCTGGGATAAGAATTGGCACAACGCAAACTTTGGCAACAAACCACAAAGCCGAACTTACCAGTACGTTGATTGGGCTACGAAAAATAACTTCAATCAAGGCGGACATGTTTCCAGATAAAGTGCATTTAAGTTATGCCGGAGCCAGGCATAGCTTCATTTGAATGATCGTGTAGTGTAACCGGAGACTTTGTGTAGCTGCGCAAAGTTTGTAGTCTTCAAGGACAAAAATGTATAGTCGACTAAGAAACTGGTTTGCCACCCTAAGGTCGAATGTCGTTTCCACATCAATTAGTTAAAAGGTTTACTTTTGCTTGTTATGCATTACGTTAATTTCTAACAATAACCCTTAGCAATTTTTTTTTCATTAGGATCCAAAATGGTTAAGCACTTTCTTGGTCCTCTATACAAACACTGTCGGATATCAAATATAAACCAGTGCTAGAATGGGTCACCCATCTATCACCCGGTCGCAGCCAGAGCAACTTAGCTTGGCGATCGACTCATATGCCGACCACTGATTAGGCCACGAACTCCTCTAACGACACCTTCACCGTTATCGACGCCGCTGCTCTCTACTAGCACTCCTTTCTCTTCTGTCAGCACTCCCTGAAGTTTTTTTTTGTATAATAAAGGGTAAATAAGCAATCGATTCATGAAAGCATTTGGATTCTTCTTAATCTATGCCTTTTTTATCATCTGAAAAGTAGTATAAGATAAAAGATATTCTTCACTATAGGAAGACGGACAAGTGGCTGAACATTTGATGGCTGTACCAGTTGTCTCAAATGCGAATTGCAGTCAGTTTTACAGCACCATAACTTCTAGAATGATATGTGCCGGTGTACCTGAGGGCGGAAAGGATTCTTGCTCGGTAACCATTCCATTTATATTAAAAAATATGTTCGATTCATTAGAGTTCTTCTTTATACGAAAAGGGGTGTCTGAGCGAACGATACCTGTGGAAAAATGTACCACCAAAAGAACCGCAGATGCATTGCCGATCTTTTAGAAATCAGAACGCGTTTTAAGCGTTATTTATTATTTATCGTTAAAATTAGAACGAGGTCAGTTTTGTTGCGTTAGGATTCATTATTCCTTTAAAAAGTAGTATTTGTTTTTTTTAGGAATTATATATGTAGGGAGGCGAATATCTTAGCATTCCATGGATTCACCGTGCGGGTGCCGGGTCCATCGCGTTGTAGAGGAAGGAACCATAGCAATGCCCGGGACTTGTGACCCCGGTGTACGTTTAGGAGCGCGCTCTTTATAATGATCACTAACACTCACTGCTAGTGCTGGTATTCCCTCCCCTGCCTAGTTAAATTCGGTATGATCTTACTAGTACTAGTCCAATGTGGCTATAGATTTATAGATCGACACCGGAACAAAACTGTATCGGATACGCCTTAACATTTATATATAGTCTGTGTATTTGTTATATTTAATTAATACTTTTATCCTATTTTAATTGTAGGGTGATTCAGGAGGTCCAGCTGTGACAGACGAAGGAATTCAAGTTGGAATAGTTTCCCACGGAAGCGGTTGTGCTAGATCAGGCGTTCCTGGAGTTTATATAAACGTATCAAGTGTTCGAAGATGGATTAGGCGCAAATCTGGCGTATAGCCCATCTTCTTTTTCTTTTAAAGATCATTTATTACGGCATTATTTCACGATTCATGAAGAAACTGCTTCATTCAGTTTTGTAGACGAATCTTTAAGTTCGTATTTTATAGTACATAACAGCAAAAATAATTGTTTCCTTTACAATATCCTGTGCTCTAAATTGAAATTATTACATCGCAGAATAATGAAATTTTGAATCAAACTTTATATTTTTTGGTTTCATCCAAATTTTAATGTTTCTCTGCTTAATTATTAAAAGTTATTAAAAAAAAGCGTAATTACTCATATCATCATCTAAGTAAGCGATTTATGCTGTAACTCCTAATCTATGACTGGCTTTCTAAAAAAATTACACTATTTAATTGAGTGTAACCGATGATAATCATATTTTTTTTTGCAACAATTACAAACAAAATAATAATTTAAATTATGAATATTAATGACTTCTGAATCACCATCTCTTTATCTAAAAAGGCACTTGGATTAAGGGTATATTTTTTTAGTCGTTACGGAGATTATAAAATATATAACCAACATGGAATAACTTATACTCCTAGTAAGTCAGTAGAGGTATTGAAGGCTGTATAGACATTTATGTATATTTTTACCATTCTGAGTCATACTTTCTTTATATTCTTGCTTGCTGGATACTATAAATGCTGTTTTGACCAAAGGGCTTTTCAGTTATCGTCACAAAGAAATACAAGATAATGGATATCAAATATAAACCAGTGCTAGAATGGGTCACCCATCTATCACCCGGTCGCAGCCAGAGCAACTTAACTTAGGGATCGACTCAAATGCCGACCACTGATTAGGCCACGACCTCCTCCAAGGAATATCAATAAAATCTTTATAAAGTAAAAAATAAATTAAGATATAGATAAAACAAGATACCACGCTTCTATAAGTTATCCTTAATCTGGAGAACGAAGCAAAAATTATTATATAAATGTATAAAACTAATAAATTTTTGCGCATAATTTTATATAAGTACAGTTAGGACGACGTCGTAAACGGCTGTAACGATTTGTATCAAATTTTGTATCAAATGAGAAAGTGATTTTTAAATCAAATCAAATTAAATGAAGTTTTATTCAAGTAGACTTTTACAAGTTTTACTGTATCGTCAAATATTTTAAAAGCTACCACTGATTCGGGAAAGTCGGGCTACGAGAAGAATCAGCAAGAAACTCGTTAGCCAGTCTTTTGAATTAGTTCTTACACAAATGACTTTTTCATGTTAATTACAGAGTATAAAGCTGGAGCGACTCAATTCCAAGGAGATAGTTAAAGTTTATATATATGACTTTTTTCTAAAAAAATATCATGTAACTGCAAGAAAAGTATGCGATTTTTACTCGCCCAAGTACTCAAATAAAGCACCTACTTTTTTCATCCGTCGCGTTGACGAAACTGTAAGTAACCACCATCACTAATTACAGTAATATTAATTAAAATTAGCACGTTTGAAACACGCGAGCACTTTTTTAATTACTCAAAGCAATTATATTAATTAAAGTCAACCACGAATGTATTAATCTAACACGTATTTCGGTCGCGTATTTTATTCGAAAGTTTGGAGGAAAAAAATCGCCTCCATCCCGCAAACGTCCGCCCAGCTTAAAAGCTGAAGCTTTACTGAAGGACTTCCTCATCACAGCTATCGCTGAAAATCGCTTAAAGTGAAAACTGCAGATTGTGTGTCATACAATGACGGCTGTACAAAGGAAGTGTTTGAGAATTTGTAATAAAACACGCAATGAATTATAAAATTCATTATCTTCACTATTCAAAGATACTATTATTGTAGGCGGTATAAATTGATGTGCGAATATAAGGTACTTGTGTTTTTGAATTATTTCAAGATGCCCTTCTTTATTAATTATAGGAAAACATTTATCTCTTTATTAAAAAATGAGGGCCTCTTCTCTTGAGTAAACATCGCAAAGGAAGAGAATTATTATTTCAGTAAATTTCATTTCAAAAAATCGCAAAATTCTGAATTTTCACTTATATACATACAAAAGAGATCAGTACCGTTCGTTACATAAACAGTGAACTCAATCAGTTCTCTTTATTCAGTGACCCAATGCTTAAAAACTTTCAAACTAACCCTTCAGTTTATTTAGATAGGCCTAAACTAACGCTGATGGAGTGGATTAGCATACTTTTGAAGGCTAGATCTATGGTAACACACAGATATAATAAAACTACTGCGTAGTCAAACATTTCAAAATTTGACTTTGATTCAAAAAGGCTGAGGGGTACAAATCACAAATCATCAGTGCAATACTACCCAAAAGCCACACCATCCCACTAAAACACAGCCACTAGAACCCGCCACTAAAACACAGCACTGCACTGACTTCCAATGTGCTTCAACGCACGTTTCGCTTCGACACCGAAGCATCATCAGGAGATAGAGTCTGCAAAGGTCATATGATGGGTATAATTACAGTTTACAATTTATGCCTCAGGCCCTCCCACCACCTCAGCGCTACCTTACAACAACACACCCATTTCTTTTTTCTTAACCTTAACATCTTCTTACTTCATCCCTTTGCTTCTACCACTCTTCCCTATCCCTTGCCAATCTCATGCAACCACCTCTTGCCACTCTCCTCACATTTCCGCAAAGTTTTGTAGTACTTTGTAGTCTTCAAGGACAACAATGTACAAACACTTTGAGCTATGTCTGGCTTCGGCATTATAAGTACTCCGAAGTAGCAAATATTTTCTAGTATTTTTAAATAATCTTTCCATTGTTTCTTTTGTTTTAACCTTCTCTGAAATAAGTGGAGTGAAACGAAATAAACAGAATTTAATAGAGTCCAACGGCTTCGAGCTTTAGCGAGGCTAAAAAACATGATTGATTTTTATACATAAAGATATTATAGAATTTATTAAGTCTTGCTGTGGTAGATTAAATTTTCTACGTATTCATTAATAAATAACATTGTGCTCAATTCCAACAAAAATAGCTATCGCGCTTGGGAATGGAACGAAATTCGGAAAATACCTGACTAAATATTCAAACGCATTTCGTCCGCTTACCAACCGCTCATTATAATTTCAGATTGGCCTTCTATCTTTTGAGGGCGGCTTATATCTTATCAACATTTTAAACAAAACATTATTCTAGTACAAAGCCTTTACCTTTTTTACAGGCTATTACGAAGCGACAGCGTCTCTGTGAGTTAATTGCAGTGTTTTCTAATGAGGAAATGGAGCCGACGGAGTGGATGTGTAGGGCTAACCTAAATAAGAGTATCTTTGGTGTGGCATAGCCTTAGTTGAATTAATTTACTAAACCGCACATATGGATGCCGTTGCCTGTCCTTTTTTTATGTAAAAAGAAATAGATTTCACTGTTAGACATTTAAATGGTAGCTTCGGAAAACACCTGACTGAATATTTAGACGCATATTACCTATCGCTTATTAAAATTTCATAGGCCCTTCTATCCTTGGGTAGCGGCTGATATCTTATTAATATTCTACGCACTACATTACACTAGTAGTGGCCCTGAAATTTTGGTTATGTTTACTTACTTAATTATGCCTGTGATACAGTTATATCATCAATGATATAGCTATATCACAGGCATAATTGAGCTCAAGCTCAATATACAATGTTCTTATGTCCTTGGATAGTCCAATCCCCTTTGTGTCAAGGTTTATTGTTGCTTGTATAAGTTCATTTTGAAAGAAATGTAAGATTTTTAATTATACTTGGCACGGTAAAGTACAGGCGCATTAATTACAATTAAAAATTGGTATGTTTAAAGTTTATCTTATCTGTACATATAGCGTTTTCAAGTTCCTTCTTAACTCAGTTGGATCCTGTTTTATTTCTGTCTTTCATACGAGTTATAGATGTACAATGAAATAGTATATCTACTCTCAAAACAAATAAGTAATACTGGCTGCTTTAAATTTAGGCGCATTATACATAATATATTATACATTATACATTCATATCTCCCTTATGATACTTAAAGATTACACGAAGCGAGGAAGATAGATCTTTAATATTTTATGAAGGAATATTGAGAGGAAGCTTTGGTGTATGGTACAACGATGTATGTGAAATCTAAAAGAAAATTCGATCGTTTCATCTTTTAGTGGCTAAAAACGAGTTCCAATGATGATAATAGAGATGTTTACAAAAAATTAGAATATTTTTATGTTTACATTAGTAAACTTGATAGAAAAATAGCTACACACCCATTCACACACACATGCGCGCACACATATGCGAACACACACACGCACACACGCATGCACACACACACGGACGCACGCGTGCACGCCCACGCACACATACACACGCGCGCGCTAGCGCATAATTTAAATAAGTATAGAGTGAAGACTAAAATTGTATTACCAAAAAAAAAATATTGTTATGGAAGAGAGGGATCTTCTGTCACGTGAATCTCGGATATTCATTTGGAGAAGGTCCCACCTTTACTACTAAAAGCTGTAAACATAAGGAAAGAAATAAAGTATCTATAATTTATTTATTTACTTAATTCTAGTACCGTTGTTAAAATTAAGATGATATAGGATAATAGAAGTAAATAGTAAGTAGCCCAACGTTCGGGCAGGACATCGTCTGCCGGGTCCGCTAGTAATTATATAAAAGTCTTTGTACAAGTACTTTTAACGTAACATAATTTGGAAGTCAATATGTTGATAAAAGGAAAATGTATTTTGCTTTTACTTATTTATCACATCGGATATTTGTTTTCTAAATAATCAACATCTTATCAATACTTAAGATGATTTGACGTAATCTTGCACAACAACACAAATATTATTATAATAGAATGAAAATCTTATCAATTCTTTTATCAAAAATATATTTTTTAACTAATTTTTCTTCATCATAGTTATCACCTGCGTAGTGACTTTTCTCATTAGATGTAGGAAAAAAATACATAGCGCTTAATCTGTTACATAATGTATATCAAAGTAAAGAGGAATATAGTCATTTAATTTTAAAACGTTTTATTAAAATTTTGTATTTCTGTATTAGTGGTTCTATAACATTTTATATAAACGTCGATTTAAAATCAAAACCTTTCACCGTTTCATATTAACGTTTTTAGTACAGGATTTTAATATTTAGTATAAAAGCGACATCTATTAGTGTATTGTAGTACTACGTTTTGCTACTATGGGCGCCATCTCTTTAAAGGAAGTTATATTACTTTTCTATTCGACGCTAGATGACGTTGTACGTCAAAATTAGGTGTAAAGTAACATATGCTATATATCATGAATATAACAAAAGATAAATAAATTCAACACTAGATGGCATTACTTTGCTGTGTTTAAAATATGTAGAAAACAAGACCATTTCGATAATTAACTATTATTTATTTAATATTATATATATACACAAATAGTAAGTAAAATTATAAAAAAAGCTATTATTAATGTAATAAAATTAAACTCCTCGTTAGAAATCCTTAATCCTCCCTATATAAAAATCTGAACCGAACCGATAATTTATTACGTGTTAGGTGACCTTTCGCTTTTATAATATAATATCGATGTAACGTAATTTGCAACATTCAGGATAAATAGAAAAACATAAGAAATTAAGATTCTGTAGGTCCGTCTGATAATATGCCATCGCAGCTTTTCGCTATGTTATACTTGTCTTAAAAAGTCTTCACGCGTGTTGAAATTTATACAACATAAATATAAGAAACTCTAAACTATGCAGTATACTGACACCATTACAGATAAGCAGCGGCACAATCCAGCGGCGTCTTTGCATCGTAAAATTTAAAAAAAAATGCATTGAAAAAATTGACCGTCTTATACACCGAATCGGATCGGATTCTGTTTCGAGTGCACTTACCGTGTTTGTAGGTAGCCGCGTCATTGACTTTGCGCGCTTTGTATCGGCAATTTTGCAAAGCGCGGACTTATTTCTAGCGCTAAAGTTTCGTACATTTACTTTTTAACATCTAAAAGGATCTAAATTAATTGAATTGTGTCGAATCAACTTAAATATTGATTTAAGTTAGAGTCACAGAAACGATTCAAGTAAGTGAATTCATCTTATTTATTTGCAGATATTGTTTTGATTTTTTTTATACATATGTATATAATAAGCCACAAATGCCTTACCCAAAGCGCCCATAGATGTTATATTCTAAGTGAACAGTAATAATATTTGGCTTATGCCGGAGCCAGACATAGTTCAAAGTGTTTGTACATTTTTGTCCTTGAAGTCCATTAAGTTCTACAACACTATGTACAGTTAACTGATAGAATCAGGCGTTACTTTGGGGAATTCCATGACATGCATGAAAAACAAGCATCATCAAGAGATAGACTCTAGACTCTAGAGTCTATCTCCTAATGAAGTTTCGGTATCGAAGTGACACGTGCGTTGAGGCACATCGGAAAGTCAGTGTAGTGCTGTGCTTTGGTGGCGGATTCGGTGGTGTAGCTTTCGGGTTTTGCGGGAAAGGAGTGGATTGGTTTAGCTCTGGATAGAGGAGAGTGGTCTAAGAGTGGGGAGGCCTTTGCCCAGCAGATGGACATTATAGGCGAATTAAAAAAAAGTATCTTTACAAAAATAAATTATGAAGAAGTCAAAGACTTACTCAGGAAGCTGGGATCAAACAGGAGACTTTAATTTAGAAGAGATTCATCAAAAGAAAGAAGACAGGTATTTTACTGTGCAAATTAATATTAAAATCTTACTAATGCCTTCAAAACGCTCGGAAACTTGATGACATACGGGACGGAATTTGAGCGAGCACATGGTTTTTATTTTTATATGACAAAGGCCAATTTATCCGACGGCTATACCAAACGTCTGTTGCAGCAGAAGTCCACACTTTACAGATATTTAATTTAATTTTATATTATTATTATGGAAATCCAACAAAGCATACACACATTACATACAAGTTCACAATCACACAAAAAAAAAACCTATGTGCTCTTTCAATTACAGAAGACCACAGCAAGCAATCACTAAGCTAACAAAAATATGAACAATATTATTTAAGTGTTAAAAATAAAGACGAAATAAAGAATAATAGAAACTACAAATAAAATATAAAATAATGCATCAATATTTTACAGAATTATAAGAAGGTAATTCCTTAATGATTTAACATGAAATTATTAGTCTATAAGAAGTATTTAATAACAACTAACTGTTTGCCGCCACTTCTTTAACGTAAATTAAACTTGCCTATGTTCGCCGTATCGAAAAATCCTTCATTAGAGGTTGTCTACCGACTATTATACACTACGTTCCTGCCGAATTTCATCGTTGTACGCCCCGCGGTTTTTGAGATTACGTGGTTAGCTGATATTTCTCTTTTATATGTACAGATTTGTTATATTTAGTAATGAGTTTTGACGGACTGCAACTCTTAGACTAGCAAACCTTGAGCCTCTGAGAGACTTTTTTTCATACAACTGCCCAAACATTTCATAATTACTAAATCCATTTGAAAAACATTTACTACAAGAATTGTTTGTTTTCACGCATACTTGCTAGACTCAAAATTAAACTATAAGAAATTAAATAGCATTAAATGTATTTCACATAGATATATAAATTCAGAATTTATTTATTTATCGGGAAATTTTATATTCGCTCAGCATTTTAGTACACAGTACTTTACAAATGAGCAAACTAAGCTTCAAGTCGTGAAATTTGGAATTTCGGCCGTAACACGCCGTCAGCCATTAAACTCTGTTTAGGCTGAAGACAGGTGGAATTACACGCGCCAACTTCGGAGTGAAAACTAGAACGAATCGAGAAGTAACGCAAATGGAATTTTCGCCACCCGTTATTGCTGTTACATTGCAAAAAGTTTAAAGCATCGACGTTTCAGCGCAAATGTGTCTCGTTATAAATGTTGTGTGAACTGAGTTGTCAATTTTTCAGCCGAGATTCATGAGCTTTGAAACGAATAATCAAGTCTACAATTTTAATTATAACTGATAATAAGATCTCCTTTTTAAGGATCTGATTGAACCGCGTTATCAAATTATGTATTACATAATTTATTGTTTCAATGGCTCCGACGTAAATTATCGTAATTCCAAATTCCCAACTTCACAGCAGAGCGTTACAAACATTTAAATCGAAATAAAATCTTCATTATTGAATACATTTTTGTGTATAAATATATATTCAATAATGATGATTACATTATTGTATACAGGGTGTATCTGACATCGTAACGCAAACTTTGTGATAAGGCTACATTTAATGTCCTAAATATGGTTACGATAATCATTCATCTCGGAAATGAGCGGTTACAGGTATTGCCATCTTCATCCTATGTTTGAGGGCGCAATGTATCGTGAATAAAAGAAAAACATCAAATATTAAAAAATACATAGATTAAATAAACTCAAAATAATTTTAGCATTTTCTATCAACATGGAAAATTTCAAGTCTCTATATCTAATAGTTGGGAAATGCTAGGGGAGCGACCATCTTACGGGCAGACAGACGGACGGACGGACGGGCAGAGCGAAATTATAAGAGTTCCTTGTTGTATTACGGAACCCTAAAACGATGTGAAATTGGTATACGTAATTCTAAGTGGTATTGTTGAAAAAAAAACATGAAAATTATAACAATAGTATGTTCTTAAATATCTTGATGATATACATTTTTTGACTTACATAACAGTGCATAAAGATTCTTGATACCCATACTTAGGGCCTGTTTAACAGCCTCTAGAATAAGTTCTTTATTTATTATTTTTTTTAAATATTTATATCGCTACCCGTTTTTTGTTTGTCGTTTTCGACATTAAACATAGTAATTCTAGCGAAAGTCTTATTATATGTATAATAAATGTATGTCAGTGTTCCGCAAAAAACATAAAAACGCTTTAAACGGAACAAAGTCACTGAGATCACGCGGGCAAAGTCGCGGGAATGGGTTCGTAAAGAATAAATTTAACTACCTTAGAAAATATTTCATTTCCAATACGGCTATAGTTTTAGGTTTGTGCACTGGAAAAAAAAAATTCTTGAATGAAATGTCTGCAAAAAAAATTTTACGTCTAGTTATATTGGGTTACTTAAAACACCATTTCACCAACCAATTGATCAATGTAAATTGTATTGACAGATGTACATATACACAGATGCAGACAAATATAAACACTTGACATACATTCACGAGCTTCAAATGCGATAAAAATGTCGAATCAATCCGTTTGAATCCCTATCAAACGAGTAAAATATTCCAGTAATTCTACGAGAATCTCGCAAAGTAAAATTACTGGAACATTTTAGTTCCAGTCATTTTTGTTTTGTTTTGTATCTCTGATTTATTTAAGTAATTAATATATTTAGAAAACATTATTATATAATTAATATAACAAATATATAATTAATATATTTCAATTCTGCCGATTAGATAACTGGTTTCCCTTAACACAGATCTATTACATTATAGCTAGGGAAAACATTTTATGATTTTGCCGTTTGTATAAGAAACTAACATCTCTTACGTATAACAAGTATAGATCACATAAACTTGTAACATATTAGCTGTACCCGCGAATTCGTCCGTGTAAAATTAGGTAAAAAATTAGATTCAACTTTAGCGTGATGATATATAGCTATAGCTTTGCTCGACAAATAAGCTATCTAACACTGAAAGAATTTTTCAAATCGGACCAGCAGTTCCTGAGATTAGCGCGTTCGAGCAAACAAATAAACAAACTCTTCAGGTTTATATATAAATTAGTACAGATATAGATAAAGCTGATATTCTTACACGTAACATTCTTCTACATCTTGATTATTGATATTTCAATGACAATTTTAAATGTTAAATTTTACTGTAATGTTAAATTTATATTTTTATTACACTCTTCTAAATGTTTAAATGTTAATTCTACTCTAAGTGCATGTAATATACGATTTTAAATGTTAAATTTTGGTTTTGCTCTAACTTTCATTTTATTTTATATTTCTAATAGTGTTAACTTAACTTTTTTATAATTGGTTTACTGTACCGATTTTATTATAAGTTACTGTTTGATTAAGATCTTCTTTATTAACACGTATTATGTTGCACGCTATAAGCGGAATTTGGCTGTACCTTTTAGCTATAAGACCTTATGTAAAAAACCCAAATTAGCAATAAAGATATTTGATTTGATTTGATGATCGCATGTGCAAAAGGACGCGAACAATTGATAAAAGAATAACGAAATAAATAATCATCTGATTTCGGAGAGCAGCGCTTACACAAGCTTTACGTAAAGCTCGCACCTTCAAAGCTACTGTTACTTAAGAAGTGTTGCAGGCGTTTAGCTTCGATGGGTACATCTTTTAGATGGTGTGGACTATTTTTCAGTCAATACTTCACTTTTGCGTTGGAATTATAAATATTTCAGTCAAGGCAACCCAAGCTCTCGAACTTTGTAATATTATTAAAGCGGAGTTTAAATCTAATTCAAATTATATGCTGTAATTTAATAATTGAGCTAATTAGAAAGGAAATTAAATAAAAATTTACCATAGCGTCAAAATAATAAGACATATACATATATAGATACTAGCTGTGTCCGCGATTTCGTCCGCGTAAATTAGGTAAAAAAAAATGATTAAATTTTAGCGTGATGGTATATAAACCTATAGCGTTCCTCGATAAATGGGATATCCTGCACTGAAAGAATTTTTCCAATTGCACCGGTAGTTCCTGAAATTAGCACGTACAAACAAACAAATGAACTCTTCAGCTTTATATATTAGTATAGAAGTATAGAAAGGGTTTTTTTATACAAACAGCAAACTGACACGTACTACAATCCAAGTACCAGCGCTCATTAATAACTGCACTATCAGAACACTTAAAGATACTCGTACGTTACCAGCCTTTGAAAAATAAGTATGGTCTTTTGTTGTGAAGGTCCTATCGGCTAATTGTTTTACCTAAACACAAGTAATTACACGTTTTGTCTATTTGTTAAAATGACCTTGCTTAACCCGTTGGTACATAAGAGTGGGCATTGGTCCGAAATCTTTAGAAACTTTTGCATAGAGACCGTAAGGGCAGGAAGGTCATTGTTTGTGTAAATCTCATTGTATAGTTAGTTCGATTCGTGTACAATCGGAATTACGGATTGTTGGACCGTAATAACTATAAAGCTTCATCTATACAACTGAATAAAATTGAAGTGTCCGTCTGTAACTTCGAAATAAAGTTATGTAACTATTAAAAAAAGTGACATAAACGCCCATATCTTTTGATTGTGTTCACTTGGAGGGTAGATTTTTTCACAACTTCAAGGGACCGCAGATTTCAGTATATGGTATTAATTTCAAATTTTTAGGTCTTCCCATTCCTGAGAAAAAGGGTCTTGACAGACAGACAGACAGACGGACAACGAAGTGATCCTATAAGGGTTCCTTTTTTCCTTTTGAGCTACGGAACCCTAAATACAAAATATTTTTGTCTGACTGTCGCTCTGCCTTTTTTTCTGACTGTCTCTTTTTATGAGCTATTGTCTCCGAAATGACTTAATAGTTTTCGACGAGATTTTCTTCTGGAAGATGTGTTATGTTATTAAAAATAACATAGGCTACTTTGTTTGTTTTCATACGTGTCTGTTTTTATCTTTTTCCACTTAGCTAGCTAGCTACTAACATTTCGGCAAAATATTATTTGTATTCCCTAAATTGCGTATGCTGTAAATGTATTAAGCTGTTAGTAAACCGAATAAAGTACAAAAAAAAAATGAAAATGCTCGAAATTGTAATCATCGAATTCCATGCGAATAAGGTTGTGGGTAACAGCCAATAGAAACTTTAAGGACACTAGGGTTATTCTTTGTGTAAATTTTACAGTAACGTTAGTTCAATACAAAACACAATCGCTACTACGAATGTCGGACAGTACTATAATCACAACTTTATTGAGCAGATTATCGGATTTCAATTAGTGGTTGCACGGAATCTATAAATCTTTCTATTTTATTAGCCGGATTATGTATCAGCAGATAATAGTTTAGGAATAATTGTATCTGCATTATATACGTTTAAATGTAATGCACTAGTAGGATTCTGGATTTGGCTAGGCAGTGAAGGGAACGCTGGCAGTGAAGGTGAGTGTTAGTGATCACTATAAAGAGCGCGCTCTTAAACCTACACCTGGATCACAAATCCCGGGCACTGCTGTGGTTCCTTCTTGTGCAACGCGATGGACCCGGCACCCGCACGGTGAATCCAGGTATCAGCAGCGATCGGATTGTCGACGCCACTCTTTTGAGATTTGCATTCCGTATGACGTCATCGGCACGTATCGCAGTATCGGCATTGCCGACAAGTAGATTCGTGCGATTCGTACGATACGGATAAGTACACACAGAGAATACTTCGATGCGTCCGATCCGTACGATGGGGACATGTGGACGCCCACCTTTAGATAGATTTTGACGTCGACTTTTAGTCTCATATGTTGTGTAACGGCAGCTGCTTTTTTTGTTATAATTTTATATAAAGTATTGTAAACTGGTATTATAAATAATAGTTATCGCCCATCTACTGTGCTGTACTCGGTAAGCGCTCGGTAATTTCGCATGTAAGTTATCTAAAAGAAAATTTTTGATAGTTAATGTCGAAATGTCGCGTTTTTTGTTCTAGTTTTACAATTATACTTGTATACTACCGGCTGTATAACTTTGACATTAGTCAAAGCACATTTAACGATAATTAAGCAAACACTTAAAACACACACACAGTTAAGTATAATGCATAAGGCCAAATTTAAAAAAATCACGCATTTTAAAAATCCATTATACGTTTTCTTTATTCTCTAAGGTTGTAATAATTGACAAATTTTGTCTTGTTCATTTTGATAAATATTTGCCAAACTGATATATGATCACTTTACCATTTAATTTCCTATTATATTTTTTAAACTGACATTGAAAATAATTGCTCAAATTTCTTTGTAAAATAGGTCACTAAATCCATTTTTTTTAATTGTATGAAACCCGTCAACAAAGAGTAAACATTTAAAAAAAGAGACATGCCAAAGCCTAACATCGTGCAGCTTATTAAATGTACATCACAGCATGTAAATATGCGTTTATTTGACTTTTAATTAAAATGTCCGGCTTTACAATATTTAAATATATGATTGCAACCTTGTTAGTTGACACAATTTTATAGACAATAACAAAATAGTTTTTCTTTGTTAAATTTTACTTTCCCTATAATGACACACCCACGTTGGAGATGAGTTACTTTTCATTGTAATCGGTATGAGATGATAATTTTTTTTTTTTTTTCAATAAATATAGGGACCAAAGTTTCCACTACTTCTTTTCCTAACTTAATGGTTATTAGTAATTAAAAGGCGCGTTAATTTTGATAGTTATGTTGAATTTTTCACGAGATTTTTTTTTCTCTGAATCTGAAAGGGATTTTACAAAAGTGCTCATTTTAGGCACACATATTGGTGCATTCTATCATCTTAGCGGCTGGTTGCTTGTGGAAAAATTATTATTGGCTAATTAATGTACATTGTGAATCCACCCTATTAATTTAAGTTTTTAATTTGAGGTAGTTCTTCCAATTTAGAGATTTGAAAGCAATAAATATATTTAAAATTTATTTCTAGTTGATTTCTACATATTTTATTCTTGTGTCATTAAATGTATATGCGGTGTTATGTGGCAACGGTTTTATTCGCACAACACTTATTATAATTAAGTATATATTAATTATTAATTGTCTGTAATTAACATTATTATTAATGTTTGATTTTAATATAATATAAATAATTCAACTTCTGTACCTTCTTGTATATAAAAGTAGGATTTGATTTTTTAATTCGTTATCAGAGCGATGTCTATGAAATAAAATTGATTCAAGGAAAGATTGTGTACGAACAGATAAAATGTGTATTAATAAACGTAATTATGGTATTGCTGTTTTTTTTTTAATAAATGTAACCTCACATTTGATATCGTGCATGTATGTAGATAAATAACTGATAGAATCAGGCGTTACTTTGCGGAAATCCATGACACGCATGAAATACTAATCCGCGAATAAATACTAGGGGAAATAGTGCAATGCTGCAACCCGAAAGCTACACCACCGAATCCGCCACCAAAGCACAGCACTACACTGACTTTCCGATGTGCTTTTAGTAGAAAAGTATATTACCTCTTCGCCAAGTTCAATTTTGTGCATTTTACCCATTTGCTTTGCCACAAGTTGTGATATTTTAGGATTGGTTACAGTGTCAGGGTTCAAAGTTACTCCAGGATAATACTCATACGACAAACCATTTTTAAATACACCAAAGATATTTGGCGCTAGTCCTGCCTTGTTGAGAATAGTTATATTCCTAAAAAATATATCATAATAAATGCCAGAACAAACATTAGCAAAAAAAATCACAAAATATCTAACACTTTTCTAAATATATGAAAAATGCATATTTGTTACAATTCTTTGAAAGATTTATAACTTAAATTAAGCATCTATTAATAAACAAGTGCCTGCTTTCATTTAGATAATAATTTCATATCACAAAAATGACAAACAACTAATAATAAAGTGTATCCAATTTTATATAGGCCTTATACTTATCACTATCTTACTGTTGCCTAGCAGATAAGGATATTTTATAACTTTAAGCCTGCCTAATATATTTAACCTATGACTTGTTTTCTTAATTTAAAATCGCAATTGATTAAAAAGGATAAATGAACTAATTTGTCATTAAATAGAAATTTTGAATATAAATCTAAGCCAATTAACTAGTTAGGGAACTGTTAAATGAATATAAATTCATCATATGAACAATAGATACAAACCTAATTTCTGCATTTCTATCGATTAGTAGGTCAGTTTTATTTCCATATATTCTAACAAGTACAACATTACTACTGTTCTCGCTGTTATCGTCATTAATATTCAACTGACAAGCGACTAGTTTATTTGTAATTCCGTCCGTAAACACCTACAAATGAAACAATAATTAATGAAGAATAGCATATAATTTATTTAAATAAAATTTAAAAAAAAACATGCGCGCAGTACCTACCTTGAACTTTATATTGTCTCTCGCCCAATTAGGTCTTATAGCTTCGAGAATTTTATATATTCCCGTATAGATATCGTTTTCATTAATTTCTACTGGAATAAATTTGTGACCAACAGGATCACAGGTCCGGGACATTTTAATAACTTTTACGAATTATATTCACGTTAGAACGCTAGACAGAGCCATTTGCCCTGCCGCAAGCTACTGCTTAAACATAACGACTAACGCATATCGCATGTAAACACAATGTTTAAATACTGTCATTTTCTACTATCGCAGCTCTGTTGGTTTGTAGTATAGACATTTGGCTGTGGTTGGGACAATGACACTCCTAAATTTCTCAGTCATGTAATTATTCGTAGATAGGCCTGTCTGCTGTCAGGCTGTCAGTGGCTTTCTGTCTGGTTTTCTGTCATTGACATTATTGAATATCACAGATTATTATGCCGGAGCCAGACATAGCTTCATTTAAGTGATCATGTAGTGTGGCCGGGGACTTTGTGTAACTAACTGTGCAAAGTTGTTTACTACTTTATTGTCTCAGGACAAAAATGTACAAACACCTTGAGCTATATGTGACTCCGGTATTAGAATTCCAAAAATATGAACACGGATTATTAAGATACTTCTCCATTTCGGTAGGCTATATTAATTAACGTCTTATCAAATGATTTATTATTTTAATGCGGTGGATAACTTTAAGTCAAATAGTTTTTTATACCATAGAGAGCAACATGATATTTATAAAATTGGATAGATGGCGTATTAGGAACTATGAATGATATATGAGATGGGAAAAACTTTTGAAGTTATTTAACAAATACGTTTATTATTATTTTTTTGGTGTTGTTTCTGCTGTTGGCTCTATTGGCCTCGACAGCGTCACCGGTAGTTGGGGGGGGGCCTCACACACTCTCACACACTTTTTTTTTCAAACACTTCACACGCTTCGCACAACTCGCACAAACAAAACGTAACGTAGGTAACGTAGTCGATTCGGTCGTCTTCGACCTCACCAACGTGGGGCTCGAACCCACGACCCTGAGATTAAGAGTCTCATGCTCTACCGACTGAGCTAGCCGGGCTTGTAAACATTAATCTTATAATACTATTAATATACAACAGGATTTTTCTGACTGCTAAATACATCACATTATACACAAATTAGTTTAAACTAGAGATCGCCGCGCCGGCTGATCGAAATTTGTTTAGAAATCTTTAAATTTGCGTAAATATTATGCTTATTTAAAGCTATGTACAATTATTTTATTCTTAGTAAAAGGATATTTGACAATTTTTATATATCATAATTAACAGAATACATCGTTATTCTGTGATGGTTATCATGACTACGCCTTGTCGCCATCTTATTGTAAAATCTATACATGTTTGTGTAAATTGTTTGGCGGTGGTGTGCGTGTGGTTTTATTTTAATGTTTTAATATATTTATAATGCATATTTTATAAAAACATTAGCATTGACACACCCTTCTCTTTAAACGGGTCTCGAAAGTTTTTGCTTGACGTATTATTAATTTAATACCTGTGTTAAAGATAACAGCCGCCTGTTATGCACATTTTTTATTGTAGATCTGTATAAATACCATATATAAGTAATAAACCCAGACTAGAGGCGGGAACCGAACCCACGACCTCCGGAGTGGAAGGCAGGGTACTGGCCCACTGCGCCAACGAGTCAGTAAAAAGGCCAGTCATAATTTATTAAAAAAAAGGTATTTTTTTAAATAAATTGTGAGAGTGAGGTCTTATATTGGTATTACCGTTTAAATATGTTGGGTGCTGTTTCTCAACTGGGGGTGATTGCACGGGCTTTTCGCTCTAGTATGCTTCTCACTCATCGTCTACCTTCTTTTAATTACTACCTCTTAGAGAAACGTATCCTGCCTATATCCACTTTTACGCAACCCACGTAGTCGTACAAGGAAACCTTATAGTTTCGCTCTGTCTGCCGTCCGTCCGTCCGTAAGGTGGTACTGCCCCTAGGATTCCCAAACTATTAAGGCATACGGTCATATTGATAGGACACGCGGGAAACTCACTACAAAAATTATTTTGAGAGAAATTGGACAACTTTAGAAGTTACTTAAGGGATACCTTTACGGCGTGTGAGATACTGAACCCTTCTATATAAGCCTGCCTCGACACGCTCTTCGTCGTTCTTTTATATATTAAGCTGAAAGTCATGACGTGCATACTACAAGAGGATTCCCCTTTACTTTTTCCGACTCTTTTATTTCCTCTCAATGTCTCGCTACGTCTCTTGTAGCCCGTCGGGTTGGGACTGGTTTTTTATTTAAGGAGTACCATAAAATAAATAAATGGCGATTCTACTGACTCTAACCATGTTTGTTGCATAGCTAAGCTAGGTCATTGGTGTTGCTAAGTCAATGTAACTGTCCACCACGCGTGCCACTTCCTGCGAGGAACGCCGGTGGAATACTGAACAGGGCACGGCGTCATGGCGCCACTACTGTCTAGGGGAAGACTAATTGTACTTACGTAATTATATTTTGGGTACAACGTATTGATTCTTTTAACGTCTACTTAGCTGTACAGCACGCAAGTGTTTTTTTTTGTTTTAAAGAGTCTCTTATGACTAATATATATATATATATATCCTTTTAAGTCCTAATAAGGAATAAGGTTGTCCTAGAACTCCTTAGCAACAGAATTGGGCTGACGCAACCGGGCTCTTTCTTATAAGATCGACGTGAAGTGGTGGCAATGTTGTCACGTTTTGTAGTGGTATTGTAGTCGCGTTTCGTTCGGCTTGTGACAGTTTCCGGTGGCCTAGATCCTTATTGAAAGGCCGGCAAAGCATCTGTGAGCTTTTTGATTTTGTGACTGACCTGCCATGTTAAATTATTATATCATAAAACATTCGACCAGTGCCACGTTTTATGGAGAAGGCATAACGGTATAATAATTTATTTTTTAAAATTTTATAATTATAATTTAATTATTTTATATTTTAGAATATTATTAGCTTTTTTAGGCACCCATTCTTCTTCTTCGGAGAGAGGTCGCCCCAGCTGCAGCGTCCCTCATTCTCTCCTGCGCCTCCTTAAGGGAGATGACACACTCACTGGTCAACTCGCTGACATACCCGCTTGGGCCAACTTATAAAGTAATTTTTCTTCTCCCGAACAAGGGAAGCTTAAAATTATGTTACACATAGCAATATCGAAGCACCCAATACTCGAGACACTATTTGTCTCAAATGCAGAACTTAATAATTTGTTTTTAACTTATTTTGTACCTATTGCTAGATTCACTATCTGCTACAACATCCCATGCTTTCTGCTTATTGCTGATCTGAACGGCCCTTTTACTGTAGTTGCACATAGCTAGACGCGTACTTACTTGGTCTAGGACTTTGTTTAATATGTATTTAATTTGTTTTTTTGCTACATTTATATAGCTATAATATTGATAGGTTGTGTACATCAATAAGTGAATAAATGATTTCTACTCTATTTCCATTCTATTCAATATGTAGATTAATATTTTCCTTGTTACGAATTATTTCATCATTGTTCAATAAACCGTCACGGAGGTTCAAGCTACAACCTTACCTATTTAAACACAGTATTAGTATGAGAGACACGCGCGCGAGCGGTATAATGCACTCATAAAACAAGTTTGGCTCGCAATAGGTACTATCAATGCTATCGTTGCCCTGATAATGGCGTACATATATCACTGTCTCCATAATACGCCTCTTGAAACAGCACAAAGCGAAAACGACCAAGTTAAAGCGCACTGAATAACAAATCGTTGCATAGTTTTGACGGCAACAAACTATGTACAAAATGCGAGGACAAATGCCGCCTTGTGGATCTGGTTATAAATAGGCTTTGATTCCTTTAAGCGTTGCAGATCAGCAGCAAAATTTAGTAATAAATTTTAAGTAAAAAACATTTTTAAAAAGCTTTTATTTAAATGTACATAACGAAATACAAAGTACTCGTCAAGACGAATCAAACGAGCCCAAACTCAATGTGGTTATATCGCTTGATAACGGAGTTCCTATGGCCTCCTTCCAGCTCTGTCATAATATCGGTTCCATGTCAACATAATATAGCATCGTCATCCGATATATCCCATATATGTGTGCAAAATTTTATTTCAATCGGTTTAAAACATCTGCTCCAAAATTGAGTTGTAAGATTCCACCCGAACAAACATTTGTTGCAAGTTAAAACACTTGAGGGCTTTTCCATGACAGTTTAAAGGCTTTGTCTGATATGATTGCATTTTGATGTGATGTTTAGAAGAAAACAAAAATTGTACTATAATAGTTGGCAACTTGGTAGTGTTATAAATTTTTTAACCGACTTCAAAAAAGGAGGACATTCTCAATTCAACTGTATGCTTATTTTTGCTCGTTTTCTTTTTTGGACGTATGCTACCCGATTACTCCGCAATTTATGAATCGATATTGACCATTCTATTTTCATTTGGTAGACCATACTTCAGAGGTGTGCCTATGTAAATTTTACCAAAATCGGTCTAGCGATTTAAGAGATATTAACAATACTCTAAAAAATATATTATATACATGGTTATACATCGATAATGTTTTCCTTTATTCCGAAAACACCTGTCATTAGAGTAGTGCATTTAGTTGGCCTATATAATATCTTATATAGATAAAGTATATCTACTTTCCACTAAAAGTTTCAAAATAATTTATTTTACAATAAAAAGAAAATCGACTTCGAAAACACCAAGGAACTAAAAGGCAAAAAATAATAATTTTTTCATACGATTACTTAGTAGACACCTACTGATATGTTGAAGTTGGTACCACTCACATTGGGGAACTTAGCGGAGGACCTTTTGGCTTAGTATCGGCTTCACACACGACACATCAGTAGGTGTCAACTAATCGTATGAAAATACTACTTATTTTTTATTTTTATTTCGTTGGTATTTTTTGAAATCGGTTTTCTTTTTATTTCAAAATAATTTATTGTTTAGTCAAATATGGCAACGGACAAACTAAGAAGTTGTCTGAGAAACATTTTTCAAGCTATTTACTAAATCATGATACGCGATATAAACGGACAAAACATAGTTTTCCATTAAAAGGCAGTTTAATGCAGCTGGCTCTAGGAAAACCGAGTATTTGCGTCTAATAAATTGAAATAAACCTACATAACCTTAGACGGTATAATCTGCTTGCATTTTCCGTCCGCCGCGTTCCAGCGGATTAGTTATATCCTCCTTAGTGCGCACTGATTGATTCCTTTTTTGTTGGCAAGGTTTGTCAACATATATATATATAAAAATGTCCTTTGTACGTTCACTCAACATTCGTCGTCGTTCGTCTAATATAAAAGCACTATATTCGTAACAAAATCGCTATTTGAATAGACCTGTTCAGTCCAGAACCACCAGACTGTCTGCCAATTGCCAAAAAAATTGTAATAGGTATAAGATGAATTAATATATATGCTTCTTTTTAGCGTTTCAATGACAATCTGTAGGTATATTTGGGCATGTGCTTAAGCCCTATATTTTAAAAGCCCAAAATGAGGCAACATTAATTGCCCGATCTGAGGCGGCCATTAAGTCCTGCGTGCAGTTATATGTGTATATATGCTTAAAACCTCAATAGCCCAACGGTCGAAAGGAAAGATGGATTAAAATTTGTAAGTCACGTGTGTTATCCCCAATCCCCTCATTATTGAGGCCAATCCTTACACAAGCTTTACTCTTCATTGAAGGGAATGATGCGGGAATATGAAGCTTGCGTACAGTACAACTTAAAGTTTTAAAACAATTAAAGTTTTCAAACAATTAGATGTAGAGATTTCAAATTTTCCATGTTGATAGTGCACGCAAAATCTCATTTGGGAAATTATTTTGAGCGAAATAGGACAAGAAGGTTTTAATTATTTAACAAATACTTATTATTTAACAAATACCTTTATCGCGTATCAGATACGAAACCCTCCTATATGAGCGTGTCTTGACGCGCTCTTGGTCACTTTTTTTAATGTCTGATAGTCGATGTCTTGAAACTAATGTAGTATACTATTTATATTCTTAATATTCTTTAAAAAAATGAGCCAACCGTAACTAATGTGATTCTCGCTGTTTCAGGTAAACAACCGCCAAGTACAAACGCGCTAAAACATTGAGGTCAGTAAACAAGTTCTCAATCTTCAGGGGCTTCCTCAGACCAGCCAAATTAATTAAGTTGTTTACGTCAAGCGAAATGTCGCCTACATTATATATAACTAGATTGTTCTTGCGGCAACTCCAGTACACCTGGAACGAGTTTTGATAGTTTACACCAGAATCTCGTTCGGTTTTCAATTTCTCCGTACATTTTCCAACGCCTCTTAGCAATTAAAGAGCTGCCTTGTGAATTGAGCGATTCGCATAAATTAATAAACCGGGCAAGTGCGAGATAGACTCGCACACTAAGGGTTCCTTAACATCACGTAATACTCTGACAGGTTATTTTAAATAACCATCTTTCATTAAGTTCCTTTTAATTTGACAAAGTCACTGCAATTTATTTTTGTGATCCATCATGATGTAGTTTCTTGCCTAATTTCGTAATTCAAGGTCAACGGGACTTCCCGGTATTTCATTCCCTGTAAGGCTACGCAGTCAAGGGTTAACTGTTTCACAGATTCATGGGACCGCAGATCTAAATATATGTGTTATTTTTAACTTTATACCTTTACGTGTTTCTGACACAAAGGTTCTTAATGTCAGAACATACAAACACACACTGATAACAACAAAATTACGGTTTTCGGATTTGCCAGATGTTACCAGTGTGCACACTTTCGTATTTCTGTTCGTACGAGAGCGATTTTTCATTGTCGCATGTGAATATCGCACCAGTATTAAGACGGAGTAGTTTTGTGTATTCCATCTACGTATAGTTTGTTATTGACGGAAAATGCCGTTCGCCATGCTCCATTTATAGTGATATTATATATTTATTTCAACATTTATATCTATTCATTGTTTAAAGTGAGCATGTTTTCGTGACCATGCATTTTACGATAAACTTAAAATCATACAGTTTCGTCATCCTTACAGATATTAATTACGTACATGTGAGTTTATTTGTTGACGCTTCCACGCCGTAATTGATCAACAACATATGATTACTAATTACATACCCTTTATAGTAATACAGCGAAGGAATAAGGGTGTGATTTTCATCCAAAAATTACTGTTCCGTGGTATTTTTGTTTGTTAATTGTATATATTCTTTATTAGTAGTAGTTCCGATGTGTTATTTTTTTTTAATATATCTTGGGATATTTTACACTTGGCAAAAAGCACGTATACTGTAATCCCCCCTATAACACGGTAGGTTTATTCCGCAGTATAGGAAAACGCGTTGTAAGATTATTCTCGTACAACGCGCTTGTAGGACAACGAATGCGCATAATATGATATTATATATATTATTATAATATATGTTAAATAATAATATTAATACCATATAAGAGTACTGCGTGTGATAACGCATAAGCTAATGAACACAATCAGTATTGTGAAGTTTACTGAATAGATGTGTTATAGTAATACTTAGAGTAAAAAAGTATATCCTTTTTTAATGTCGATTCAAATGTCTGTTCTTAACGCTCAGTGTAGAGTGTGGGAATCTGTATCGACATGTGTTGCGCACCGTCGTGAGAGCACTAGTTTTAAGAAAATAAAAGTGTATCAACTGCCTGCAGTGTGAACTGGGCCCAAGCAACGGGACGATCTGCTTGTGCGTATATATCTCTATCTGTATCTCCAGTAAAGAAGAGATCTCATTCTTATTTGTTTTTTTTAAAACGTTGTAGTAGCTTATTATTTTAAAATTAGCGCCGCGTGTCAAAATTTCTTGTGACATTTCACAGCGTCATTTGCCGAGCCGCTCTGTCTGTTCGTATGCGATTATAAAGATTTAAATCTAACCTAACTTTTAATGCCTGTATATCAACTTACAGCCTACCTAAATTAAGCAGCCAACGTTATTAAAAGTTTTTTTTTTTTTTAAGTTTGTGCTTCTTTGGACAGATCGATAGCCCAGTGGCATCTAAACCGAACACTTCACGGATTTCAGCCAGTCCTTACTTACATATAGTGACAACTTTTCATTAAAATCGTTTGAGTAGTTTCGAAATTTATCCCTGACAAACAGTGACAGTTGATAAGTGTTCGAGAAATCGTGACGCTCCCCCGACTGGCACGGATGATCCATCTCACTGTTGCGAGCAATAGAAAATTCCACAATAACTGGTGTAATTCTGTAATGCACGGTGGGTGTAGAAAAATCTCACGTGTCGTACAATTATCGCGTTATACATATACGGGCGTGACCGTTTTTTTAATTAACATGATTGATTAATGCAGTATATACCAAGTAATTACATCACTGGATGTGCTGAAATTTTTAATCTACTAAGTATAGCGGTACCGGCGGCGAACTTGTACGTGATTAAAATTTATAATAATACTAGCTGTGCAAGCGACTTCGTCCGCATAAAATTAGGTAAAAAAGAATAGATTCAATGTTAACGTGATGATATCATCACGCTATATACATATAGTCTATAGCCTTCCTTGATAAATGGGCTATCTATCACTGAGAGTATTTTTCAAATCGTTCGTTCGTCTGATTCTTTAAGCCGCCCGATTCGTATAAGACGTTCTAAAAGAATAAGCACAACAATTTTGTTTTAATGTACTAGTATAGATTTAATAGACGCACTAAATGCCAGCACGTTAAATTTTCTCTCTTGTATAAAAAAGCAAGCAGTTTTATTTAAAGTAATGACGTCATTATCCTCGAAGGCCAAAAGCTCACACAGATTACCAGCGACTAAGTTAAAGCACAAAGACTATTGCTTACGGCGGTATCCTTCAAGCCGCCCACAACATTTTTAACTTCCACTACTATGTATGGAGACGCACATATAAAGACCTTTGTTGTTTTTCTAAGTGATTAAAATTGTGATAAAACTTAATGCGTGGGAGCTATTTCACAATCTTGGTCGTTATTGCAAAATGCAAATATCAGCATCCGGACCTTATTCTACACGGGTGGAATTAATAAATAGAAAATTGTTATAACTAAGTAAAATTTTGGCAATCTTTTATCCATAAGAAAATTATACATTTTTTCCACTATTGTTAGGTTGCATAGATCTACTACATAGATGTCCATGGGCGCCGGCAGGCACTTCGGTGCCTGCTGCCTGCTCGTCTGCCCCCTTGTAACATAAAAAAAATATATATATATCTACAGTTTACGTACGGTAGGTGGTCTGTCTCGTTAAAAGAATTTTACGTTACGTCAGGTGTTCGTTACACCTTGAAGAAGTCAGCAAAAATCGAATGCAATCAATCGTTCTCCTCATAACTTCTGACAGGTGAACGGAATTATTCATGTAGACGAGAAATATACTGGGGTAAATATGGGGAACACCTGTAGGGGGGGTAAAACTGTGGTTCCATGATTGATTGCCTACTTTGTAGACTCGGCATTATAGAATTTACCGGAGTCCATACTGAAAAACTGTAGTATAGTTCAAGTGTATAAAAACTATCAGACTTTTATAGTCGGTATTTTGTAGTCAGTAGAAACCTCTCGCCAGCAAGCTTTATTGACGCTATAGTTTATTGAGAGGCTTGATGGCAAGGGGTTGCCTCCTTCAGTGAAAGCGTCGCATCGCTGAAGGAGGCATATGGAGATAGGGACAGAGAGTCTGCATCAATGAGCAAGAAGAAGAATGAGCAGAAGGAGACGCCAATTCGGGCTTGTCTTCCCCCCACCATGAGCTTCAAATTGTGAGGTGATCATCCAGGACACCGGTTCGAAGTGTGAAAGCGATCCTCACAGAAGACGGTTCAGTATGATCTATTAAGATGAAAATTTTTAAATCTCTACATCGAACAGATTGAGTTTGAGACAAGAAGGACGGGACATGCGGATGGATGGATGCACGGACGGACGAATTAGACAGAATGAAACAGATAAAGATTACTTGTAGGAAAGAGGAACCCTTAAAAGGGTTGGTATTTACGGTTTACATACGTTTAAAATATTTTTTTAAATGCCTACTGACGCCCATGGACATCTGCACGACTAGAAGGCAAGCAGATGCGTTGCCGGCCCTTAATTATGAGTTTAGGCCACCTGGAAGACACACAAAACGAAGGAAACGCAACAAAAATACCATCACTTGACGTGACAGCATTGCCGCCACTTCACGCCGATCTTATGAAAGAAAGAGGTACTGGTACCCAAATACGCTGGCCCAATTCGGCTACAAGCATGGCGATACCTCTA
Source organism: Charaxes varanes (assembly GCA_024363005.1). Taxonomy (NCBI): domain Eukaryota; kingdom Metazoa; phylum Arthropoda; class Insecta; order Lepidoptera; family Nymphalidae; genus Charaxes; species Charaxes varanes. Next base: position 2,314,762 of record JANCMC010044589.1, on the reverse strand, counting down.
ATAAGTAAGACAGGAGTAAGAGAAAGGGATGGAGTAAAAGGGAGGAGAGAAATAATGCGGATACTACTGTCACGGACAGCATAGGGGGAGTGGCAATAGCAGCTACAGTGCTCCGGGGCCGCGTACCCGTAGTGGATCTGACAAGTTATCAGACAGGTAAAGGAAGATTCACCCCCTGGGAGAAATGCGAAAAGAGACAAAAGAATCAGTCCAAATTGCTAATCAACCACCACATAGTTGTCAGTAATTGTGAAAGATAAAGGTATAAATTTTTTTATCTCTTCGCATTATTCAATATACTTTTTCCTTATCTACGGACTTATCTTTAAAGATATACGAACTCAAGCGAACTGGATGCTTTACGGTGGAAGTGAATTACCTCTTGCCGTACGTCGAGATATTACTGAGCGCGCTCCTATAACAACTTTAAAGCTATATCGTACGTGAGAACCTTATTTAAGAGTTCATATTTTGGTGTAGAATGATATTTTAATTCGGAATAAGAGAAATTTCGCATATAAAATACAGTTAACTAAGTGTATGTAGAAATTACTTCGCGTATACATAGATATTATATATGATAGGTTGGAAATTAAATAAGACCTCGGTTTAGACGTTGTTGCAGGGGTAATAGAAATAATAGACAATTTAATCTTCTTCTTCCTTGCGATATCCGATATCCGGTTAAATACCAGGGTCCACTTAGATTGTAAAGGATGTGGCTGTGGAGCGAGTTAAGATAACCGGTTGCCACCTGACGTCATCCTCGGAATACCCACGATTTCTACAAAGCCGTACGTTATAGTAGGTCTGAAGACTGCAGTATATAGCCACATTGTTATACTGGGTCGCAGTCCCCATGTTTTACCCAGAAAAAGAAGAGAAGAAGAAGACCCACACCTTTGTCTGCGATGGATTTAAGGATTTAAAGTTGTAATATCATTTTGTGCGAAACGCTAATTATGTATAATAAAAATTCCGGTAAATATGCAGTTTGAGTACTTCGCTCAAAAATGTATATTTTTGTTCCTTTTCTTCTCGAAGTTGTTGTTTTCAAAAATGGGGCATTTTGGAAGATTTCGAAGGTAATGTCAACATTATACACACACACGTGTATACATTTCTGTGTTAAAACCAAAAAATGACTGCGAAGCGACCAAGGCGATCGCGCAGCGATCACACGTCTGCTTCTAACATATCCGCAACGGAGTTACGTTTCAAACCACCGATTGCCTTGGTAACTTTGGACCAAAACGCCCTATTGTAGCATTCATAACCCGAAAACTTAAAAAAAAGTGTTATTCTCCCCGACGGAATATCAGTCAATTGAGTGAAAAAAAAAAAACAAAAATATGCAATTTCGGGAAAAGCACTCAAACTGCATAATCACCGTAATTCCAAGTACAAACCTAGCCCATAAAGAAAAAAGAGAAAACAGATACAATTTAATTGTCTTAAAAATATTGTATGTAATAATGACACAGAGACAGAATACTTAGCTTGAAACATTTAAAAACGTACAGAATGTATATAAAAAGGGTAGATAAATATTATATACAGAGTCCCGTATATGCTTACGCTATTTCAAGAATTTAATATTGTCCGCGGGATACTTACATCCCTAAGTATTCGCAGGTCAACTCTTAGTTGTTTACGAGCTTTCCTCTTCGCGAAAATGTTAACCAAATATGTGAAATATTTGTGACAAATAGATAAAAAGAAGCTCAGTATGACTGGCCCGTTGGCGCAGTGCGCAGTGACCCTGCCTTCCGAACCGGGGGTCGTGGGTTCGACTCCCGCCTCGATTCTGGGTGTATTAACTGTATATAAATTTTTAAGTGTGGTTTTATTTTAACATATGAATATGGCATATTATAAAAAAATATAAATATAAATTTCATACTACTTCGTCCGCGAAATTTTCATTAAAAAGTTTCCGCTTCACGTATAAATGTATAGTTAAAGTATTTTTTGTCTTCATCTATATAATACTAACTGTTCCCCGCGACTTTGTTCTCGTTAAAGTTCATATATCTAACTTGCAAGAATCCTTTGACCTCATTAATCTGACCTCATCGAAAGATTCGTTGTAAGTGGATGTCTATCACTATATACTACCTCCTTGCCAAATTTGTTTGATTTCGATATTTCGTGGTAGGTGACCTTTCGGTTTTATATATGTAGATGTCAACATAAATGAGTCGGTGTTAGTAGGATTCTGCTAACTGCAAAGAAGCCATTCGAGTGAGATAACCATCTACGACTAATCCATCATTTTTTCAATTCTAATTTCTTCCCCTCGTCTTATCCCGTTCGCTTTAAAGAACTCGAATGCGATTAATACGGCGGGTCTAATCGCCTTGCACGTGACGTCACTTGGAAACCTATTGACGAGGCATTGTCCAAAATGTTCTTTCGGGTCCGCTAGTTGGTGTACACTTATATTTAACACCTATTTAATGCCCTAAAGACGACTTTCTTGAGTGTAACAATTACTGATTTAATTGTGAATTTTTTTTGGAGATTTTCAATTTTTGTCACTGAATTATGCCACAGAGGAGGAGGAGGAGGTCGTGGCCTAATCAGTAGTCGGCAATTGAGTCGATCGCTAAGTTAAGTTGCTCTGGCTGCGACCGGATAATAGATGGGTGACCCATTCTGGCACTGGTTTATATTTAATATTCGACCTCCTCCGTGTTTCGGAAGGCACGTAATTTTCGACACTCATCTTGTATTTGACTTTATCTAGTAACGGTAATTTGTTACGGAATTAGAACATACATCGTAACAGATAATAGAGCGTAAGCCGCACTACCCAAGTTGATATAATTGTCACGTTGATATGATGATAGCGTATTCATCATTACGAGTTAAAAAAGTTGCATATCATGCAGAAATGGCTGTGACGTAGGACTACTGCCGAAGACGACACCTAAACCTATATTAATAGCTTCGCAATCAATCGTATATATGTATTTATATATGTAATTCTACTGTACCCTTATGTCACTGAACTCCTCTTAAGGCTATAGCTGGTTAGATATGAGTGATTTTTATTGTATGCGTTTGGGTGGCGCCCTGGATGGTACAGTTTCATAAATCAGGCTGGGAGATGGCGCTGCAGTTGGTATGTTTTTATCGATTTTTTCGTTCCAGCAGGGACAACGTCTGACAGGTCCACTATTTAATTATATATTACACTCTTAATGTACTTTCATAGTAATAAATTAGTAACATAAGTTATTTGCGTTTATTGCCCGCTCTCCAGGTACGTTCCCCATAACTAACTCTTAAACAGAAAAAAAAATGTGTTATACGATTTGAAAAAGTGTTTAAGAGCGTGTCAAGACACGCTTATATAGAAGCGTTCCGTATTCTATTCAATCTGATTCTGTAGACCCTTTGAATGACGTTCCATGTTCAAAGGGGTTTTAAACCAAATTATATGACTATATTTGTCACCGATCTTAAGGTTACCGCGGCACATTTACGAGAGCGTTCACTACTATAGGGCGCAGTTTCGCGTCTGAGGTTATTTTCATATATTTATTTATACATATTCAGATCAATTTTTTATTGCCATTCATGCCTACGAGATGCATTTACTTACAATTACCTATCTCGGTTTCAACAATCCGGTATAAGATACAGTTATTTGTTAAATAACTTCAAAGTTATTATTAAATTTCGCTCAATATAATTTTCCTGGTGAGTTCATAGTATGTTCTTTCAACGTGGAAAACTTCAAATCTCTACATATACTTTGGAAATCCTAGAGACGGACCACTTTCGGGCGGACTGACGGACGGACAGAGTCGCATTATAAGGGTTCCTTGTAGGACTACGGAACCCTAAAAAGATAAAAAAGACAGACTTATTCCGATGTAGTATTCCGGGGTAACACTGTGCCAACAAGAATAACCCCGGAGGCTCGGGTTTTTAATTAACGGGCAATTTTAAGCGATTTAAAGATTGCGTTCGTAAGCAAAAAATCCTTTTCAATTCGGAGAGTTAGTACTTTAATTCGGTTTTTCACTTGAGATCGCTTTCCCTTTGAGGATAGAAACAATATTAATTAATAATTTAGTAAGAATTTTTCTTAGGTCGTAGCTTAATCAGTAGTCGGCATTTGAGGCGATTGCTAGGTTAAGCAGTTCTTACCGCGGCCGGGTGATGGATGGGTGATCAATGCTAACACTTATTTTTCAAAACCCTTTGACATCCTCCGTGTTTCGAAAGGCACTTAAAACTCTTCTTCTTCTTCTCTCTTCTTTACTGTGTGTCCCACATGGTGGTGGGGTCAGCCAGTCAGTCGAAAGGCACTTAAAACAGTGGGTCAAAATTAATGTTATAGAGTGATACTAGTCGTGAGATTGTAGAGATTATGGAGGTTCCGGGGGTGACGTCAGACGGCATTAAGTATTGTTATCTCGCCCCACAGCCATATCTTCTGCGAATTAAGCGGACCCCGGTTCTGGACCAGCTTAACGCTAGGAAGAAGAAAAAAATTTATGTTTAATTAGAGGTAGCGCCACGCTTGTAGCCGAATTGGGCCGGCACTTCCGGGTACCAGTACCTCTTTCTCACATGAGATCGGCGTGAAGTGGCGGCAATGCTGTCACGTCTAGTGATGGTGTTGGTTTGCAAACATAGTAGTAGGACATAGAGACCTTATTTGGAGTATCCCTGATGAGTGGACTTTTGAAGAGGCAGCTACAGTCCCAGTCGCATATGGAACTGTTTATTATGCGATGGTAAGTAAATTACTTCGCTGGCTTATTTGGCAATTTTTTGCCAGTCCTTAATTATATCTTTTCTCTAGATATTGGTAGGCCGTCTCCAACGTGGGGAATCAGTTCTAATTCACGCGGGTTCGGGCGGTGTGGGTCAGGCCGCCATCAACGTGGCGCTGTACTACGGCTGTGAGGTATTCACCACCGTGGGTACTGCGGAGAAACGGGCATTCATCAAAAGACTGTTCCCACAAATAAAAGGTACATATTATCTTTATTCTATATTGACTTAATGGGATGGCAACAGACCCTTCTCTGGTCCAGGAACGAACTGGAGGGAAAGACACCTACTACCATCTCATATAATTACGTGGGCGGTGTACTTGCGTGCGTTCTATGTGAACTAAAAGACATGATCATCGTGGCTCTCCCGCCCAATAGTATCCTGAAGCAGTCGCTGTTGCTGAACATGGCAAGAAGGCTTGATTGATTTGATTATAATAATAATAAATAAATATTTCATTTATTCAGCCATTTTGTTTACAATTATACAGTATACGATCGGATCCCCTTTTGAATAAAGAATAACGTGTGTTAGGGACTCCGCTCTTCCATAAATATGTTACATATCATTCGGCCTTAATAAAATGCATTTAAATTTTACATTTTTTATAGTGTTAGTTTATTAAATGTTATGTTAGCGTGTACAATATGTGTGTGTGTACATATATGTGTATGTGGGTTTGTGTGCGTTTGTTAATGTTGTATGTCCGTGTGTGTGCGTGTATGTCTAAGTATTCATATCGATTTGTGTCCTCATTTTGTGCTGTTAAAAAAGCTATGGAACTTTCGATGTTACTATTTGTTTGTTTAATTTCCATTAAAGTAGGGTTACTTTTTTGAGCTCCTTTTCCTGTGTTGCCATCAGGGACTTTATTATGTTTTTCATTTCATTTATTAAGGTATTTATATCAAGATCGTAATCGAATTGCCTTTTTTGTTTCATTGGGAAACATAGGGAGGGCGTGAAGGGCTTGAATCATTGCTAGATAAGCGGATATTTGTATCGCATTGCGATTTGTTCATTATATTTTCCATGTAAAATTAAAAGATAGCACAGAAATCCAAAGTAGTAGTAAGTAAAGTTGCACCTTCCGTAAAAGTAATAGCAAATTTGCAATTTTGCCTGCTTGCTACAGATAATAAAGCAGGTGTAATTTAAATTGCGTATTTTCGACAAATCTCGCTTATTTGAACGCAATGATGTGCCAGGAGTCCAAAGACCGAAACAGGGGTTTAGCTGTAATTGTTAAGATGAGATGGAAGCATTCTTGAAAACAATTATAAGTTTCTATTTCACCGCATGTACCAGGGCACCAGATTTAATAATAGAGGATACACACCTTATGTAAAATATCAAAAATGTATGTAATAGCAATTTTTTTACTTTATTTCTAAGTATTGCTAAAAAAAATTTTTGAAACAGATTAATTGACTTAATACGTTAAGAAAATGTCTTTGCGCAACCTAAATAACAATATTGTAACCTTTAAGGTATAAGTATTTACTTAGTCAGATGTCTTTACAATATTTTCATTTACACATTTAGCAAAATCAGTTTCGTGCACCTTTGCGCTTTTCACACTATTGAAAATGAAAATTTATTAGAAAAACTGTTTACAGGAACAAATGTAACTTAAAATTAGAACAACGTTGACAACTGAAAAAGTTAAAACTGCGTATCAGTTGTTGCGCCCACCTCCAGAAACTTAGAGCTAAAACAATGTTCCAGCTAAACATTATTACTTTAGAAAGTTATACATAAAGAAATTACTTCGGAGGGCTCGCAGATGCGTTGCCGGCCTTTGTGAAATGAGTATGCTCTTTTCTTGAAGGTCCCTAAGTCTTATCCATTCGTAAATACCGAAGCTTACTTGAAGCGAAAATTTCAGGGTGTAGATCTTCCTTTTTAACTGTCTGATAACTGGTCAGATCCATCACAGGTACGTGACTCTGGAGAACCCTAGCTGCTATTGTCACTCTCCCATGCAACGTCCATGACAAGACTATCCGCATCCTTTCTCTCCTCTCCATCTACCTTTATACCCTTTTACTCCATTCCTTTCCTTTCCTTTATAACCGCAACGCTTGCATTCCTTTTGGTCTGGTCCGAGTACCACTACCTCTTTCTCACATAATATCAGCGTAAAGTGGCGGCAATCCTGTCACGTGAAGTGATGGCTAAACCCCTCTTTAAAGGCTGGCAACGTATCTGCGACCCTTTATTGGTGGATATGTCCTTGGGCGTTGGCAGTCACTTAGGTGACGAAGAATGGTACTGTTGTCGCGTTTCGTTTGGTTTGTGAGACTTTCCGGTGGCCTAATCTCGTCGTAACATGAAGAAAATAATGCAATGGTCTAAATTTGAGCTAATGTGCCCAGCACCTTTTTAAAGGTTGGATCCTTGCCTGATCCTAACGGATTCTAGTCCAATCTTTCCACTGCTGAGCTATTTAGGCCCAGAAGCTCTCAAATTAAGTTTATATCATAAAATATTTTTTTACAGATGACTGATTGTGAAGCATGTTCCCATAATACTCTGATCCCGAAGTTTTTTGATTTATTATCCACTCATCAATCTTCCTCAACATAAAAACAACACTGACATCAAAAAGGATAATGAAGCCGAAAAAATGTTTGAGCCACGCCACGTCTTCGTGACACCGAGGAAAAAACCCTCTGATAACATTATAACCGGGTTCTAAATTTTTGGATGTGTTATATTATATGAATCGTTTTAACGGCTTTAATATTTTTTTTGCTTACGAATATTTTTTTATGAACTATATAAAAAAGTACAAAGTTCATATAAGGTTCGTGTTTTCTTTAAGTCTATTTATTCTACACAACTTCTACAATTCAATGAACGGAAATATAAATTTGCGAACTATTGTGTTGTTTTAAAGATAAAGGAAGAATTTATAAGCATAATACAAAGCTTTAGGTTCTTTTGAACGCAAACTTTCAGGCGTAAAAGCTTATCATTTTAAACGGCTTTATAGATAAAGGTAAAAAATAAAATATAGACGATATTTCTGATTAGTGTTCGCACATAGGTTTTATATATCTGAATCAGCGTGAAAATTTTTGTTTTTGATGCAGATTTTACCAAAAAAAATTGGAAAATTTTAATTAAAAAAAACTGACTTCCAATTGTCATAACTGGACCAAATTGATACGGAACCACACGGAAAGCTCTAGCTGTCGAATAAAAAAGGATCATCAAAATCGGTTCACCCCGTCGAAAGTTCTACGTAACATAAAAAATACACTCGAAATTTCTCTGAAAGAAAATGGTTAATACTTAACTACATATATTTAAAAATACTCACTGTCTGTCGCGCGCACTGCGTCATATATTTCTTGTAAGTACGCGTAATTTCTGCACGTTCGCACATCGTCAGGTAATCTCCGTCTAAAGGGAAATAGCAAATATTAACATTTTATACCGTACGAGATGTTGTTTTAAGGCAAAACATATTCTCTTATAAAACTAAGACCTTAATAAGATAAATGTATGTTGCATATTCCTTTTAACTACACAACTTGGTTGTATTTTTTTATGTTGTAAGGGGCAAACGAGCAAGCACCAGTGCCTACCGACGCCCATGGACAGCTGCACGACCAGAAGGCTAGCAGATGCATTGCCGGCCTTTAATGACGAGTTCAGGCCACCGGAAAGTCTCACAAACTTTGTAAGATGGTTTAAGTGCAATAAACGTTGTGTGACTTTAAACTGGCTTCTTATTATGAACCCGCCGAGCTATAACATCAATTATAAAGGTTTTAAAAATCATCTTCTTTTAATATTTAATAGTACATTGAGTGAATCCACTACAATATAATTTTATATTTTGCATAAAAAGTGCTGAATAGTGAACTCTTCAGAAATACAAATATATCGCGACGGTCAAACATTCAACGTGCAAAAAGTTAGTGCAATTTCTGTGTGAAAATCAGGGAATTGCAAAAGAGTATTTGCTCAAAACCGTAATGAAATGGGTAAAAGTTACAGCAGAATGCTTTGGGTCGCTCAACCAAAGATGTAAAAGTCATGGGCAAAAGTAAGTAGACCCAGTTATAAATACTTAAAATATCATAAAGATTTAACTCTATACACTACCCTTGTTGAATAGTGATTTGATTTGTTTTCTCTTTAAAATATCCTGATGGGTGATTGCATAACATTCTAAGGAATATATATGGTAATTATAGTTCATATAATAGTTACTACATTCATTAAACAAGTAAGTTATTGCAATTACATACTTATAACAATTACAATCAATTTGATGTTTCTTGTGGCATTCGGCTTTGAATAGTGCTTCTATTCTATCTTCTTGTGGATGAAATACCAATAGTCAATTAGGACATAACAATTATAGCAACCATTAGCAACCATAGTATTCCTCTGTACATTGATTTTGAGGATTGCAGAGGACAGCTCAAGATGAAATAAGTTTAATTATCAATTTTTATAACATCCCTAAGAATGTTATCTTTATTTCAGTTTTGAGCAGATATAAAGCTTTTTAAAATACTTATAAAGGCGTAGGAAAAAGACAGGCAGTAGCCTGTGTGCTATGTCAGTGACTCTAGTTTTCTGACAAATAAGCATGTTGCCAATTTTATCCTTCAGAGAACCTCTGAGTATAGTACTCTTCGTAGCACACTGTGCAATTTTGAACTAGTGAATCAGCAATATCTTGATTGTATTGATGCATTCATAAAACATTTATTATTTCCCTAACATCTGTGCGGTGCGCTTACCCAAATATATTAAAAAATAAGACAAGTCGAGATTTTTAATCAATATGTTATAGTCGTAAACGATTAAACTACAATTGAAAATATCTTACTCAATCCACAAATAGTATCTTTTTTTCTATATATAATAATACATTATGTACATTCGGGTTCGTACAAGCGCGTTGTATGACAATACTTCGCGTAATAACGCGTTATAACGCGTTTTCCTACAGCGCGGAATAAATCTACCGTGTTACAGTACATCCAAAGCCGGTCAAAAGATTTTTAGCCATTCATCTGTAACACTTTTAATATATTTTCAGCGTCGTTCGAGTGTAACTGTACGGAGAGTTGTACCAGAGCCAACAATTTGTGCTACTCCATCCCCACGTCCCAGATGTCGCATTCGTACCAACCCTTGGCTGGGTGGTACTTCCCCCAACGCGAGACGGAGGGCACCGCCAATCCTTCACCAGCAATCTCTGCCGTGCCCGCAGGCGCCGCATTTACAGCATGCGCCTTACTCTTTGGACGCACACCAAAAATATGGATCAAGGTAATGATATATATATTCAGGGTGACTCGTGGGACACTTACGATACTCGAGGTCCTGATATTTGATGATCATATGTAACGATAAATTAACATTAAATATAAATATCAATTAACTACTACGTGAAATTACGAAAACGTAGTCTAATTATGTACACAACGCATGGACATACTAGCGTGAATGTACATCATTAACAAAAATTACTTACGCTCGCTATTGTTTATCATATCCACTTCACACCGATCTTATGTAAGAAAGAGGTACTGGTACCTGGAGGCACTGACCCTCTACCTGTCTGACTCGACTAACTTCGTTGCTTCCTGTATCGAGTTGGTGTTACCTACAAAAAAACATTTGTTGTCTGTAAAGTCGGTATACGGATTATAATGTTAGGTGATAGCGCTGAACACTGAGGCCGATCGTGCTTCTCTTTTCCTTGTTCCGCGATCTCGCTTGTACAGTCAGCTTAGGCGGAACGTGACATTTTTCTTGCGTGCAGCCGTTTCAAGTTAAAAATATTGGGCTGTGTGTATAAAACCTGCGACTTCACGTTTGTTGACTTCCGAACTTCCGAACGTCCTCATAAAGCTTTTTGGCAAGAAACTTTGACTTTTTTTCTTTCCATAAAAACCTCAAAATATGCCTTGAACAAGGAATATTTGACAAAAAATAGAGCAATAAACATATCGCTACAGCGAATAGAAGTAATGAATTGCGGATTGTATATTCTTATAACTAAAAATTACTAACCTTCCTTATTCGGAGAGGCACCCCAAAAAGGGAAGGTAACTAAAAAATAATAGTTTTCTATGACATTTTAATAGGAGCAAGTAGTTTTTGTCTTTTAGAAATTAACGCCGTTGATGTATTGTGTAAACGACTACATTTGATAAATAAGGTTCACCCAACTAACTTCCGGATGTGGTGTTCCATTGTCGTGTCACAAAAGGCCCAATATTCTGCGCCTATCCGAGGTCCCTTTTGACAATGGTATAATGATAGTGATATATGCGAACTAGCTACATTGTTTTTGTTAGTTTAGTTGCACCCAAGTTTCTATGGGTATAAGCATAAAAAAATTATTACTACAACCAACTAATTCTTTCATTTTCCGATCCAAAACATCCGATGATTACACGATCATTTTATCAGATAAAACTCATAAATGCAAACCCTCGTGTATGACAGATCCAAGCTCTGTAGACAGCTATTTTATTATATTATTTTATTATATAAATTAATAAAATGAAACTATACCGTATTCATTTCATCTTGAGACAAAAGATAAACAAACATACTAGTGCTTCTCAACCTTTTGTCATAATTTTTAATCACCTTCTCTTAGAATATTAAGTACAGATTTTAATTATTTATTTAGTTGTATTGAATGTTTCACAAGTGTATGTAATATAAGAGACATATAAATTAAATATTCTATTGGCATACCTAATAGCATAGCTTTAAGAAAATTAAAAGTTCTTTCTCTACAAGCTATGCCCGCTATTTCGTCCGCGTAAAATTGGATAAAAATAGAATCAATTTTAGCGAGATGATATATAGCCTACAGCCTTCTATTATAAATGGGCTTTCTAACAATGAAAGATTTTTTCAAATCGGGTCAGTAGTTCTTGAGATTACCGTTCAAACAAACAAACTCTTCAGCTTTATGTATTGCTATAGATGTGAGCTGTTTCATATATACATTCATAATATTACATTTATTTATACGAAAAAATTCGTCTGTAATTGAAAGTTCTTTCCCTTAAATAAAAATATGATCACCAAAATTCGAACGACTGTCTGTAAGTTGATTTATAGATGATCTTTAACGCTCTAGTTGATTGTTATTTGACGAAGAGCTTCCTCCGGTAATAAGTTCAGATTTTAGTAGTTCTCGAAGAATTTCATAAGGATTAATGGCAGGCGTTTGATAGATGCCGTCTCACACGAGAATATATTGCAGTATTAGAGCTGGTGCATTATGTGATATTACGTTTGAAAATGTACTAAGTAGGTACGAATGTAGATAGATATACGTATTTTGCTGTGGTATTTAATAATTTTGAGTCTATAAAGATAATTTTTCTTCTTCTTCCTAGCGTTATCCCGGTCTAGTAGTACCAGGGCCCGCTTAGATTGCACAGGATTTGGCTGGGGCGAGTTAAGATAACCGATTGCCATCTGACGTCATCCTCGGAATCCCCACGATCTCTGCAACCTTACGACTGAAATCACAAAGCCGTATAGATTGACGGACAATCTGATAAGAGGAGACGGTGTACCCACAGCCAGTGAAAATACGAGAGGCACTTTTATTATCCCATTAGCAGGCGTGGGTTTAATGCATGCAAATAACGTGATATGCAAATACTCTTTATTGATCTCTGTCCCATATTCGGTGGCCATCTTTGTTAGTTATTCCATTACTAGTTCAATGGTTAATCGTTTTTGTTATCGTAAGTGTACTAAGAATGTTGTATTATGCCTTAAATTCCTGTTTCTATAAATTCTTTTGAAAACGAAGCTGCAGAAAGATGTTGCCTATAAAGAATTAAATATGAATTTCATTAAATGTGACTACAAAGTTACAAATATGTAGGTACAAACTATTTACTTCCATTAATTTTCAAGAAATAGTATCTCTTCTACATTTCTACAGTTTTAATGAATGCGTATTTATATGCCCCCGGGGCGAATTGCCACCACAATTTGAAATCAAATAAACATGACAAGCGAAAGGAACGCGCGCGATCGTCCATTCTAATACTCGACACAAGACGACACATAAGCGATCGTAATCCTGTCGCAATCCCGTCGCAGTGCTGGCTGCCGCCAACCAGAATAATACCTTGGGCAACGGCCCACGCATTTTACTGCCCTATTCGTATGCAACCGGTGATCTTTTATGAACGATATTCAATCCAGCAACGAACGATTTGCATCGTTGCAGATGCACTTTCAAAACGCTTAAATAACTGGTGGCCTGTTTAATTTTATTTTCCCCGATAGAATTAGTGCAGGGTTAACTACTGTACTAAAATCTATTAAAATTGAATACAAAATTCTTTCACTCATAGCATATACTTCGACACCGTCCTCTGAATGTTAAAAGAACTAAGCTTAATTATATTTTTTTATTTTATAAGGGGCAAAGAGGAGCAGGTGGTAAATGACTACCGACGCTCATAGACATCTGCATAACCAAAGGGCTCACAAATGCGTTGCCGGCCATAAAATAGGGGTTTCAATTTTATTATAATTTTTGATATGGCAAGGGGCAAACGGGCAGGCGGTTTACTTAATCTTTTGTGACAATCGACGACCAAAGACAACAGTATCGCCATCAGCTCGAAAATGCTTTACATAGAGTATCATAGTCATAGAGTATAAATGGAGGTTAGTAAAGTGAAAGATGTCAACCCTAGTGTAATTATAAACAAAACTGTCAGCGTCAGCTTGGAGTTACGTGGCGGCTCGCAGTAAATCCTACGGGAAATATTAATGTCGAGGCAATGTGTCTATACGTTTTCAATATTAATAGGCATGAAACGTCGATCGGACAATTCGGTCACGTATAATAGCATCCTATACATGGAATAACGGGACGTCTGTGGCCGCCATTAGACGAATATTAGTTCAGTGGGTGAAAGATTTTTGATGCCCTTTCACTCGCTACTAGGAACTCTTATTGTAATGCCGGAGCCAGACATAGCCTCATTTGAATGGTCATTTCATAGAACATGTAGTGTGGCCGGGGAATTTGTGGAACTTCACAATATTTTATAGAACTTTGTAGACTTCAAGGTCAAAAATGTACAAACACTTTTAGCATATAATTTGTCACACGGAAAACAAGTTGAACAGACATGACCACCTTTTAGGGTTCCGTAGTACTACAAGGAACTCTTATAGTTTCGTTTTGGCCATCAATCCGTCCGTCCGACTGTCCGCACTCAAGAAGGCCCCCCTAGGATTTTTTAAACAATTAGATGTAAATACAACTTTTGAAATAGTTATTTCTTTTAAAAGACTTATCTCGTATCAGATACGGAACCCTATACTAGCGTGTCTTAACACGCTCTTGGACACTTTATAATTTTAGGGGAAATCAATTTTATATTGTTATAATGTTATTATTGTTATTACAATGGCAAGATAAAATGTAAATTATTGTGAAATGGTGATAACAAAAAAAATATCAAACTGAGTTTGTTGCGGGCTCTTCTCAGTGCAGGGCGCGTTGGAACCCTTATAAACTTAGCTCTTAATTTACAGGGGTTTTTATCACCAAAATATTACACATCTTTTAAAACATATATCGCTTGCTTAACCGTAAGCTGACCCATTACGTTTTAGGTCTTAAGTGAGTCAATGATACAGGCGATAGAACGATGTTCTTTATCAGCCAATCTAGGAACTATTTCGAAATCTCCATCCAACACTGAGATACAGCCACCTCCGAACGACCCCCGGAGCAGAAGGCAGGGCCATTGCCCAGTGCGCCACGAGCCAGGCATTCATATGTATAAACCTTTCTCTTGAATTCACTCTGTTTATTGCTGAAAACTGCATTGAAATCTGTTGCCTGCATCTAATGATCTAAGCGTACTATCTAAGAATGGGAAGGAACTTTATTTTATACGATGTAGAATAAAGGCAAGTATGAAATTATTTTTCGCTTTTAAACACGAAAATGATATCCAAAAAATCTTACTCTTTGTTGTCACGACATGGAATGCCGTTAGCGCGTATCCGGAAAAAAAACGTGCCCCTTTTAAGAATAATTAAAAGTACAATTAGACAGTATAATTCAGCCGTTAATTTCACAAGTTCGGCCGCGTCAAATTCCGTGACCTTACCGCCCTTTAATTATACGCGGTGCGTTTGTTTAGGCCGTATGTATGTATGTGGAATTGTCAATGTTTGCCCTCAAAAAATATTATTCACTTTTGTGCGGCACGCTAAGCGACCGACGCGACGTACGGTCGCAGTAACGGGTTGAAATGTAATGAGGTTACTTTCGGAATTTTTGGTATTTCAATCAAAAAATTATTTTTTTTTTTATATGATTAGATAGGTCAGGGCTTAAGCTTTGAGGAGGTCTTTGAGTTGATCGATAGGTTAGGCAGTTTTTATCGCGGCCGGGTATATACGTTTGACCGATTCTAACAATGGTTTTCAAATATCTCTCCTTCTCAAATATGCTCCTCCGTTTGGAATGTAAATAAGATAATGGAGTGAAGATAATTTGGAATCTATATCTATCCTAATATATAAAGCTGAAGAGTTTATTTGTTTGTTTGCCTGAAAGTGCTAATCTCAGGAACTAGTGGTCCTATTTGAAATATTCTTTCAGTGTTAGACAGCCTATTTATCGAGGGAGGTTATATATCGTCACGCTAAAATTTTTCACTCAATTTTACGCGGACAAAGCCGCGGGCAACGACTAGTATAATATAAAAGATGGACATAAGTTGAGACTGTAGGCATTTAGACAATAGTAAAATAACTCTTGGCACAGAAATCGGTTCTAAGACGCCACACAATACGTAAATAATAAGTCATTTTACGGATGATTTGACGGAATTCCCGCACGCTCCCAAACTCCAGGCTCATGTAATATGCAGGCCGTATGCAAAGACGTTGACAGCGTCGCTTTGTGCTTCAACAGAGAGAGAATGAACTTCTGCTTAGTTTATATACCCTGGCGCAAAGTTACCTTTCTAGCGATATTTTCTACTAGGGTTCTTAGTGGTCTTCCGACTTTTTATGTACTTTTAGCCTAACCGTTGAAATATCGAGCCATTTATCTTTATCGTGAACATTTGCATAATTCAGTGCTGTTCGAAGCCGTGTTGAGTTGTGTCTTTATATGCGGATCTATGTGCAGTTGTTCGTAAAGGTCTTAAGCCTTGAGATGCGATGCGTTCGAAGCTGTGTTGAATGTGACACTGCAGAGCTGTGCCGTGCTATGTGGTGTGTGGGAAAGGCACACCAAGGTGGAAGGCCTTCGGCGAGGAATGAAAGGTAGGAGCGAAGGTCGATATGCTCAACCACCGCAAAGGAAGATCTTCGTGTCCGGGCTAGTACCCACACCCACACCCACACCCACACCCACACACACACACACACACCCACCCACACCCACACCCACACCCACACCCACACACACACACACACACACACACACACACACACACACACACACACACACACATATGTAAAAGGTCACCTAACACGAAATCTCGAAACCCGCGAGTCGTAGAAAGATGAAATTCGACAGGGGGATGGTTTATAACTATTATACATTTGCTAAGAATGGTTTTATTGATATGGACAGATCAACAAGGTCTAAAGGCTCTCGCAATTTGACACGGACAAAGTCTCCGGAAACAGCTAGTATTATTATAAATGTGAAAGTAACTCTGTCTGTTACGTTTTCACGCCTAAACGGCTGGATCAATTTTGATGATTTTCGATATAGAGATAGTTAGGGTCCTGGGGAAGGACACGGGCTACTATTCGTCGCGAAAATGAATTTCAACGACGTGAATAAGGGGTTACGTAAAGTATCAGGGGATGAAAGCTAGTAATATTATAAGTGTAAAAGTAACTCTGTCTGTTACATTTTCGCGCCTAAGCCGCTGAAACAATTTAGATGAATTTTAGCATAGAGATAGATTGATAAAGAGAATATATATGGTTATCATGCGTTAGGAGTGGCCTAAATTTCATAATATGTATTCTTAATACTAAATTTTACCGTAAAAAAATGTAATTTCTTCCTACTTACCAGTAAAGGTAATGCGGTGATGATCAAATCATTGGGCAGCAACGAACGGAAGGTCATCACGTATTTGATGGCGTCCGCTTTCAATACAGGCAGTTCATTCACTGTAAACAAATAAGATCACAGAATAAATAAGGTAACATTTAAAAAGTTAAGATTAATCTTGAGATGATGAGAATGAGGTAAAATTAAATAAGGTAAGATTATATAAGATAAAATTGGAAAAGGTAATATCAAGTGAGATGAAATTAAATAAGGTATGATTAAATAAGGTAAGATTAAGTAAGGTAAAATTAAATAAGGTAAGATAATATAAGGTAAAATTTGAAAAGGTAATATCAAGTGAGATGAAAATAAATGAGGTATGATTACATAAGGTAAGATTCAATAAGGTAGGAAGGAATAAATGAGGTAAAATGAAATAAGGTAAGATATGGTAGGATTAAATGAGGTAAAATTAAATAATGTAAGCTTAATCCTAAATGCTACAATATATATAATCCTTGCAGATATCAGTCCCTTGCTTCTGCCGTTGAAATATAGAGGCTATATATACCGGACATTCTAATTTCGTCTATTTATATACATAAACTCACCATTTGGTCTCTGAAGTTCTGGTAGAATGTGGTTAGCAGCAAAAGTGGTGAGGTCGACCAGAGGAGAGGCCTTCGTAACTCCGGCGGCTTGCGTCTTTCCTTGGGACGCCAGGGAGGTGACCAGGAATAGTGCCGTGTCCTTTCCCACCCAGTTAGCGCCACCGCTCTCCGCGTACTTGTTTAACATGACCTATCAAAAAAAAAAAATATATATATATAAATATGGATTTTTATTTTACAAGAGACAAACGGGCAAGCAGTTGACCTATCTCTAAGACAATCGACATCTGCACCCATGGACATCTGCACAGCCAGGAGGCTCGCACTTGCATTGCCGGCCTTTAAGGAGAGGTTTTCCGGCACATGGAACTCTCACAAACTGAACGAAACGCGACAACAATACCATCACTTGACGTGACACCATAGCTGTCACTTCATGCCTGTCTTATGTGGAAGAGAAATACTGGTGCCTGGACCTCTAATTAGAAAGACAGGAGTAAAGGAAAGCAATGGAGTAAAAGGATATAGAGGTAGATGGGGAGGAGAGAAAGGATGCAGATACTATTGTCATGGACGATGTAGGGGGAATGAAAATAGCAGGTACGGTGATCCGGGGTCTCGCACCGTGAATCCATGGAATGCCTAGAAATTCGTCTCTCTCAGGTTTATTTGAGCAATCCAATGGCACGTTAGTAAAGTGTATGGAGATGTATATGTGTTGAAGAAAATTGATATTCGATTTTGTGCCAATCGTCTGCATAGGTCGGCCTCTTTGGTAACCGTAGAAAACGTCAGCCATTACAGTAGATTTTTGTTATTTAGGAAATACTTGACAACAACAAAGAAATACAACTTGAATATATCTGTATTCTCACTGATGAGTAACAGCGGCCCCAAACGCAGAGCATTTTACCCCTACCTACATATTCATTATTTATTTTTTTCTAAACCTATATCATAGATAAAATTAAACTCCTAGAATAATTGGAAAATTGAACATGAACAGGAATGAAAAATAAGTAACTTAACTTTATTTAGAATGCAATATTTAAGAATTTGGGAATTATTTATTGTATATGAAAATAGGGTAATACATACAATTTCTTTTTAGATTATGGCTATAATATAATAACATTAATCTGATATCACAGCACAGCCATAACCCACAGTGTAAAGAAAACAATCCTTTTTTTATATTATTTCAATCTAGCTGCTACCTGCGTCTTTGTCTGTGTAAAATTTTAGCTTGATGATAAGCCTATAGTCTTCCTCAATAAATAGGTTATCAAACAATTAAAGAATTCGATTTTTCGAATCTTCCTGTGATTAGTGCATTCAAGCAAACAAACAAACTCTTTTACTTTACATATTAGTAAAGCTATTCCAAAGATGTTTCATTCTGTATATAATATATGTTCCTATTAAGAAAATGCAGCTGCATTATCCACTATATCTACTTATTTAGAAGTTAGCTCACATCCTGCATATAATTGTAAAATGACAGGAAGGTTTCATTATCTTGGTAACCGATACTCGGAATTCACTATTTATGTCACTAGAAGTCAGTCTAAGACTGTTCCAGTTAACTTCATTATACAAGTAAATGTAAATTATCAATCATCAATCAATATAAAAGTAGCAGACCTGGCAGACGTTGTCCTGTCCGAACATCAGCTCGCTCTTACTATTGATATTGAAAATCAAGACATAGCGCTATCTATTGGTCGCTTATCCCACTGATCGCAGCTCAGCCTCTCTTATGATATTTTGAATGTCCCCGCATTTTTATCTCATCATATCTTCTAAGATATTCATTTTAATGATATTCTGTAAAGGGCAATTTTGATCTGCATAAAATGTACAAAGTATCTAGTGTATTTAATTGGATAAGGATTAATACATTATTCTTTAAAATAACTTCGTAAATAGTTAATTATTTTTTGTAATAGGTATGGTATAAAATGTTACTGTGGGTTGGAGGCAGACATGTGCTAACCCTGACATTTTTATAGATCTTTTTAAGATATACAATTCCATCCATACATTATTTTGATTTATCTCTTAAAGTTCAACCGGGGCACATAATGTAATTGCAAACAAATTACGCTTTTAACGACATCGTGTTACTTACTTATCACTGAAATTCTCTGCTTTTAGTAGCTGTAATATGCTTGTATTATACATATAAACGTTGAGCGGATCGTGATGGAAGAAAAGATACCTCGTGGTCGTAGCTCGTTGCGTTAATTACTTCAAATCCGCACAACACTCAACATCAAAATACACGATGCAATACACATCGCAACCAAAAGGATCACATGGCGGAACATTGTTAAATCCAAGATCATTGAAAAGAGTTACGACCCTTCAGTAATGAGAAATACGACGCGGAGATATATATATATAAATGAACCTTCTCCTTACATTGTTGTCTGTTAACAAAAACCGCATTAAAATCCATTGTTTAGTTTAAAAGACATACATACAAAGCCGAAAAGCGACTTCATTTTATACTATGTAATGATTGGTGGGGGCAAAGTTAACTAACCAATTACCATACTTTATTAATATTCTTAAATTACCCCATATGTTATATAACGCTATACTTTCAGGTTCTTGTACTCCACAAGAAGTGGTCATACACCTCAAACATGGGTCATATCCCACCGTCAACCCAGATGGATATCCGTTCCCCAAACACTTCATAGATCCAGCATTAAGAGGAGAAATTCACACCCTAGAATTTCATTCAGATGGAACAAATATGACGTATTCATTACGCTACCCAAGACCTGGAGTCTGGTATGGTATGGTGTATATAAAATGGAAAGACCCGAGGACGCAGAAAGTTGAACAAGAAGGTGAGTAATAAAATCCTCGTTTTTAATTTAGGGGTAGGTACTTTTTTCTCTTGGAAATTGCTGTTACGCACGCCAACCTACACTATACTCGTTTGCGAGAAACAATCTCGGCTGGGAATGTGGTACTCGCCCATTAATGCCGGAACACCCACCTAAAGGCAGGGTCTACCCTCCTCGCCATAGTGGGGCGTCACTTATCACACTCAACTATGACACCACAATGATAGGCTGTTATATAGTGTATGTCCCGTAGTGCCCTTTTTTTGCGGCGGAAGAAGGCGGTTTGTATTCTGGCGCCTCCGTTGGTATCAGAACCTGGTTAATATCAGAAAGCTAATGACTAAGCTGGGTCGTGTCGAGACACGCTTATATAGAAGAAGCGAAATTAAATTAATAAGGGTTCCTAGTAGGACTACAGGACCTTAAAAAAACATGGTGAAAGGATCACAACGATAATTTTTAAACCCTTTCGAGGCTTCTATCGAACAATGTACGCCTACAGAGACACCAGGAAAAATATATCATAATATTTTTTATTGCTTATTTGAACACCTGCAGTGCGATTATTTCCCCAAGAAACGTGTTTTATTAATATTTAATTATTAGTCGGTCGGTAGTCTCTTATTAGCAGGTTATCTGCATGTAAGGATTTTCTTCTCACATTGGAAAAGCATGCGGAATATATTTCGAAACGTTATGATATATTTTTTTTCACTATCCTGGCAAGGTCGCTTTATGATAACTTGGTTTTTTAACTTCTTTGTTCTTTAAGCCCTTTATTAGTGCCCTTAACCTAAACATTAAATGGTTTGTGTAGAGGGAGGCCCCACTAACACTATATCAAAATATATTGCCTGGACATAAATTTTTTAGGCCAATGAAATCGCAACCTATTATGGTTGCTTTTTTATTCATATTGAAATATTGAAATCCCAACCTCGATACAACGTTAAAGTCGTAATATACATAAGTTTAAATACCTCTTATTAACACATTAAGAATGATCTAATGTAAGTAGCGTTTATTAGTCATGAGTTGTTTCAGTAGACAATTTCCTTAACACACTGTTACAATTTACGTCTACCAAAAAATATATAAACAGCTAGTTTATGATATACTAGCGGCCTTGCACGGCTGCAATGTGTATTAATAAAATATACATTTATTAATATTATTCATAAGAGATAGACGTATGCCAGCGCTTTTGTATTATGTAGCGCTTTTTTATATATCTTTTTTCTATATACAATTCAGTTTTAGACTTTTATTGATTTATCTCATAAGGTTTAGCCAGCGCACGCGTGTAAGTGCAGAATAGTATGTTTTTCTACGACATTATGTTACAAATCATTGAAATTCTCAGTTTTTTTACAATAATATATATGTATTATACATATAAACTTTCCTCGTAAGTCACTATATCTGTAGGTGAAAACTACATCATAATTCGTTCAGGTAGTTTTTGAGTTTATCGCAAACACACAGACACAGTGTAGGACTTTGTTTTACAATATATTGTGATAATGATTTGTGAATGATGTATGTTAAAGATTGTAAATAAATATATACTATACTAGTTGTGCCCTCTAGGCTATCGCTAAGTAAAAAACTTATATGTTAAAAGTTAATTTTATAATCTATAGAACGTCCGTGTAGCAACAAATTGTATGGACCCAAAGTGACCTCGGCACTATTGTTACAGCTTCCGACCCACTTCCACTAGAGGCCCCATTAGATTCAATCATTGTAGGTGTTATACCATTTACAAAGCAGTATCTATAAGTATTGTTACAATATCCGACATAATTGGTTTCTCTTGAATTCATACGCTTTATATGAATTCAATCTGCAACTTCGTCCGCATTGTATTCTGCGACTTTCACACAAACTGAAAACCCCTGTTTTACAAATTTGTAAAATCAACTCTAAATGTACGCAATCAAAAGATATAGCCGTTCATGTTCCATTTCCTATACATCTGCAAAGAGAAACAAAACCTATAGGTTACTTCCCGTTGATCCAAAATCATGAAATTTGGCAAGAAGCTACATCTCGTAGCACATGTAAAGGAAAAAATCCGAAAACTGTAAATTTGTTGTTGCAAATGTGTCTGTTGGTTTATCCGTTTATCTGACAGTCGACGCCCCTTTTCTTAGAAACGCGTACAGGTTTTAAGTTTAAATCTATACCAAGTACTGAGGCCTGTGATTCCTTGAAGCTGTGTAAACATCAACTCTCTAGATATACGCATTCAAAAGATATGGCAATTTATGTCGCAGTTCCCATACTAGTACATTCCAAAAGGAATTCAAAACCTATAGAGTACTTCCCGTTCATCTAGAAACATGCAATTTGGCAAGAAGCTATATTTTATTTGGGAAAAATTCCGAAAACCGTAAAGTTTTTTAGTTACACCACAAAAAAAAAATGCAGTGACTTTGTCAACTAAAAAAAATATATTATAAAAAGTATAAACCTTAAAATAACCGG
This sequence comes from Charaxes varanes, assembly GCA_024363005.1. Lineage (NCBI taxonomy): Eukaryota > Metazoa > Arthropoda > Insecta > Lepidoptera > Nymphalidae > Charaxes > Charaxes varanes. The sequence continues at coordinate 2,291,930 of JANCMC010044589.1, read as the reverse complement.
GTAAAGATTACGCGATGCTACGGAACCTTAGGGCGCGAGGCTGACGCGTACTTCCCTGGTTATTCTAGTTATAATTATATATTTTTCACGATTTTATAAATTATTAACCTATTATAAATGAAATAGACGGGATTTGATAAGGGCATTGTTGATATGAGAGTTGAGGACCCTTTTAGTTAGATGATCGCGGATGTTCATAATAAAAATTGTTATATCAGTTCGTGGCACAATGATACAAATACCAATAACGTTGATAACAGCAACCGATGCGTGTCTATGTCCGTAAAAGATAATTGGGTTTACCATAACTTGGGTTATCCCCGACTTAGTTATTACATTCATGACTGGTTTGGCTTTAGCTTTAGTTGGTTGTTGGTTACAATCACGGCTTTTTTGCGGGGACACGCAGTGTCCCCAAAGGAAATTTCGAAAATATACTACGAACTGAAAAACAAAACCAAAGAATTCTAAGATTAAATCTTCGCGTAGGACCCCGTCCGACCGCTTGAAGTAATACATTTATCATAATACAAAAAGTTGTACATTTACAACTTTCCCCCAAAAAAGAGGTGACAAAAATAGGTTTGGTTACGATTATTATATTTATATCATTATAACTTTTGATATTATGACAAAAATATACTAATTATAACCTCACTATTTGTTATCTTTATTACATACTTTTACTTGCACTATCGATACCCGTATACGAGTACGAGTGTACATAGTCGCTAATGTAATTAATTTAATGAGACAGGTGTTCATATGTGACGTCACTCCATATCATGTGATTAGAGTCATGATTATTTTTATATAAATAGAAAAAAAAGATATGAACGAAAAATATTGCGTAAAATAAGCAAATATCGAAATTGGCGACGCGCGCTTGGATGCAATGCCCATACATCCAAATGTTCGATAACAAAACATTTACAAGAAGACAGAACTTCCGTTATATGTTTGCTTTGTTATCCGGAGTCAGACATAGCTCAAGTGTTTGTACATTTTTGTCCTTGAAGACTACAAAGTTCTACAAAACTTTGCGCAGCTACACAAACTCCGGCCCCACTGCATGACCATTGAAACGATCATTCCAATGAAGCTATGTTTGACTCCGGCATTAGAAACGATCTGGAAACATCTAGATACATTTAAGTTTAACATTGATTTTAAAATTGTTATACCTTTGTGTGTTTTAAATCATTGTATAAATGAGCTTTACCTAGTAGATGATGTATCGACACAATGTATTGTAAGCTAAGTATAAAATTATGTTTTGATAGTGAAAGAATAATGTTTTACATAGGTTAAATTCTCGGTCAATAAATCTGTATCACACACATCATAATAACGTTTAATCTCTCCTACGGCCTTCATTAGTGTTAGTTTCTACTTAGTTCATTCTGTATTGAAGAATCTATCTATTTTTGTACACTGTAAAATTATAGACATACTAACTTTGGCCGGTCGGCGTTATATTGGCTAAAACCTATAAGTGTGTATAAAAGCGAAATGTATCACGAAATAACGTACAAAAATGAAATGTAGAGTCTATCTCCTGATGATGCTTCGGTGTCGAAGCGAAACGTGCGTTGAGGCACATCGGAAAGTCAGTGTAGTTTCGTGCTTTGGTGGCGGATTCGGTGGTGTAGCTTTTGGGTTGCAGCATTACACCGATTTGCCCTCGTATTCATTCGCGGATTAAAGCAAAGTACATAGTTTAGTTTCTCATGCATAATAACTAATGATTAAGATACATTTTTCTTGGACTATGTTAAGTATCTGGGCAAGAAAAGTTAGTGGGAAGTCCCTTTTATTTTCAATAGACTTTCTGTTTTCCTCGTGACTTAGGTGTAACTTATTACACGGCCACCTAAACATAGTAGTTTTAAAGGCATACTTATATCAAATATTCTGTTATTCATTTGTCCCTGGTTGACCGAGCTCTGCTTTTGCCGAGATGACCTCGCTACATAGATTAATCGCCCCCGAAACCTCCTGCATACTAAATTTCGTGAAAATCGTTGCAGCCGTTTCCGAGGTTATATTTATATATTTAAACAGTAGAACCTCTGTGAGTCGAACTCTAAGGGAGACGCCAAAAAAATCGAGTTATAGAGTTTTCGACTTAAGCGGATTTTGAGTACATTCAAACATTTGTGTTGGAAAGGTAAAGAATGTAATGTATATACATATATAATGTAAATATATATTCATATATAAAAGAATTGCTCCTTTAAAGGTTTTAGGTTTCGCATAATTAGTCACATTACTATGAATGACTAGAATTAGTTAAGATCACGTAGTAATTATTTAAATATTAATTTTCTTTTTAAGGATTGCTTAATTATAGGAAGACCAAATTTTCAACGTTTTCTACCATTAAAATTTCGTTTATTTTTGCATTAGCGGTAGCATGTTACACATACATTTTCAATGACTGTTTTGTTAAAATTCTTAAAACGATTTGGTTATAACAAATTAGGAAGTTCATAAAGGTGTTTGTGCAACTACCGTTGGTTCTACTTTAAATATATGCGACCACGTATGGTATATGTGAAGAGCTACCTGCCATGTCCTTGCGAAGTGTTAAGTCAATGCTTTTTGACTCGGAACTATTTACTAAACAACAGATCGACGGCTGGTCGAAAATCTTTAGATTTGCTTTCTATACGCTTTTTAAAGCTATATACAAAATTTTATTACTTTGTACAACGATATATTTATTTATATATTTATTTGACAATTAATATGCATACGGTCGTCACGCGTTTTGACACAATCTTAAAATAATAAAATATTTACATGTGTGTGTAAATCGTTTGGCATTGGTGTGCGTTGCGGTTTTATTTCATAATTAAATTTATTAATAATGCATATTTTATTGAAATATTAGCGTTCGCACGCCATGTAGTATAACATTCCTCCGTTCGCGCAATTTTCGAAAAATGGAACCGAAAATTTTTACTTCGCGTATTAATTATATTAATATATAAATGTGTATTGTACAGATAACGTCTTTGTAAATTAACATTTAACCTCGCGCAAAAATTTGACGGTCACGCAATTAGACATGGATGTTTTGCGCACATACGAGTATGACATCGAAATCGTGCTGGAATTCTTATAATTTGATTTTGCTAAACAAGCAATGATTTTATGTATGAACTAGCTGTTTTCCGCGACTTTATCCGCGTAAACTTGCGAGAGCCCTTAGAACTCCTTAACTTGGTCCTGTCGAAAAATCCGTACTTAGCGGATGTCTACTAAATATAAAGTACCTCCTTATCAAATTTCATCATTGTACGTCCCGCGGTTTTCGAGATTTACAGTTAGGGTACTTTTCGCACTAGTAGGATCATATCCTTTGATTTGACTAAGCAGGGGAGGGAACATTGGCAGTGAAGATGAGTATAAGTGGTCACGCTCTGAAACCTACACCTGGGTCACAAGTCCCGGGCACTGCTATTGAGCATATCGACCTTCGCTCCCACCTTTCATTCCTCGCCGAAAAGCCTCTCACCTTGGTGTGCCTTTCCCACATTGGGCATACCAATGAGGGCCCAGTAGGTCATTGATCAAAATATCTAATCGAGTACTCTCAAAGTACAGTTGATTGTTTGGTTTATAAGAGAGGAATTGTAATTATTTAGAGTCTATTTTTTCCACTCTAAAGCAAAGGGCACCCTACCCTCTTTCTATAGGTTTCTGAGACAGGAATAATTTCTCTAAACACAAACTAGGTTAAACTACCCTCAAAATATGAGATATTAAAAATAATGCGAGATTCTCTGCTGCAATGAAAATGGGTGTGAAATGACATCTGCTGTATACACGAAAGGTGTAAAAGCAATCGGGCGAAATGAACACAATGAGGTAAACCCGCACAGGGAAGAGGCCACAAACAAACAGCGCAGACATACCTGGCTCGCTTACATTAGCGATAAAATTATGAAATATAGCCGCGGTGGCAAGGGCGAGCGGGTTCGCCATGGTTTCAGGGAACGTTAGGATAAGTTCCTTTATATTACCCGTCTCAGTTTTACTGTGGGAGGATTCGTTAACTTAGCCTTACGTCGAATATCACCAGTATAAAATAATTTGCCTTAAAAAGATATATGTATAGACGTTTAAAATCAACGAGCGATGTCAATAGGCTAATTTGAATAAGTCCTGATTTTTAATTTGAAAATTTTTGAATTAGATCTACGAGAAGATGGCAGCCGACTATGTGAAAAAATAAGAGCAAACAGACGCCTTATATGAGTTATACCATTTATCTTAAACCAACCAATATAAACTTTTTGCTAGTTGAAAAAAATCGTTTATAAAATGAAGGCCCCTTTATATTAGACTGCCCTTTGTAGTTCCAAGAAGCATTTAACGCCGACATCTATTGGAATATATTGATTTTCCTCCATTAATTCAAATTAGTTTGCTTGTGTCTTTGCCATCTAAGTGGCATAAAAAACAGGACAGTGTCCTCGAAAATCATGAATAATGGTGCTACTAGCTACAACAGAGGGGCATGAATCATGAGTAACAGCATTTCCACCGGCTAATGCGCCCAGCTTCTGAGCAATAGTTATTTCTTTTTATTGCTTTGCTTTTAATTTTTTTCTGCGCGGTCCGCAGTTATGGCTTCATCAGGAAAACGTTTCGAAAACATTATAGCAGAGATTGTTGAACAAGAAGAAAATTATTGTTGAACGTTAATCTTTTGATATTAGTTAATTATACAGTATAATAATTGTTATATAATTTATACCCATATTATCATTATAGGTTAATGATAATATGGGTATACACCTTTACAGTTTTAACACACTTTCTGAAACCGGTGAATACGATGTTTTTATATGTGTTAATGAAGGAAGATTTACATTATTTATCTGTATTTTCTCTGTTTTATGCGACCTCCCTCTCTCCCATGCTTTTTAATTCTCCCTCCACTTCCCCCCTTATATGAGATTTAGGCTTGTTTTTATCTTTATTTGGTATAAAATAAAATCAGTTCCCGTTCTTGTAGTCTTAGATCTTTTAAACAACGTAACGGATTTTAATGCATTAATAAGTTGAGCTTTTGGGGCTCTACATTAGTCTCTCTCTCTCTCTCTCTATTCCTCATCATCATCATCATCATTGTCAGCCTTTGATAACCCACTGCTGGGCAATAGGCATCTCTTTGCTTCTGCCATTCTCCCCTATCCCTTGACAATCTCTTCCAGATATTTTCTGCCACTCTCTCCACGTCATCCGCCCATCAAACATTGGAACGACCAGGATTTATCTCTCTTCCTAGACTATATATATCCCAGGTACACTCCACATTAGCATATTGGCTGTCCCGTTGGCGCTGTGGACAGTGGACCCTGCCTTCTGCCCCGAGGGTTCACAAAATGTTCCTTCGAAAGAGGCATGTAAAGTTATACCCAACTCGGGTTTTTATTATTATCACTAAGTAATTTCGTAAGTGTAAGAAAAGCTGTTAAACATATATTTTTTTTGCGACACGCAATATCGATTTGTATCTCACTTATGATTGTACATTACTAGGTCAGGTTAAGCTAGAAAGAAGAAAAGAAGGCTTGAGTATAAAAAAAATATCAATTTCTACAGGTATGTGTGCCGTGCGAGCCAATCCGAGGATCGTGCCGCGGGACGAGGCCGGTTTCTCGTACACGGCGGTGGGCAACAACGCGTGCGCGACGCACTCGCACCTCACGGCGCACCGCGTGGAGTCCGCGCACATGCGGCACATCGCGGCCAGCCTCAACGACTCTAGATACGTGGACAAGTGAGTCGTCTACCCCTTTTTTCAGTCATTTAACCCTTGTTGTTTACAGCCAAAAGACTTTTATAAAGTAGTACAGTTCATTAGGCATGTTGGTTAGTTTTTGAGATGGGAAAAACAATTAAATTAGCGTCATCGTCACCGAACCCTTTTCGGGAGCTATGTACTGTGCCCTTTTTGGGTGAACAAAAATAAATTGATCGTTTGACTTTGGCTTGATTTTGTCCGTTACTGACACCTCGAACGATTCGTTTTCACTTCCGGGACTCCCGGAATGCCTGTGTTTGTTTTTATTTTATATTACAAAGGGCAAACGGGCAGGTGGTCAATCCAGTGACTACTGACGCCCATGGTCATTGACAGAAGGCTCGCAGATGCGACGTAAACATTTAAGGAAGAGTTTGGGCCGGTGGGACATCTCACAAACCGAAGGAAACGCAAGAACAATACCATCACTACAAGTGACGGCATTACCGCCATGTCACCGTCACCTATTTAATGTGAGAAAGAGGTACTGGTACCCGGAGGTGAAGGCCCAATTCGGATGCAAACCAAAAAGGACAAAGCACAAGCATGGCACTGCCTCTAATTATCAAGTCGCAATAGATCCAAAATTGGCTACAATTATAATCAGGACCACCTGCTGGTTTGCCCCATGTTATACTCGTATATATAGAGAAAGGTGTTCAGAGTGCAGTTCAGAAATAGTGGCCGAAACTATTCCAGTCATATAAGACGTATAAAAACGAGCAACAACGCTGCTTGTCGATAAGTTTTTATTTTATTTTATTTTATTTTAAAGCAAAAAGTTTTCAAGCAAAAGATGGTAAAGATTTTTTTCTTAAATACCTTTTAGGTTCTTTTTTTATATTGCAAGGGGGCAAACGAGCAGGCGTTTCATCACCTAAGTGACTAAAGATGCACATGTATATTTGCATCCCTAAAATGCTTACAGATGCGTTGCTGGCCATAAAAAATTGGGTTTAGGCTACAGGGAACTCTCACAAACAGAATGAAACTAGCACGTCTCGAAGACGAAACGAGAAAATTACACATGCCTATGCCTAATTTTCTCGTTTCGTCTTCTCGACGTGTTACGAGTAGTTGCGATCAAGGTTGTGCCTCTTATCTAGCTAATTTATGCCCCTAGGGTATAGCTTGTACAAGTAAAGTGTAATTGCCTTTCTAAAATCGACAGAAAGTGTGGCCACCAATTTGATCACTTCATAATACTACTAGTCGAGAATCGAATTTCATTATCCTTGAATTGTTTTAAATTATATGTCATTTCTTCTTCTTCCTAGCGTTATCCTGGTCTAGTACCAGGGTCCGGTTTAAATTGCGAAGGATGTATTCGTAGGGCGGGTTAAGGTGACCGACAGCTGCCTCACGTCATCCCCGGAACCCCCATAATCTCACGACTTACATCACTCTATAACATAAACGCGTTTTTCGGCCATTTTACAGATGTGACTTCTTTGTTTAATTTGATATCCAACGTCGGCCAGCCTGGACCGTTATTATCGTGGACGCCGTCGGACGGACTGATCCTGGCTGGCACTAGTACGTAACATAGCGAGCGAGATAGGCACGTCTTGTGAGAAAGAGATGGCGATAGTGCTATCTCGCTCGCGTAGACACCAAATGTTACTTGTTTAGGGTGCGTACTAGTGTCGGCCCCCATTTAGTAGATAAGCTTGTGCCAAATTGTTGTACGACACGTTCCCAAAACTTTGTGATTATCCGTGAAAATAAAAGTGCTTAGTAATACAGTCTACGAGAATTTATGTCAAGTTGGTGTTTCATTGATCCCCATCAATATAACTCGGAAAAGACAAGAACGTGTCCGTTACAATCTCTATAGTAGAATTTAAAAAAAAAAACAATTTCGTGTCCTGTCACATCGGAAGTTTCTGACACTATTCAAAACTGAGAAAAGAGGTACACATATTCAACTGAGGCGTATTTTTGTATACTATATATGTACAACATTCTACGACTACGGAACTCCAGTCTATACATTGATCGCTCTTGCCCACTTGCATGCAATGACTGGTTTGCGGTTGTGTTATGCAAATAAGTAATATGCAGTAGGTACGCCGTGATCAGTATGGTAATAATTATAACGAACCTTTTGCTCGTAACGTCAATGTTGTCGCTTTTCGCTTATAAAATTAACTCGTAAGTATCCAATATTGAACACTTCGTGGATATTTCAAACATGATCACATTATTTTTATAAGAAAATGTAAATGTATTAACACTGCTACGGTAATTATAAATAGTTTGGAAAATCCAAAGTGGAAGTGCCATATATTTTATGGCTATCAGCCCATTAAGCCGGCATTTGCGTTAAGCGCCATCTCTTGGAAGGAGCTCAATACTTAATTAGTACGTAGTAAAATAATCCGCTAGGCGGTATATCCAGTTAAAAAGCAGTTTTTGGTTAATATGCGTTTATTTATAAATAAGCGATACTGTATTACACACCCATTTTCAATAGGAGACAGGGCGCCGTAATACTGAAGCTAATAAAGAAACATTAACGTGATAAGTTGACTGTTTCGAACGTGATAGTGCCAGATCCACACACAGGCATCCGGACGTTAAAGGAAATATTTTTTTAAACAGTTTTTGCCGACGCTAAATAAAATAAATCTCCTTCCGAAGTGTCAAAAGTGTTAAAACACGAAAAAATTCGCTGATTTAATATAGTTGGGTTAACTTACCTTAACTATTGGATCTTATATTAGTAACGAAGCGCGCAGGCACTCTTATTTACTAAGGAAAGTCCTTGAAATTACAATAAAAAAAATTCAAGTTAATTGGACAGCATATCTATCATTTAATCAACTATAATGGTTGCTTACGTAAGCAGTATTAAATTGGCAAGGGGCTCATCGTGTGCTTCCGGTTTTATTACGTGTAATAACACTAACTTCTGTCCGTTTTTAACCAATACACCTGTGCAGGAAGTCAGGTTGCTACGGAGGTGAGCCATTAAAAGAGGGGTACAATGTGTAGATATGAATCATTCGACATATTTATGTGGAAGCATTATGTTCCGCATTCGAATGGAAATTTTTACGCCCTATTTTTTCTCTAAATTGCTAAGTGTTTGCAATCGACTTCCAAAAAGGTGGAGGTGTGGTCCTATTTTAATTTGGTTCAGTTCTGATAATTTGAGGTCTGATTTTTTTAACAGCAAGATTACCACTTCTATAGATACTTATTCATACAGTAAAGATGCTGTACTACTATCGAAGAGATCGTGGCCTAATCAGTGGTCGGCATTACAGTCGATCAATAGCTCTTGCTGTGACCGGGGGATAGATGGTCACCCATTCTAACACTGGGTTATATTTGATTTCCGCCCTCCTCCGTCTTTTGGAAGATACGTAAAATAGTGGAACCCGATTAATGTCACTTTGTGATATTAGTCGTAAGCTGTTTTACGTGCCTTCCGCAACACGGAGGAGGTCATAAATCAAATACAAACCATTGCTAGAATGGGTCACCCGTCTATCACCCGGCGGCAGCAAGAGTAACTTAACCTAGCGATCGATTCAATTGCCAACCATTGATTAGGCCACGAGCTCCTCATTTTGAAAATTCGGATATTTTTTTAAATATAAAAACAGTCAGGCGGTTCACCTCAGTGACTAAAAACGCCCATGGTCGACGACAATACGAGAACGCTCGCAGATGCGTTGCCGGGTGAGCAACGGATATACTCTTCTCTTGAAGGTCCGAACGTATCAAATATCGATAGAATTTATTATTATAAGTAGAAGTTTTGCAAAATCTTTTCTTATCTTTAGACATTTTAAGGGACATCTGCCGCCTTCTCAAAAGGGTCCATATTTCTTGCTTCCAAAGTGTGGCATTGTCAAAGATTAATGAATCCACGAGCAAAACACGCCCCTTCTCTCACTCTGATAGAATACTTCAAAGAAATTTACGCTTAAATGCTTATAATTTTAAGTGTCAAAATTGCGTGTAATGTTTATAAGAATATTTAGTGGGTGGCTGGCTGTATTAATTTAATACGCGTGCTTAGAGTTAATTGTTATTAATCTCCTACTATATTCTATTATACAATAAAGGTCGTATATTAACTAATAATGAAACACTTACTGTCACCGATGGCTTTGTTCATATGAACTTATATGGATTATTTCTCTATATTACGAATACGAAGCTAGAAAAATACTTGTGCTATGATTGGGTATGACTATGCCCTAACGGCATGTTAAGAAGGACACTATGTTCTCTTTCAAAACAAACGAAATTAACAGTATCTCAGTATAAATTATTTTAGGTTTTTCGAAAATAAATTAGTAGTAAAATTTTGGGACTGTCCGAAAAAACATTGAACGAATAGTCACCGCGCGTCTAAGACAATTACGCGCACGTGTCGTAACGCTTGTAAGTGCGCGCTCATCAAACAAGCAATAAACGACGCCATGAATGTAAAATTAAGCGCGGCGGCCATTATTCCTATCAAACTTTTCATTGAAGCTCGCTTTGCGTGGCGTAGTCAGTTTTTGAATGTACGATATACATTGCTCGCTGTGTATGCTGTATAGGTATACAACGTTATACAAAGCGATCAATGGATAATGCGCTGGAAGGTTTAGACTTTTGGCTTTGTGTGTGTGGGTGAGTAGTAGAGTTGACCATCACATCTTAATTCTGATAAGTTAAGGTATTAATTATAATGTTTTATTAATAAAAAAATACTCATTTTATAATTATATGTGTATCTTTTTCTTCATTCGGCACATAGTAGTACAATTTTTCTGTTATGTTTCGATTACATCGGTTATTATACATGAGAATTAGAGATTTACTGGTGTAGAAAGGGATCAATGATTAGTGTACTTGAATGTTTTCAGGTTTTTTTTTCATTGCTGAGATCTATGTAGGCGTACATTGCTCGTCATACATTACAGGTAAAGATGTAATTTAGTAGAAAGCGAGCAATGGATAGTGCCTTGAAAAGTTTTGATCGTTATTTTTGTCTGTGTGTGGGTAAAAATGTGTGTCAAGTCAATCGACGGGCCCATAAATGAACACATTTAAATGATTGTGTCTGATTGTGTGATAGTACATTTAGTATCGATTGACATTATGACCTGTTTTGTGCCGAGAGCTATGTTCATTGGGCTATTTTAAATGTAGAGTTGCTTGTGTCTAGTTGAAACGATTATTTTTGATCGTTTTATTATTGACAGAATGGTATTTGTGGTCAGCACAAATAAGTCGATAGTAAGTAGGTACGCTCTCCTCGCAACTCCTAGGTGATGAGGTATTGGCACTAACAACCAGGGGATGCCCCCAAGGTGGGGTCCTATCGCCCCTACTATGAATTGCCATTAAACCTTTCCTACTTTAAATAGACATCGATGCGGTTTGTTGACATAATTTTTTTTTTAAATGTAAAGGGATTTCTCTAAACCCATCCATGCCAGCACCCAGCAGCTTGTGTCCCCACCTGTCATCACCGCGACTAGCCATACACATAATTAAATAAAAGAATTGAAATTTTGTATATAGCTTTATATAAGCACATAGTCCGCTAATCTAAAGATGTGTGGCCGAATTTCAAACAGTAGGCAATCCCTAGTATTAATGCCTATACTACGAGTACGACCATAGTACGAGCAAGGGCAACCAGGTTACTTTGAAATAAACAAAAGTATAATCCAGTCCCTGTTTTACGGCGATAATCAGATTGTTTCACTGTTAAATTTGTTTCCTTTCCTTATCTCTGATAGGTATTTTAATGGTTTATAAATAGGGTAGTGCTGCACGCATTTCTGTTTTGCCCACTATTCCGAGAAAATAGGCCACTGGCACAAAAGTACCATGCTCTAAGCGATGAGCTGAAGAGTTTTTGAGATCATTGGATGACATGTTTTAAAAGAATACTGTATATAATAATAAATCTATAAATCTATATGTATATAAAAGTGAAAGGGAAAGAGAGAAACTGTCACGAAATATCAAAACCGTGGGACGTTCAGATGATATTTGGCGGGGAGGTGATTTACAGGTAGCAGATATCCGCTAAGATCGGATTATTTTGATAGGCAGATTAGATAGAACAACGTCTAAAGGCTTTCGCAAGTTTTATGCAGGAAAGAGCTGGTACTATATGTGATAAAAAATATAAGAATGCCTAGCAGAACCGAGCCACAGTAACTCAACGGTGTCCCTCTGTGTCGAGTTATATTTTATCTAGTTCAAAAAAGGAAGAGATTTTGAATTCGTGCCTTTGGTGTAGCGAGGAACCTATTTAGCTTGGTACCGATTTCAACATATCAGTGGGTGTCTAGCGCACCGTATGTAACAGTTATTTTTTGCTTTTTAGTTCCTTGGTGTTTTTGAACGCGGTTTTCTTTTTATTAAAAAGTAATAGTACATACGAATACTGTTGTATACACGTGTACTTAATATTTTTATAGTAATTAGAAATGTTGATGGTGCCCTTTTCGAATAGGTAAGTAAAACATTAAAAAGGGTGGTCTGTACTCTAATAATACGGGACGGGAACGGGGAAAGTGATAGTATAGGATAATAGAAGTAAATAGTAAGGAACCCAACGTTCGGGAAGGCCATCGTCTGCCGGTTCCGCTAGTATTTAACAGACATATATTTGACAGACCTTTGAAACTTCGCAACAGATTTTAATGCGGTTTTCACTAATAGAGTGATATAAGAGGAAGATTTATATTAAAACGAAAGGGCACGGCCGCTATTTTAATATAATCACATCACTTTAGAAATTGCTAGCGCTTGAGTTTTGAGTCATGAGCAAATTCGTGGTTGTAGATAAAATAACAGGGAGAATACATATTATAATTGTTACGAGGTAGTATTGTTGGGAATTATGGGTGCGTTTAATATATTTTACGGTTAAGGAGACATCAAATGGCGCTCACTTTATTGTATCACTTCACATAAACGAGAAATATTGTAATTTTGTTGTTCTTTCGTAGAGTCGATATAAACGTGTGAGATTTCTATTTACTACCAGCAGCCACGGTAGACGTTGTCTTGCTCGAATTTCTTGTCTCGTCCGCTATTAGCCAATCAAGCAATCTCCTAATATCTTCCATAAAACGGAACACTGGGTGGATGTTTTAGAAAACTATAATTTTACATAACACGTCAGTAAAGAAGTTTTAATATGAACGTCATCTATTTGGAGTATTCTGTAATACCCAAGAAATCGTTATTCTTTATTTTAGTATTTTTAAATAATCTTTTGACTATTCATTTCTTTCTTGTAGTTAGAAGTTACTTATAGTCAGTCTAGTAAAAGACGTAGAGGTGTAGGCTGAGCGCTGTAGCGCGCCTCAAAGCGCATACGATCTCCGCGCCGAATTTCAGAATTTGCTCGTACATATCTGGGGACCGGGACGATTATCTCAAAATGTCATTTTGTTACTAAATAATTTAAAGAGACTTTAAGAAAAAGAAATTGGTTGTCTGTAAAGTCGGTTTTAAGAAATTTTTATATGACAACGCAGAACGCTTAGGCCGTTTCGCGCCTTTCTATCGTTTGCAGCGCGGTCTCGAATGCATCTTTCAAACGGCTCAGACGGAACGTGACAGTACGTCATGGCTTTTCGTGCGTGCAGCCGGGGTTCATAGATTTATATCCGTTATCACGTCAAAAATATAGATATGAATCTATAGTGTATAACTCAAACCAAAAAGTTCTAAGCTCAAAATAAATAAAGCATATTTACCCTTTTGTCCTCCACTAAATCCTCTCCAGTTAGCGAATATAATGATGGGCAAATTTTCGCGGGAGAAATCGTTGATCGCTTGCGAAGTTTTGTATGCGGAATCCGGGAACCAAACCTGAGTTAATTAATTTATATTGATTTTAATACTATAGATAGATTTTAATAATATAGAATGGAAAGGCTAAGAAAAAATTCACTTAACTAAGAAATTATATTTTCTTTTCTACTAGGTGTGTTTTCGTCCGTGTAAAATTAGGTAAAAAAAATTCTAAAGTGATGATATATACACCATAACCTTCCACGATAAATGGGCTATCTAACACTGATTTTTTCAATTTGGACCAGTAGTTCCCGAGATTAACGCGTTCAAGCAAACAAACAAACTCTTCAGCTTAATATATTAGAATAGATAGAACAGTAGGAAAGTAGAACTCACCTGTCCAGCTTGTTGCATGGTCTTGGCCTCGGAATCCAAGTTGGCGGGGTCGGCGGGTAGCGTGAACTCTACCGTCCGCGTCTCCACAGCCACCACTCCCACAGGTATACCACCGAGACGTGCGCGACCTAATTATATACTAATTTATTTCATTCTACCCCATACTAAAAATAATTTTTGTCTATCCCCAAATGTATGGATGAGCAAATGCGTTGCCTTGGTGTGTTAGACTTTGCAAGTATAGCAACGATATGGAATATATATTCCGTATCGTTGCTTCTACTTACGAAAGAACCTGGGTGAATTCAACTTACCAGTGACGACGGTCTGAGCCCAGGGCTTCATGATCTCGTCGAAGGAGCCCACGTCGAAGAACCCGCCCCGAGCGTTGTCTCCCGTCAACATGAGGCGGGGGTCGTGCGCCGTGCGCGGCGGGATCCACTCCACGGGCCGGTCAATGGGGTCCCCGCACCGCATTATGGGCACCATGCTCAACTTGTCCTGCACGGATAGAATTTTATGGCTAATATAACAAATCTGTAAATAATATATTATTATAAGCATCTGCTAATAATAAATCTGTTTTTCAAATCAATCTATTCTTAACCGTAATACAATGGTCCAAGAGTCCATATAATGAAAATGCTTATCTGATAGTTCTGGAGATGGTAAAAGTAAAGCTGACACACTAAGGGGTTGGTACATATTTATTATAAGACATTTTAAAGTATATTAATGAATATTAGCACACCTGTAAATGTTTGTGATGAAGCAGTATATTTTATGTAACTATCAATCGAGCAAATAAATTGTTTTATAATGAAAGGTTTGAAAAATAATTCATTAATATTAATATGTAGATAATAATTCATTAATATGTTAGACACAAGCCTTCCCGTCGTAAAATAGCCACAACAAACCTTTGGGACATAATATACAATACAAGCACCCACTCCTAATACAAGCTTTTAATTTAAGCTTAGTAGGAGGGGAAAAAGGGAATATTAGACATACCTAAAAAGCGTGCAGATGTCCATGGGCGCCGGTAGGCACTTCGGTGTCTGCTGCCTGCTCGTCTGCCCCCTTGTAACATAAAAAACAAAAAAAAAAGTTGTTTTTACTACTATACACTAGCATATTGAAACTTTAGGCAAAGAGGTTAAAGGAAAACATTGTTCAAATTATAAAACAAGAAGTAGTAACACTAAAAATAATATTACACAAACTTTAGGGTACTTTTATGTTTTTAGACAATAAAATTATAAAACACAAAATAGGTCCAGAAGGCGGTAGGTTTATAAATTATTAGCGCGAGCGCATCAACGTTCGGCAGCCGGCAGCAAGAAATATTCAAACACGCGTGCAGCCACTGGTAACTGCCGCTGTTCATACTTAAGCCTCCTTCCACTCTTGTTTTTTGGCGTTTCTTTTCTTCTTCTTCAAGTGCCATCTCCTATCGGAGGTTGGCAACCTTCATAGCTGGCTGTACTTTGTTGACAGATGCTCTAAACAGCGATCTCGAACTTAAATTAAACCACTGGCGTAGATTTTTAAGCCAGGAGATCTGTCTAGGGCCCGGTTTTCGGCGGCCTTTTATTTTCCCCTTTATTATAAGTTGGAGTAGTTCATACTATTTATTTCGCATTATGTGTCAGAATTGACACCAACGGAAAGTTTCACATTACCTTTCCTTGCCGACAGTTCGTTTGTATAAGTTAAAAAAATGGTTGCAAGATTAAAGTTTTTATACGGTAAATGATTGTTCACGTAACAATATTGAATTTCACATTTTTTTTTTAAATTAGCTTATTGTGTCCCACTGCCGGACAAAGGCTCCCCCTTCTAGATCCATCTTCCTCTTTCCTGGGCCAATCACATCCACAACTTCGGCAATGGTATCCACCTCGGCCTGCCGGGTCGTCAGCTGACATTGGTGAGCATCCAGGAAGTCCTCATATTGGCACGCCTTTGCGAGTCCATTCGAGCCATACACATGCCCAGCCCATTCCCACCTTAGCTTTGCTGACCTCTTCCCTACATTTATTATCCCAATAATGGAACGAAGGAAATTATCTAATAAATATAAATAAACTTATTTTTTTAATTAATGTTGTTTTATCTCACTTGTATTTGTAATTAGATTCAATTATTTTAAGTTAAAATGTAGTTAATTTACTAGCGGACCCGGCCGCTGTTTTGCCAGATGTTTTATGGTCACACGAAAAGTCCAGTACGAACGCCTTCTATTGGATGTATTCCGAAATAGCGATCAACTCGGCATAATATAATCCTTTCCTTTCTTTCGTTTCGTTTAAACATTCCCTGAAATTATACGAATAAATATATCATTAACTTTAAGGCAGAAGTCGGTAACCTTTTGGCAGGTTTTGGCAGGCCTATCTCCGCTAATTAATCTATATAGAAACTCGTGCTAGAAGGCTCTTCAGTTCAGTTACAGTTTAAAAGACTGAGTGCGTAACAGGGAGATCAGAAGACGGACGGAAGACATAGATATAGGAGACCGTGCTCCGAGACATAGCCAGGTGTAGCGATGGCAGGTGGAGTGGAGCCTTAACAAAATTGCAACCACGGGGAAGCAAACATCCCATAGGCAGGTCACTAGCCAGATGTGTCAACGACACTCGATTTACATCAAGTACACGATGAATGTGGTTGGCCTAGGATCAACAACTGTGGCATAAGGGGAAGGAGACCTACACCGTTGTGTGTTGAGTGACACCCACTGTCGAGCGGGTCAAAATAGGTTGAGAATAATAATGATGATGATGATGAAGTGTTTTCAACCTTTTTTATTTGCTTTTTTTCGTGGTGTGTTAATAATTTGGCTATTTCTCCCAGATAATAGCAGCGGTCGCAGCGGAGCCATCACGGCGGAAATGTTCAGTGAGGCCATCAGCGAGGCTCTGACGCGGTCGCGCCCCACGCCTGCCTTGGTTCCTTCCTCTGCAATACGATGGACTCGATACCCGCACGGTCAATCCATGGAGCATTGCTTAGAAATTCGTCTCTTATAGATTTCAGCTTCAAGTGCTGTGTGAGTTAACCCAGTTATGGAAAACGATACGACAAACGAACCAAACCACTATTATTGAAGTACGTCCACTGATGAGCCATTTCTGATGTGCCTTTGAATAAAAATATATCTCTTAGAATAAAAAAATGCGAGCTTATCTATGATAGAAATGCCGAAATTTCCCGGAAAGTACCGCGTTGGTCCCGCTAGTATTATATATCGTAATATAAAATATGGGTTTAATATAATACACTTTTGGGAACATTTTTGTATAAGGCCTCATAACCAGTAAAAGAATAATGTTCGGTTCCAAGTTATGGTATACCCGCGACTTTGTCCGCATAACGCAACGATCTTCAGCACAATTTCCGGTTTCTAATTTTTTTAATTCTCTTGTAAAGCATAGGCTCCTTCACTGTAACTCTTAAGAATGGCTGTATAACAGTGAAAGTTATGTCGTAATCGGTCGAGCTGTTTTTGAGGTTTGCTTTGTTCTTTTGTAATAAAGATGAAATATTCGTAACATAAGGTACGAGTATCGTGTAATAACTTTATTATATACTTTTTTATAGCCCTTAATAAATATATTTTTAAGTTTATTTGTTTATTAGCCAATTAAGTTTCCCAAATGCAATAAAAATAATGGATATAAATTATTACTCATTGCCCTATCTGAAACAGCCATAGTAAGATATTTTTCAAATATTTTTCCTGGAAATAGAGAAGGATTCTTCCTTTTCTTTTTTGTCAATTGTGAGTACAAGTGTTTGGGCAAGCATTACGAATTTGTTAAAAATAAATATTTCGACGTATAAAGTATAACGTACAAACGTACACTCGAATTTTATTTGCTTACGTATATTAGTAAAATAGATGGAGATATAAAACCGGTGAAACTATCACGATGTATTTGCCTGCCGGTCGTATGTATCCCCATAAACTTGATCTCCCTGCATCGGTGGCTGTAACATTAGGGGGAAGGGATTCCTTGACTGCGTAGAGCCTAAATTTTTATTGCATTCGTAAAAGAATTCCGATTCAGCTTTAGGATTCTGTAGGCGCAAGTCTGAAGCGAATGCGTTCCACGATTTTTAGTGTTTTATGTTTTGGACGTCGAATCGATTGTCCCGTGGCTCGATGGGCATGTGATGTGAGTTGAGTGGCAGCAGGTGGCTGGATGAGATTGGCAAGCGATAGGGGAGAATGGCAGAAGCAAAGAGAGGTCAATACCCAGCAGTGGGTTGTCAAGGGCTGAAAATGATGATGATGTGAATTTAGCTTTAAACCTCGACTTCGTCTGCGTTTTTTTCTTCGACTTTCATGCAAACTTTAAACACCCATTTCACCATTTCTAAATTTAAATTTCCCGACAAAAAGAAGCAAATATTTCCTTTTTCAAGGTCCAATCTATCTCTATATTTAAACACTTATTGGTTTAATGGTTTAAGTGTGAACACGTAACAAACAGAGTTACTTTCACACTTTAATATTATAGTTATCAATTTTTGCTCATGCGTGTAAACACACGAAAAAAAACGATATGTCTTTCTTTAATTTTGCTATCGCTTATGACTTGCGGCGAGCAATTTGGACGTAAAACAGATTAAAAATAGCCCATCGCGGTAGTGAAGCTATTAAGTTTTAAATATCGCTGCCGCTTATGACTTGCGGAGAGCAATTTGAACGTAAAGCGGATTCGAAAGAGTCTATCGGGGTAAGGAGGTACATATTACGGAAGGTTTTTGTTATATACTCATTGGGCACATATTTCTGCAAAGCCTAATTCTATCAATTATCGCTGTCGCTTATGACTTGCGGAGAGCAATTCGAACGTAAAGTTAAGAAGTTTCTTAGGAAATTGCACGATTGTGGACTTTAGGACAGTCTTTTTGTATATCTTCTTCTCCTCACTCTGACACGTACCCGCGGGCGTGGAGTAGTCGGCATCATCGTCCACTATTTCGGCGTAGTCCTCCGAAAGCAGCGTGTGCTGCGTGTGCGTGTGCCCCTCCCAAGAGCTCGTCTTGCCCTCCGACGAGCTGCTGCTCATCTCCGCTGTGTATCATACAACGGCATTAATAAAATAAAAAAATAAACAGTGGCACTCCGGGTGTCCCAACAGAAGTGAAAATGAATCGTCAAAGGTGTCGGTAACCGTGACGTCAAACTTATTTGACGTCGAATTCGACTTCTATTAGTTCCATAAATTAGCACTAGATGGCGTTTTTATCATAAATAAGAGCGTTCGGTGACGGTGACGTTTTTTTTCATCTCAAAAAAGTGGGCAACGTGGCAAAAGATTTTTGCACTTTATTAAAAAAAACGGTCCAGTATACTGACACCCCGTTCAATTTTACCATTTCCACTTTTTCAATTTTAGGAAACCACGTTTTTACATACCCACGACTTTTTAATAATATAATACTATTAAATTAAACAGTTATTTTTTTAAAGAGCACAGATATCTGATTGAATCATATGAAATTATAGTACAGAGGCAGCACGAATATTTCGAACCGTTCGAGTCGAAAAGTCGACTGTATTTAGGATAAAATGTTCGTGCTGGGACCACAGGAGGCAAGTCTTTATCGTGTCACGCTTTAACCAATGCTAATGTAAACCGTGTTGACACTAAGGAAGAGTTCGCTATGAACCTAGCACGAACATTTTCAATGCCGACTCTGCGACGACGGTCTAAATGTTCGTGCTAGGACCTCAGATGAAGTCAAAACGTTAACCTAATACCTAGAGTATGGAGTGGTATAACTTACTTTTACACTGACAGTTGAGTGTTTTCCAAACGGTTGCTTGTGAACAATAGATAACAAAATATAATATAAATCGGGTAAGTGCGAACCAGTCTCGCGCACTAAGGGTTACGTACAATCACGTAGTACTTTTCTAACATTACAATTTTATTGCAAGATACACCTTTCATCAAGATTTCTTTTTATTTGACAAAGCCACTGCAATTTTTTTATGATGTTACTACAAATTTACGGTTTTCAGATTTTTCCTACACTTGTACTTTAAGATATAGCTTTTTACCAAATTTTATGATTCTAGGTCAAGAGGAAGTACCCTATCGGTTTTGTGACATAAATGGCCATACCTTTTGATTGCGTACACTTATGCCAGAACCAGACATAGCTTCATTTGAATGATCATTTCAATGATCATGTAGTGTGACCGTGGACTTTGTGTAACTTCACAAAGTTTTGTAGCACTTTGTAGACTACAAGGTCAAAAATGTACAAACACTTTGAGCTATGTCTGGCTCCGGTATTAGGAGATCAAAACCCTAATAATGCATTTTTATTGGACAAAATCGCTATAATTGCATCTTTAATATTTACAATGGCATGAATGATTAGAAGCCCTGACCATCTTTCTGGGTTGAGTCCTCGCTTCTTGTGTAAAATACAAGAGGTTAATAGACAAATAAATAAGCAGGTTAATAACAAAATGTAGATATGAACTGGTTAACTTACTCGTCCTGTTCCAAAGCGAGGTTTGCGAGTCCGTCACCAGCCTGCAGTATCCGTCTACTAGATCCGCTAAACTCTCTGCAGCCTGGAAACCAAATCGCGAATTAGTTTAAAAACTTTCACGGTTATTAACACTAAAATTATTATTGCACATCAAATCAAATTTTGTTCCTAGCGTTTACCCAGCCTAGTATCAGGGTCCGCTTAAATTGCAAAGGATGTGGCTGTGGGGCGAGTTAAGATGACCGATTGCCTTCTAACCTCGGAACCCCATGGGCGCAAGTAGGCACTTTGGTGCCTGCTGCCAGCTCGTTTGCCCCCTTGTAACATAAAAAAAGTATACACTTACAATGTCGAAATAATAAAAAAAGCTCTTAGTAAATAATGTGCTTTTAGGGTAAACTTTATACAAACCCAGTTCACAATCTTCCTTTCCCTTTCTAATTCTTGTCTCAGGCATTAAAAGGTGAGAACCAATTAACTCTTAAATCAATTGATTTAAATCATAAATTTTAACACCAAAATACCAAATAATCTTCTAAAAAATTACTATACATATTATGACGCTCACAAGTGCTTGCAAAAAGGTCTATGTGAATAAGTAATTGTTGACTACGTCTTACTAGTTTACTTTACTCGTTTATTGAGGCGTTACCAATACTGGACAGTAATATGTCGAAAGTAATATTTAAAATGAAACCGAACGTTATAAAAATGACACGTTACATGCCTTACGATGAGGAAACTGCAATATATATTTGACTGTAACGACTCTACAAATAGACCATTTTCTTGCGCTGCCAAAAATAAAACGCGAAACAATGTGGCCAAAGCTGACAACAAAAGAGTCTCAGATTGCACGGTGTGTGATTTATTTGGTGCAATATCGCGCCGCTGGGTGCTTTATCATAGGGGAGACGGCAGCGAAAGCCAACTGGGGACATCGGGGCCGCGTTACAAAAACAAAGCGCACCTTAGCACTACACACTACAAAGAACTACATTGCCGTCGTTTCCATTTTGTTGCTGCACCACAGAACGCTGGAAGCTACGAGATATGCGTTCTAAAACAGCTTCGTCAAGTCTTTAATGTAAAGGCCGATTTACATCAGACGAGCGACTGCTCATTTTACCCCCACTCTATCAAATTGTTTTAGTTTAAACAGATGACCAATTCTAGATTTTTTGCTTCTCTATATTTTAGTTTGAACGCTAAGTAAGCTATACTTTTAAGAATGCGTTTTTTCTAGCTCTATGTTCATTTATTCTAAACTAACCTTAATACGATAACGTAATATTTGGCACGGGTCGAATAGAGACCACATTAGTTCAACACCATAGTGCTACAGAGAGTAAGATCTCAAGATCCTAAAAATTGGTACAAACGGCAAGATACTTATACCCACAAGTGGGATAGGAAGGGCTGTTGAAGATGATATTACTCTTTGAATCCTTTTTAAAGACGATATAGATACTAAGAGAAGAGGACTTTGAAGATAAAGAAAATTATATATTTTATTGTTTTTATATTTATGGAAACACAAGAGCACAAATCTGTAAAGTTTTTATTGAAAATAGATATTGATAATACAAAGGCAAAAAAAATAGGAGGACACTTTAACTATAAATTACTAACAAATTATATTGTAATTATATTGAAACAAGCTCCAATAATTTAATTATTCCTAGGAGAGACTTTTTTATAACTTCTGTTAAACCATTACTACTAGACTTAATTAAATTAAAATTTTGACTACTGGACTGTTTTAGTATTGTTAGTATTATAGTAAAATAACATTTTAAGTGCTTTAAGTCAATTTCTCGGTGGCCCACGGAATATATAACACGCTGTTCCTGCATATCATAAGGATTTATTTCTGTCAAATAAAGTCATAAGCGCTTAACCTAGTTTCACACGCTTACTTAGTGGCCCCACAGTAAATGTACAGCGTCTCCCGAGGTCGGGGAAGGCGTTCTTATTTCCGGTTCGGCGAGCCCGACACCAGGTTTCCGGCAACACTCGCATAATGACGACTTGTAAATAACGCCGGTTTTGTGGCCCCACACACAATAGAAAATTTTGGGACGACCTCTCTTCAAAAGATAGAAAATTTCATGCAGCTTTTTGTACATTTTGAAAACGAAAGAAAAGAACATACGTTCGCATTAAGGCAGGTGCTTTTGTGTGCCTTTTTTGTTCTTTCGTGGCCGCTTTTTTCATTGCCTTAATAGAAATTAACCCTTATCCCGATATAATTATTTAATTTTTAACCATTATTGAAACGACTTCATCTTTTAGGAGACAAACGTTAGGGGGATCACCTGATTATATGTATTTTTTTATATACATTGATGACGTTAATATAAGGTAGGTACTTAATTTATAAAATTGTAATTATCTGGCCCGTTGGCACAGTTCGCAGTGACCCTGCCTTTCGCTCCATGGGTTGTGGGTTCGATTTTTGATTCGAGATTTGGTATATTATTTATATGTATGCATTTATATATTTCTAAAAAAATATTTGTGTATAACAATCGCCTGTTACCTATAACACAGGCATTAGGTTAGGAACAGACGCTCGTTTGTCATATAGTCCTATGAATTTTAATTTAAAATTTAGTTTAGTATTTCATAATCTAGCTTATTAGGTAATAAGTTATGCTAATATGTTATTAGATGGTTCTACGAATCTGTCCAATTATACAATATTATTGTCTCTAATAACTTAAGGAGAGGACACTTTGTTCTTAAGCACATCTTACACTATATAATGATTCACTGATTGTCACACTAGGTCAGAAGGTTTTGTACGTTACAGCCCTCTCACTATATCTAAGGAGCTGAATTGCCTCAACGTTCACATAACAGTGAAGTCTGTTTTCATGGACTTCGCCTTATTTTTGCACTACTTTAGTGACGAAGTCCATCTTAAGGTCTTGATTTCTAATATACCAGGGAGCCTTGACAATACCCATGAGAACTTTATTTAGGATTCTTTATATTACCTGAATATTGCTTTTTTGGTATATCCCCACAATGGTATGCCGTCCGGGCTAGTCCGGGCATAGAGTTGACTTAAGCTGACTTGATTATAAATGATTACCAAAACGCTAGGGTCAACTGCAGACTACAACCAGACGGCTTCTAGAAGCGTTGCCGCCTTTGCAAAATGAGTATACTCTTTTTTTAACCCTCCTTAAAATAAATCTAAATATTTATAGTAAGGTAAATGTATAGAATTTCTGAATTTATTCCTTTCAATTTCGATACATGTTTCCAATTTTTTAATTTCGGCGAAACTTTTGCCGGTCTTTAATATTAAATTTGCAATTAGCTTATTTTAAGATAAAGATCAACAAAAGTTTCGCCTAAAGTTTTACACAGCGTAAGATGTTAAATTATTAAATATGAAAACACTTGAAAACTAATTACATTATTTAAAACAACATCGTTACTCGCGGTGACCTCAAAGGGATCTATGAACCATAGATGTTTAGATTGGTGCGGTTACCCCGAACTTACAAGGGTAAAAAATATAAAGGGGGCATCGACCTAGACGTCTGTTCAGGTATTTGGGAGGCTAAATTTTAAGCTCCTTGTTACAAAGTTTGCACTTAACTGTCAATTGTCGTGTTTAAAGCAATTATTTTTGACATGGTAATTTTATAATTTTTCAAACCTCAAATGAGGAGCTATACTTTGCAATTCTTCTTATATTTTTTTACAAAAATTCCTTATGAAGAATCAATTATATACTTTAGGTACATCTAATATCGTTGTAGTCACTCCCAATGGAGTGACTCCAACGATAGACGACGTGGGATTAGAACCGAGTACTTTACGGGATTCAGTCCTTCTACCGCTATGCTATTGAGGTTTTGCATGAAAATTTAAATAACCTTTAGAATCCCGTAGTGTCAATAATTATGATATATCGTTTCTCAGTTTTGGCATTAGTACAGACATGCTGTCGGGTTGAGTCAACGGTAAATTATGTACTTGAATTTGATAAATTGTTTAAAACTGTACTGTCGAAAAATTTCGCAGCGACGTTGGATTCCATTTACATACATTAGACGTCGGCCCCTTGTGATTTCGAATTCAAAGGGTGGTCTCATTGTGATGGAAATCGCGTACCTTATAAATTATTTGATTGAGATAGACCAAATGTACAAAATCTAATAGCTTTGTATTTTTTATGTAAAACAAGCAGACCCTATGACTTCAAATTTTAGACAGCAAGATAGATAGATTGTATAAACGTCTAAAGTAATGTTCACGCCACGAAAATCTTATTGATAACGCGACAAAATTACCTACTCCTCAAAAATTGCGAAATCTCATACTCCTCATACAATGAATTTTGATAACAATAATAACCTTCTTCTTCTTTCATTTCCCGGCTTGGCCGGGATAACGCTTCCAGAGTCCGCTTAAATTGTAGAGGATGTGGCTGTGGGTAGAATTAAGGTGAACATCTGCCGTCTGATATAATCCCTGGAATCTTCTCAATCTCTACAATCTCACGACTAATATAACTCAATGACATTAATTGGAACTCTCTGTTTTACGTGCCTTTCGAAACACGGAGGAAGTCGGATATTTGAAAACTGGTGTTAGAATGGGTCACCCATCTGTCACGCGGTAAGAACTACGTAACCTAGCCATCGACTCAAATGTTACGGCCAACAATTATCCCTGCCGGCAGATTCTCCCGCACGAAGAACTGGTGATGTCTGTGGAGGAATCTCGGCGCGTTATCTTCGTTATCAGCCAGGACCACGGTCAGTAACCGTAAAGTCTCAAATTGGGCCGGTGTTCCGTTGTCTACCGCCGCTATGACCAGCTAAAAATGTATAGCCGAAATGAAAGTCAGACTTTTTTATTAAAGGACCTGTATTATGTTTCTAAATTTTAAATTTAAATCGTGACAGATCCATCTATGTACATAATAAACAAATGAAGTGTTTGTTTGTATTAATAATACAAAATATTTCTCTTAATTAATACGATCATATCAGAAACAACGTCGCGGCAGACAACGAAGGAGATGGAGGAATGACTTGGATCGTTATAATGGAGTTTGGCAAAGCATAGGCTTAGACAGAAACCTTATAAAAGAAAAATAGGCTCTAAATAATAATAACACGATTATAACAAAAAAAATCAATTCTTGTATATTTGTCTATAGGTATAATACGTTGAAAAATTGAAAATAAAATATATATAAAGACTTCCAAAAAGCCTAATTGAAGACGATGCGATCGCGCAAATTCAGTTAGGACACTTCTTAGCAAACCAATATGTTTGATCACACGTTTGTTCGCTCGCATCGCGCATCCGCGTGTCATTAGAACACAGCCTGTGATATATTCTTTTCTTTCTTACAATAAATTACAAAAAAAAAAAAAAAACAGATGAATGTACCTGGTACTCGGCCTTCTGTTCCCGGTCCAAAAACGTCTTGGTCCGAAGTTCCCCGGTGCTGGGGTCGAGGCTGAACTCCTGCGTTTCGCCGACATTCTGGTTATTCACCTTCAGATAGTAGGAAACTCGACCGTTTTCTCCCGAATCTTCGTCTGTCGCTTTGACAGTTGCTATCAAATAGTCAGCCTGGGCAACGTTCTGAAATAATATAATATATAACAGTGTTGTATTATAAAAGATCGCATTTTACATAAGCGTTTATTCTATCTGTTAGAATTATCTTTAAATTTTAGGAAGTAAATTGGCCAAGAGCGAGTCAAGACACACTTACACGGAAGGGTTTAAACGCGTATTTGATACGCGTAAAAGTATTTGTCAAATAATTTGAAAGTTTTTAAAATAATTTTCCATTCCATTCCTAACATGTCCTATCAACATGGAAAATGTATTGTCTCTACATTCCATAAGAGGGCACAATGTGGGCGGAAAGATGGACAAACGGACGGACAAATAGAGCGGAACTCAAAAAAGAGAATATTATGTATATATAATTGCCAGCAGATAATTTGGCAAGGTTTTGGCTACTGTCTTCATATATACAGTAAACGTGCCAAAGGCAAGAGAAAAAAGCGGGAGTAACATTGACACTTCGTCCAATGGGGGGCAACAAAGCACAGCACAACACAGGAACACAAGTGTTTGTGAATACATGGTTTCCGTCGTCCCTAAAAATCCCGAAAATTCGATGCGGTTATGTCGTCTAATAACGGAAAACCTATTGCTACCTACCAACTCCATCATCACACGCTGGATACCATCTATACACAAAGTACCCGTCAATACGAATAAAACGACCCCAAATTCGATGCGGTTAAGTCGTTTTATAACAAAGTTCTTATGGCTACCTTCCACCTCCACCATCTTGGATACCATATAAACACAAAGTACTCGTCAAAAGAAATCTGACTACGACTGCGCATTGTTGCAACGTTACGTACTAGCAACTACAGTGTTTAGTAATTTTAAAATACCTCCGGCGTTCAATTAATTGTCCTTCTAGTAAAAATCGATTAATATATTTATTAAAAAATAAACTTAATATTAAATATGATACTAACGCCAAAATAGTGTACCATTATGGAACGGGAACGGGAACAATATTATAAGATAATAGAATGGAGTAAATAGTAAGTCACCCAAAGTTCGGGCAGGACAGCGTCTGCCAGGTCCGCTGGTATATTATAAAGTAGGTTTTTAAGATATTCTGATACTTACTCAAATAGATGCACTGACTCGCATCGGTGTTTAGTTTTTGCATCAATGCCAGCGAAATGAAGGCTCCCAGCAAACTCACAATGTATGCCATTAGGATCAAACCACCAAGGTTTCGCAATTCCGGTAAAATGATGTACACTAAGAACACAATCACCAGGAACAGCGAAGAAACTATTAAGTCTAGAAAAAATATTATATATTTATCAAAATGGTACTGGAAAATCATTACTTCCCTTCCGTCAATTCAAAATCAAAGTTATGTAATCAAAAAGCTATATCATGCCATGCCACCAAGTACAACACTTATCCTCTGTCAGATGTAAAAAGGATATTTCACCCCGAATACGAAGCATCATCAGGACACAGACAGCGGATAATTACTGTATAATTATTATTATCGAATGTACAGTACATACATATATGTAGAATTATAAACTAGCTGGTTTTACCAATGTGTCTGCAACGTTTGGTAACTTTTAAATGTTAGTATTTATGCTTGTTCTGATAATAGACGTTAGCCAAAAGGGGTCGGGGATCTGAAACAATCCCCGACCCCGTTTGGATGTGGAATGGATGGATTGAAATGTAGAAGAACTTGAGTTCTTCTACATTTCAGTCCATCCATTACACCGTTCAGTTCCTCATACTCTATATAAAGCTATACTTACAGTAAAAGAAGTAAGTTTGAGGTTTTGCTGCCGAGTCACTGGGATATACAATCCAAAACTCAGGAGTTGCTTCTCCACTTGTAATATTGACCAAAAAGTCGATACAGTAAGAGTCAGGTTCCCTCACATTCCATCGATCATAAGCGTTAGCAAATTCACAGTATAAATCACCGTTCTGAAAATAAACAAAAGTTGTACTACAAAAGCCCGCTTTTCATTGTCGGTCTAGAATTCTATCCGTCTTTCTGTTTGTCCGTATTCTATTATTCATAACTCATAAGCTGAATATGATTTTTTTCTTGAAGTTAATAGCACTTTAGTCTTGTAACGTAGTACATATGTATATGTCCGAACATACAATCTTCATATTATCAGCGAAGCAAAGAATGTTACCATATTTAAAGGAACTTTTTGCATTAGCAGTGAAAACATTAAATGAAAGAGGTCTCAATACGGATCCTTGAGATACGCGGCTTGGACTTTTGATCATTGTATAGTGCTTAATTACTTTTCTTGTTTTTTTTACTATTATATTTATATGATAAACTATTTATTAACGTTATTTTTCTTTTTCCTTTCCTTATTTTTTATTATTTTGATTCAGACCTTTCATCAGGATAATCAATCAATCAACATTTATTTACTGAATACAGGTGATTACATATTGCAGTTTTGCAAATGGCAAATAAAATTGTTTGATTCTAGAATTACAAGTAATGTCATTTATATATATAATTTTTATTCCCAATAATAAAATACCAATAATAACGTCTATAATAGTAATTCATATTTAATCATCATTTAAAAAACCATCAATTTTATAACATGTCTTATAAATGAGTAATTTCCGCAATTTATTTTTTACAAGAGAGCTTTCCAAATTATTTGATATTGTGTGGTATTTATATTTATTAATATAACAAGTAAACTGTGATTTAAAAAGGGGTTATTTTAAATTTAATTTTTAGTAGGTTAGGTCAGTTTCCTCTTTATTAATAAAATTAGTACAACGAAAAATCTCGATATACTTCAGTGGAATTTCCCAGTGTCGTGCAACTACATGTACCATGGTTTACCGCATATTATCTAAATAAGTATGTAAATAAGTAATTATATAAAAAATATATAAATTATGTGATAAAGAAATAATAAATGCATACAA
Source organism: Charaxes varanes (assembly GCA_024363005.1). NCBI lineage: Eukaryota > Metazoa > Arthropoda > Insecta > Lepidoptera > Nymphalidae > Charaxes > Charaxes varanes. Next base: position 2,262,886 of record JANCMC010044589.1, on the reverse strand, counting down.
AAGAAAAAAGAAAAGAAAAGTTGAAGCTATAAATTAAGAGGGAGCTCTAATTATGTAGGGATATGTCAATGAGATCTTCTCTAAAGTATGTTCTACCAAACAAAGAAAGAATCATCAAAATCGGTTCGTAAAAGGCGGAAAAATCGCGTAAGGTACAAAAAACATACCGTCCAATTAACCTTCTCCTGTTTTGAAGGCGAAAACTGCTTCTGATTAATCTCCTTTTACTTTCAATTGAATTAAAATCCTCCCTTCAGAGTTGCATTGTTTTTTCGAATCTTTGTTTTCAATTAAAAAAACTCATCAAAAGAGGTTTACAAGAAACAAAACATTTAAATTGATATCATATATTATCTTCATATCGTTTCTAATGCTGCTGTGGACACCGACGCAAAGCTTCGGCTAATTAATATTTAAAACAGAACGAGGTAAGTGATCGTATATATTTTTAATACTACCTTCTTTAAAAAAACAACTTACTATCTCCACTCCTGCCTTTTCTAAATGGATGAAAAAAATTATTTTAAAATTCATAGATAATAATACTCCGTCCCTACCAATCTGTAGTATACACCTAGGAAATTTCAAAGCTTTATAATGATATATGTTCATGTATACGAAAATAATAAAAAAGAGAATTTATATACCGTTAATAGTGTCGCTGACCGTTACAAAAGATATATTTTAGTTGTTTAGGTATCGTCTGTCAAATTGATTTAATGATAAGTGATAAAAACCTTTATATTTACATATTTTTTTGTCACCACAAAAACATCTTACAATGAAATTTAACACATGGATCCACAAAGAAATAAAGCGTCCGGACCAATGGCAACATCCAGTTTGAGGACAGCCCGTAAAAGTTTTGCAATCACCAATACATACGTTAAGAATGTTAATCCTCAAAAAGAGATTGTTACGGTTCACACAAGCACGCCTCATGTTGAACACCGCTCTTTTCATACCGAACAAAATCAAGTCTACCAAGGAGAAGTTAACCTTTTATCAATTGTGTAAGTTACTAGCCATGACTTCAAGAGTGCTCGTAAACAGGTCTATGTAAATAAAGAATTTCTGACTCTGACTGCTTTCATGGAGCTTCGAAATGAGCTGCCTCGTCACGAGCGAGTAGGCCACTAAAGTTAACTCGATCCTCTTTATTCGAACATGTACTCAAAGGTCCTCAGTAGCAATATTCACGACTATTCCTCGATAGAACACTCACAAGCTTTGAAGTCGTAGTATTATTTATATAGTGATAAATCAAAACCCAAAAAAACAATGGTTTCACAATTAATCTTGGGAACAAAATACAGACATTGTCTCGGCAAAGTCATAAGTATTATTCGACAAATTTATTACATTGGATTTCATTAAAACGGGATCATAACTTATGCTTCTTCAATCACATAAACTTTTAAGTTTGTAATACATTGAAATCTGTAATACTAGTTATTATACCCGAGACTGTTCGCGTAAAATTAGATGAAAGATTTAGCGTATATAGCCTACAGCCTTCCTCGATAAATGGGCTATCCAACACTGAAAGAATTTTTAAAATCGTAACAGTAGTTCCTGAGATAAGCGCGTTTAAGCAAACGAACAAACTCTTCAGCTTTATAAATTAGTATAGATATAGATATTTATATTCTAGTGACACCAATAAGGAAATAATGTGCTGCAAATACACAGAGGATGTTAAAGACATCGCTGCTGGTTTTATAGATGGCACCATAAGATTATTTGATTGTAACAACGGTGCCTGCACAAATACCCTAGTTGACGACGAATGTCGATCTTATCCTGGTCCAGTCACTGCTATCAAACACAGACCAGTAAGCAAGGCGCATCCTATAACTCTTTTTTCCCCCCGAAATAATTAAATTCCTCGAGACGGGGAGTGGGACCTGTTAAATTTGTCCTCGAGACTTGATTAGCAGCAAGATCAAAGCCTCGCTAAACCTTGCGAATTGTTGAGACGAACAAACTGATATTAACTTCGTGAAGCCTAGCTTTAAAGCTTATATAATTATTGTACACGTTTCACTTCGGAATCGAGGGACTTTGAAAATTCAAGTTATTTACCGGAGCTAAATTTTGCTTTCAGTAAATAAGTAAATAACTGTTAATTTAAAAGATATACAGAGTGTCTTTACATCGTACCGCAAACTTTGTGATAAGGCCACATTTAATGTCCTTAATAAAATCACAAAAATCATTCATCTCGGAAATGAGAGGTTACAGATACTGCCATCATCATCCCATTCTTGAGCGCGCAATGTATCGTGAACATCGGAAAGCAATCGTCAACAAAATGTTGACGCGCAAAACAAGTCAACGACCCGCTACCCCTGTTACGTACTTTTAAGTTTGATGTCAAAATATTGAAGAAATTTGTTTCTGATTTAAAATCGCAATGGGATAGATAGTAGTAACATACATTATTCATTAAGAAAAAGCCGACGAAAAATTTCACCACTGGGGAGTCTAGAATCATGTACTGAACCCACGGGAGGCGTATCCGGTACGATGTCTTTTATACCCTGTATAATTCCGTAGGTACACGATTGTATACACGATCTTATTGTATGGTTCCTGGTTTGATTCCTAACCCTGATAGTTTTTTATTTTGCTGGCAAAGGGCACGATATTACGTGCCCTTTGCCAGCCAAAAACGAATTAAAAAAATTGTTTTTAAAAACAATTTTGTATTACGACATAAGACTGACTACAAATCGTAACTTATATTTCAACAAAATACGTTAATACACCTTTTTATGCCAGAAAGTCATATCCCAAACATTTCACCCGTAAAAGTGCTTCATTTGACGTATTTCTATAAATACGCGAAGAAACACTAATCTTTTATAAGAATAGTGTTTTTTCAAGCCACAGTTCACACAAACGGACGGACACACGTCATACTCCGGTTACAGTAATTATTTACGGCGACGGGACATATCAAGTAGTGTGTAATTTTATTTCGCAGGGGACTCCGGTGAATGGCTGGAACTAGGATAATGACGAGCCTTCGCATTGGTTTCTTTCTGGCACGTCATACACTTTATAGTCTATACTCTCTTAATTTAAGAAGTTTTGTAACCTTGAATAAATTCGCAAATCTTTGAAATATTAATACGTGAAACAAAAATCTTAGGCACCATTTCTCGAAAGTTGGAGGACGGAGGCATAAGAAATTTGGTACAATTATAGTTTATGCTAAGATGTATGTAATTATTAAAATGCTAAGATTTTTATTATAAAATTAAATTATTAAAATAAAATCTCACCCACACCACTGCCAAACGATTTACACACACATGTATACATTTTACTATAAGATGGTATCAAAACGAAATCGTAACGACCGTATGTATAAAGTCTTATAACGACATTGTTATATTGTCAAATATAACAATGTCTTTGTTGTCGTCTAAGGCCGAATTATGGCTAGCCCGCAGTTTCTAGTTCCTATAAAAATATCAAAACATCCTCAGTAAAAACTATCTCATTTTTAAAAAGTCTTTGAAGTAACATGAACAACAATGAACAAGCTTTAAGAAATTAAGGTTTAAAAACCCCTTAGAAAAACTTGGCTGGCCCCTTGGCGCATTGCGCAGTGACCCTGCCTTCTGCTCCGGGGGTCGTGGGTTCGATTCCCACCTCGAGTCTGTGTATATTATCTATCCATATGTACATATTTACATATTTCTAAAAAAAATATATTTGTGTATAACAGGCGGCTGTTACCTATAACACAGGCATTAAGTTGTCTACCTTAGAATCTCTTCGGACTAAGCAGCTCGTATAATTATGATAGAACTTCACTTATGGTAAGTTCGTTTAATCAATAATTATTAAATACTTGAAAATAGATATGCTAATATTTCATTTTGAATTTGGAATCAAAGCTGTTTGTGGTCAGGTTTTTGTCTACAGATTTACCATATAATTTTAAGGGTTCCGTGCCTCCAAAGTTCAAAGAGGAACCAATACAAGATCACTTCATTGTCTGTCATTCTATCTGTCATGGTCCTTTTCCTAAGGAATACGTAGAGCTATAATGTTCAAATAAATACCAAATACTGAGGTTTACTTTCCCTTGAGGCCGTGGAAAAACAATCGTCTGAGTGTACACAATCAAAAGATATGGCAGTTAATGTCACATTTCCCATATATTTTGCAAGGGACCCAATTATCCGAAAACCTTTAATTTGTAGTAACATAAAAAAATCTTTGTGGTGACTATGTCAAAATTAAAAGAAGTATTATGAAAAATATACATCCGAAACAACTTGGTAATGTATTACGAGATGATACGGAACCCCCCGTGCGCGAGTCTGACTCGCTCTTGTCCGGTTTATTTTTATGTATTGAATTTAAAGCTTCCCAAAGTACTTCAACAAAATGTTGTCGCATATGTTACTGTATACATAAAGTTCAGTATCGCTCGGTGGTAGGTTTATCTAGAATATAGTTTTTTCTGCTACAATAGACTAAGTAAAATTGCTAAATAATAATTGTCTTAAACAATTTTTGGTAAAACTGAAAACAAATCACTTAGTTCCGATTGAACCGCAATTTACGTTGATGGCGCTTCACTGCAAGTATGTTAAAGTATGATTGAGTTAGACTGACTCACACTTTAAGATACTCGTATTTGTCATCTAAATTCGTACATATGCTTAGGCGAATAAATTACAATATTAAAAAAAATAATAGATTGTTGCATCGAGCGCAAAGTGAGTCATCAATGCACGAGTGATATGTTGGTGCCCGAGCGAACGCGAGGCCACTAAATTAACACGAGTGTATTAATTACTCACTTCATCAAGGTGTGTAGTCTATTTTTCCTTTGCTGTCTATTTCCATTTTTTACACTTTTCTTGCTGAATATGAAGCATGAAAGGTTTACAATGGTATATGACGTGCACCATTTGTTTTTTTTTTTCAGCTTTTATTCAGTCAATTTTTATTTTCAGCCAATATCTTTTTGATCCAATTCATAGATTTTAGAGACATAATGAGGGGACATTAAACCGCTGTGGTATATTTATATCAAAATAAAGAACAATGCATAAATAAAAAAGAGTGCAATAATGAAATTTCATCAAAATTGACGTACTGTTTTGGGTTCTAAGTAGAACATTCGTCCTTTGTAATTAGTTATATAGTGATTAATGATAGCATTTCTGCGTAATTTAAAAAACCTTTAAAAGCCACAGATGCAGGTAAAAGGGCGAATAGTGATTGTGCGTCAGAATAGCATAGTTTGATTTTATTATTATTATCATTGAGTGGTCGAAAACAGATATAATTACTGTTATAAGTAATTAAATTTTATATTTCGTTAATTTACGATAAAAGGTTATTTATTAAGCTTTATTTTAAAATTTATGACCACCTTTTATTATAATCATAATTTGTACGACCTTTTGTGCTACTGTGGCAGACATCTATTGGTTTTCAAGTAAACATTTAGGATCTTATACATAGGTATTGCGTTGCATGAGATAACTCCTGCAACACGTTTTCCTATAACGTGGAATAAATACACTGTGTTATAGGGTGGAATACAGAGTGCTTAGTGCGAGTTTTCTAACTTTTACGCGTTGGTAAAGTTTACCTAAATTTGTATGGAGATTGATCAGCGCCTTCTAGCGGTAACGTTGTAACACTGATCAATCTCCATACAAATTGAAGTAAAAAAAATGTGTCACATTTTATGTACCCGTATTTACGCGCATGCAAAGTTATATAATTTGTTGACAAGCGTTTAAATGTAAAAATCAATATACAAACGCAATTTGTTTTGCACTATTATCAACTTTATTTTTAATGTTAGCTAAGACTGTATAATTATATTTTTCCTAGCGTTATCCCGGTCTAGTACCGGGGTTCGCTTAGATTTCAGAGATTTCAGGCGAGTTAAGAAGACCGATTGCCATCTGACGTTGTCCTCGGAACCCACACGATCTCTACAATCTCACGACTAATATCATTAGTGACATGCCTTCCGAAATATTACATTCCGAAACATCAAATATAACTTCAATGTTAAAATGGATCACCCATCTATAACCCGGTCGCAGCAAGAGCTACTTAACCTAGCGATCGTCACAAATGCCGGCCATTGATTAAGGCTTGAACTTCTGATCTGAGACTGTATAATTGTATACTGATTAAAATATAATTTGATTTTGACCAATAAGTTCATCGGTGAACAAATCTGTTACCGCGATATAATGCCGGCGCCAGAAATAGCTCAAAATGTTTGTATATATTTGTCCTTGATAACTAAAAAGTTCTACAAAACTGCGCAGCTACACAAGCTCACCGGCATCTACATGATCATTGAAATGTTCATTTAAATGAAGCTATATCTGGCACCGGCATAACAGATATTTGTATTCATCAACATCTTTATTTATAATCTTCAAAACTATAACAGTTTTAATAATAAATAAGTAAAACACGTAAATACCGAAATGAACTTTATTAACTTAAAAATTATATACAAGCAAGTTACGCACTTATATCAACGTGGAAGTAAAAGTTACCTTACAAGTTGTTCATTTAAGACACCAAGGCTGTTAGAAATAGAGCATTTATTGTGAGAAAAAAAAACGGTTGTGTTGGAGCAGTTCATTCGAATTCGAAAATTGTGTATCTGATAAAAGATTTAAAATTTAATAAAAAAAAGATTAATTTTAAATGTATTATAAAGTAGTAACTTCGTTGACCGCGACCTCCGGCGGTAACTGTATGCATTTCTCCCAAAAACGGTTCATTGAGCCAAATCTGTGCATACCGACTCCGGTTAAACTATGCGCTTCGTCTGGATATGACTGAAAAATAATAATAATGTTTAGATAATATCTCTTAACTAGCTGTACCCCGCAACTTCGTCCGCATGAGCCAGTCCTTACATACGTTAAAAATATTTTTTGGATACATAACATATTGTTTATAAAAACACCTTTACAAATAATGCATTATTTTAGAACAAATTTGGTTAGCATAAAAAGTGTTATAGTGTGCCAACCTTAAGAGATAGACATATGCTGTCGCGTACTTTTATTTGGAACATTTAAAGGGGAACAATTCCGTCATACATGATTTTTGTGAAACTTTAACCTTTTAAGCTCTCAAAAGCGGAAAAAGCCGCCGATTTTGAAACATTCTTCATTGGTGCTCCGCTCCTATTAGTTTTAGCGTGATGGTGTATAGCCTACAGCCTTCCTCGATAAACGGTCTATCTGACGCTGACAGAATTTTTCAAATCGGAAATGTAGTTCCGGAGATTAGCGCGTTCAAACAAACCAACAAACAAACTCTTCACCTTTATATATTAGAATAGACTGGCTCTCTTGGACATTTTATGGGTTATTGAAAAAATCGTTAAATCGAAAAATTCGTTATATTGAGGTTGAGATAAATAATAAATAAATATATAGGACTATATGACACACGGGCGTCTGTTCCTAAGGTAGACAACTTAATGCCTGTTATAGGTAACAGCTGCCTGTTATACACAAATATATATATATTTCTTTTAGAAATGTATAAATACATACATATGGATAATACACCCAGACTCGAGGTGGGAATCGAACCCACGACCCCCGGATGGGAGGAAAAATCTATTGCAGTCTGATTTATGATTTAAAACTAAAAAATATTAACAAATTTGGATATTTTAATAACTATGAATCTGCGTTTTATATAACATAACTATTAACGATTGCATGTTTATAATAAGTATCGAAAGAATTTGTAAATATTTAGGGCTGCTGAGTTAAAAATTTGGTATATTAAAGTAAAAATTGTTAATATTTTTTATATCAAACTATAAAGCAGACTGCAGCTAAAACTATTACCGCTACAGAAAAATAGGTTAAAGGGTGGAGGGAAGAATGGCAATCCCATGATTACAGTCATATCTCTCACCTTCAGTAGGCAAGCGCTCTATAATGTCGGACCTAGCATCAAATCGGAAAAATGTGTTAGCAATGGACACGTGAATGTTTAGTTTCAGGGGTCGCAGGTTCGATTTGTTTACTGATGGATATTCTTGGAAAGTGTACGTGAACTTTTAGGTGTATCGTGTTCTAAATTGTAAAAATATGCCATAAAATTTAATTTAAGGTGTATAATTTTTTATCATAGATCATAGGGAAGATGGCAACAATTTCTTTTTCGCCACATTATTATTATTTTTAAACATATAAAGAGAAAAATAATGTTAGTTTAAATATAAGTTTAGGTATTTTTTTAAAGTTAAGAGAGTGCGTGTTGCCGTTTTTATAAATTCACGAAACAAATTTTATTTTCAAGAAACGAAAACTCAAATGAGAAATAATCGAAATATTTAGCATACTGTAAGACTAATTTTATACACCAAGAGACTGTTATGAACGACAAATAATGAACTATTATACAAGGAACAACACGTAATTGACTGTTTCAGTAAAAAAAATATACCTGAGCTTGACATTCATGAGCGATGTTTGGAAGTCCGAAATGGATGACAGGGGGCTATCTCGGTCCTTGCAAATCCTGAAAATTATATTAATAAATTTAAATAAGGCGTAAAAGAAGAAATAATAAATCTAAGAGATATCTACAATAACGTAAATAATTATACCGCCCTTTAAAATATTGCCTAACATTAGAGGTTAAATTAAGCACAAAAATAACGTAAAATGTCACTGTTACAGGCTTCGAATTTGTGTTTTTTACATAAAATCACATCGATGCCTCGACCTATAGTGCCCTCAACTTTTCGCTGTATCACGAGTCAGTCAAAATATTTGTAGCAAATTGAATACTAATCTGGACTGGCGTTTGACTGGTACAGTCGACCAAGAAAGTACTTTACCACTTTGGATGACAGATCCTACTTAAAAAGAATTTTGCTAAGGGATATTGTTAGAAATTAACGTAACGTATAACAAGCAAAAATGAGTTTTGCTAATTGACGTGCAAACGACATTCGACCTTAGCGTGACAAAACGATCTCTTGGTCGACTATACATAGGTGTTAATATATAGGAGTCCTGACCTCTTTGGTGCGGCGGGTCGTTTGTCCCTTCAAGAAAAGCGCATACTCATTTCTCAAAGGTCGGCAACGCATCTGCGATCCCCTGCTGTTGCAGTTGTTCATGGGCGTCGGTAGTCACTTAAGAGTGCCGCCTGCTTCGTTTGCCCCTTGTTATATATTAAAAAAAAGCGTCGTTTTAGGCAAAAAGTGTTCTAGTTAACATAACGCTGTAACTCAATAATAAAAAAGAAATAATGCGCTATGTATTATTTCTTTAATTTATTATTGACCAGCGCACTCGGCAGACATTGTATTGCCTGAACTCGTCTCTCGTTAGCCAATTAATCAATTGACTTTATCTTTTCCTAAAAACGTGACAAACCGAATGTTTTATGAAATAATAATTTTACATATCACGTAACCGAATAACGTTTTACTGTCTAATTTGAACAAATCTGCATTCTTTTTTATTAATTTTAAAAGATTGTATCAGGAGTGGATGCGGCAATACACACACACACACACACACACACACACACACACACACACACACACACACACACACACACACACACAAACACACACACAAACACATACACACACACACACACACACATGCGGAGAAAGAGAGATAATTTAAAAAGGAGACAAACTCTAGACAAGATAAAATCCTCGAAATCGAACATAATCATTGAATTTAATGTGGAGGAAATCGCAGGCAACACAGCAGCTTTGGCATATACTATATGTCTTCTCGATAAGTAAATCTTCACCGACTAACTAGTAGAATAGTTTTTATTTTATTTATTCATTTATTCAATAATTTTGAACCACTCTGGGAGGGTATTACATCAATTTTAATCAATTTATAGTTTTCCAGTCACGCAGGGAGACCGATGCTTCTATAGTCAAGTTTCACTAAAATATTCTTGTAGATTGTAAAAGGAATTTTCAATTAATATAATATATTATAGATATAGAATAGATTTTTTCTTTAGTAAAAGAGGAATTGTTGTAATTGTCTACTCTCGAGTAGACTAATTGCTAATTAGAACAATTTACTTGCAGATGTTTAAAGAGTCCTTAGGTTTAAAATTAGCCGACACAGCGAAACGCGTACGTTGCTACAATTTAGTGTTAATTTCGTTTTAGGAAGTGGCTGGCTTGGCTTGGCATGTACGTAGTTAAGTTTTGAACAATTTAAAGATACTCCTAATTCCAGAAATAAGCTTGAAATCAGAAGTTGGAAGTAAGTTCTCTTGCTTAGGTAATAAAGATTGGTACACACTTGCAGCTTAAAGATAATGGATTTATACCTAATTAGCGTTGTTAACAATTTGTGTGTTTTACATTAATAAAGGAAAAAAATATTCAGTCCGTCAACTATCATCAAACCATCAATTTCTTCTTTTTTCACTTTTCTTTTTTTTCTTTTTTTGGTCCTTCGAGCCGGATATGAACAAGCGACCTATGGATCCAGTCCGGTTATTTTATTTATTGTATATTTTATATAACAAGAGGCAATCGGGCAGGCAATTCATCTGAGTGACTTCTAACGCCCCTTCACTACCAAAACTCTCGCAGATGGGTTGCCGGCCTTTATGCAATGAGTAATCTTATTCTTGAAGGTTCCTATACCCAACTGATTCCACAGAGAAGTTGTGCGAAGCAAGAAATTCTTAGATAATCGTACTATAAAGGGTATTTATACATAGTCAAGACCTATTATATCCTAGACATAATAATATCAAACATAGTATCACTATTATGCCGGAGCCAGACATAGCTTCATTTGAATGACTTTGTGTAGATGGACAAAGTTCTGTAGAACATTGTAGACTTCAAGGACAAAAATGCACAAACACTTTGAGCTATGTCTGGCTCCAGTATTAGTATAATGTCCAAACTCTAGACAGGTTTTAATACACTTAACTAAGTCCAAGAAGTTACCCTTCTATATATAGTATGAACTAGGCGAACACGTTTATAAACAGTTTATTTTTCATATCTACACCAATTTTACGATCCTAGTATTGCCTCAGTAACAGGGATATAAGCGCAATTTTGGGGAGTGTTTAACTCGCTCCGTTGCGTCAAATTAGATGAAATGACTTGAGGTGGGTTTTGGTCTCCAAAAGGGTCGCAGTTATATACGAACCCTTAGCACGAGCTTGCGGTTGGCGCCGACCCAACTTTGCTAACTGTTCGCGTTGCTAAATGTTTTTGTATTCCCTGTAGTGATTAGGTTAAACGCGATAAATTCAGGTGTCTAACGTTCCGATATATTCTGACAAATAAATTTCAACACTAATCGAAATGATTAATCTGAATTCAAATTCAAAGATAAATGTTCGAAAATTATCACAGGCTTCGAGAGTTTGGGATGCCAGTAAAACTTGCTTTGACTGATGGGCTGCTCCTTTTAAAGTAATTCGTTTAGAAATATATAATTACATACATATGGATAATACACCCAGACTCGAGGTAGGAATCGAACCCACGACCCCCGGAGTAGAAGGTAGGGCCACTACCCACTGCGCCAACGGGCCAGCCGACAACAAAAAGACTAGTGAATTTTATCGTCACCAAAAACACCGCGTGTCATTGCCAGTGAAAGCATCATCAAAATTAGTTAAACCTTTAATGAGATTACATATAACAATACAAGCAAAACGTTTTAATTTCTCCTTTTGTCATAGGTATCATATGGTCCAAAAGAGACACTTTAATTTTAGTTACTTATATACCTAAGAAGACAATCTGGTCTCGATATCTATACTTAATATATAAAGCTGAAGAGTTTGTTTGTTTGTTTGAGTGCGCTAATCTCAGGAACTTTTAGTCCAATTTGAAAAATTCCTTCAGTGTTCGATAGCCCATTTATCGAGGAAGGCTATTATAGGGTATATATCATTACACTAAATTTTAATCTATTTTTTACCTAATTTTACACGGAAGAAGTCGCGGGCACGGCCAGTCCATAAAACGAAGCGGTATGGTATATCTTATACTTTAGCTTTACCAAAAATGAAGATAAACTGCTAAGAAAAAATTCCCTATTAGATAAAGGCTGTAATTGTGTTATATACGGTCAACTCCTTAACGCGTATCTATGTTTAGGATGACCACAAAGGATAAGGTGGACGAAGGAAATTGGTTAAGTAAGTAATTGGATACGAGAAACCAAGCACTGCGCGAAGCTGACAAACAGTGACACAAAATTATAAATTTTATAACCCTACATATACAGACTGGTTTTGAATGAAGATGCAAATTTGAACCCGCAACAATACGAGACGTTCACCGCTTTAGCCCTTAGCGTCTTGTCATAAGAGCGATTCTGCCGTGAATTTATAATTTTGCCGGTTGTACTTGTTTCTTGGATGATTATTGTCAGAATATTTACGTATCTCACAACTGTCCGCTCTTGTATCGTCTATTATCAAGTTTGAAGATCCGTGCATATTATTGACTAATATAATAAAGTTATTCTGGTATTCTTTAGAGTCGCGATCGATTGTGAACAGGACTGAGTGTGTTATTTGTTAAGTGTTTCAAAGTTAAATTGCCGAATTATTTTGAAAAAATGTGATTATAATCTTGTGAATATATTCGTATTGGTTGGATCAGCGATTTATTGAACAAATTCTAGGTAAAAAGAATTAGATTTTTTTTTTTAAATTCTTCGGAAATTAATTTACAATTTTTAGGTTGAAAATGACTCTTTTCCTGTCCACCTTTCTATATATGCCCATAATCTGAAAACAAATGGAAATTAAAAAGTATATATGTGCGAGATGATTTTAAGTATGAAATATGGCTTTTCCAGCACCTTCGTTGCATTTAAAATATGGAATAAAAACTTTTTTTGATATTTGTTTATGTTTGCTCAGTCGGTAAAATCAAAAAAAAAAAAACTTGTTTCATCCTAAGTTAGCTAGAAATCAATAGTGTTTATGATGAATGTTGCAACACTATTGATTTCATTTTTATTGCATTATTATTATTGCAATAGTATTTGCGCATTGAAGAGTTAAGCTTTTTTATAATGCCGGAGCCAAAAATAGCTTAATTTAAATGATCATGTAGTGTGGCCGGGAATTTTCCGTAACTGCACAGTTTTGAAGTACTTTGTAGTCTTCAAGGACAAAACTGTATGAGCTATGTCTGGCTCCGGCATAAAAAGAATGGGTATGATTTTTTTATGCAGAAGCCAGACATAGCTTCATTTGAATGATCATGCAGTGTGGCCGGGGACTTTGCGTAACTGCACAGTTTTGTAGTACTTTGTAGTCTTCAAGGACAAAACTGTACAAACACTTTGAGCTATGTCTGGCTCCGGCATAAAAAGAACTATAGCAGATGTCCATGGGCGCCGGTAGGCACTTCGGTGCCTGCTGCCTGCTCGTCTGCCCCCTTGTAATATAAAAAAAAATAATAATAACATAAATGACAATGTAAATAATCAATTTTATTCATAAATTCCACCTGGATAAGGTACGCGAAACCAGGGTGCGTCTTCAATGATGTTGATCTTCAAGTCAGTTCGGGCAGGATGACCATCCTCGAAAACGTTCGTCGCCGTCAGAGCACCGCAGATGATCCACATAATTGCTATTGTGAGCAACACCTGTAGAAATTAGAGGAACAAATGGTGGGAATAGAATTATTTATACTCGATAATATTAAGTACATCAAAAAGACGAGAGAGAAGACTAAACAGACAGTTGACTGACCCGATGCGCAATTGACTGTGACCCTTTTTTGGCTAGAAAATGACTTTACACACCCCAATTGATTACTTTATCGGGATAGAATATTGTTTTTGTGATACATTATAACCAAATTAGGCCCTTCTGAATGCAGGGCGCGTAGAAACCCTCGCAAAGTTAACTTTTAAATCGAAAAATTTATCACCAATTTATTTAATAATGATTTAAATAATCTTTCTTTCTTTAAAAAGAACCAAATTCAAATGATTAGAACTGGAATAAATTGAAATGGGACCACACGGGAAGCACCACTTTTCAAATAAAAAAAGAATCATCAAAACCCGTTCAACCAGTTAAGAGTTCTGAGGTAACAAACATAAAAAAACATTTGAATTGAGAACTTCCTCCTTTTTTAAAGTCAGTTCAAAAATAATAATTATACATAATATGACGTATATACTGTACGTATGTACTGTAAAGTCTATATTAATAAAAAATCTTTGACTATATTCGGAACTTACCGGAAAAAGTTTGAACACTGGAAACCAGATAATCGTGCAACCAGTTTCTCGTTTCCAGGAAACCACCGGGACCCTTACCTCGCCCATGCATTGCGAGAATATAGTCAGCAAGATAAATGTTCTGTGAAGAAAACAGCATATATAAAAGAGTTCATATAAAAGGGATGGTTAAAGATGGTCCAATGTGATTCAATTAAATTATTGTATGACTGTTATAATTTTTGACAGGCTAATTAGGAAATGACTCGAAAAAGTAAACACATTTTTTTTTATAACTAGATGTGTCCGCGAATTTGTTCGCGTAAAATTTGGTGAAAAATAGGTTTTAGCCTTTCTTAATAAATGGGCTATCTAACAATGAAACAATTGTTCAAATCGGACAAGCAGTTCCTGAGATTAGAGCGTTCAAGCAAATAAACAAAGAAACAAACTCTTCAGCTTTATACATTAAGTATCGATGCGCAACATTTAAAAAAATCTCTAGAATATAAGATTTCGGAAAATTCATATTGCACAAGCCCTATTAGATAGATATAATTATATTTATATATATATGTATATTTCTACTTACTTCTCGTTAGAACAAACAGAATTATATGACATTTATATAATAAATACTTCTATATACACGGTATTCAAAAAACAACATAAAGCGAAAACATTACAAATAGAAAACAAATGACATTTTCTATAATGACACAAATTATAATATTTTTATTCTTAAATTGAATAAAATTCACTCGAACGCAGAGAAAGTTCCTGGTAACAGCTAGTTTACACGAACTAAGAGCTTACTGCTCTGAAAGCTAGAGATTTTCCATTGCATAAAGCTCTTTGAGTTGACGCGCCATTGTGTGACGCCGCTGCACGGAAAATTATCAGATGATTAAGTGCACAGCCATAGAAAAGACTCGACAGAGTGCACAAAAGACCTAGTTTTGCACGTAACACAATTGAACGTGTAATCTCTTTCAGTTTATTTAAAGATTTCTCTCTCTATTTTAAAATAACACTAAAAATAACACATAGGTATTAATAACCATCAAAGAATTTATTATTTGTTTGACTATTTAACAAAAAACTATTTTTGTTAAAAAGACAAAAACAGAGGATGTTCGATGGAGATTGTTGTAGAGATCATGGGAGTTCCGAGGATGACATCGATGGCAATCGGTCATCTTAACTCACTCCACAGCCTCCTCTACAACCTCTGCAATCTAAGCGGATCCTGGTACTGGACTGGGATAACACTAGGAAGAAGAAATTGGGATTTGAACCAAGCTCCTCACGGATTTCTCCTACCGTTAACCTGTTAGGCTTCTTTGTTTTTAAAGGGGTAGGAATAAAATAAGCAGAAAATTTAAGAATATTCCATATATTACAATATAGTTTCATATCCGTACGTCCATATTATCACACTTGCTTCTAAGAGCATTACGTAGTCACGCGTTCTCAAAATATGCTGGCAACACAGTAATAAAATATAATGTCATTCATTTTTCAAAATTGACAATACATTTAGCGCGTGTTTTAACGAATTGACCGTGTAAATCTATTAAAAAATTCTTTACAAGATTTAAACTTTATTTTTATTTTATACTTTTAATTTAATTATCTAACATTTTCGGATACGAGAAGTAGAACAGTGGTGTCGCCAGCGATATTAAATACATCATCAATCAAGCTACATACATTATGATTTCGACCGAACAAAAATAACAGTTAATAATTGCTAAAATCACTTAACTTAAGCATACATTATTTTTCACTTAATACATTATTCGCAAATCGGAACGGAACATTATTGTGATAGCCGCCATATTTGTAATAAGCTATCGGTAATACATTTAAATGCTTTATAATTTATAACACTCATCAACGTAAATAAACAGTTTTCATAATTTTAGAAAAAAGGTGAATACAACCACAACATGTATGAAACTAAAAACTGCAACGTGTTTATTGAAAATTTTATATTTATCATACATTATTATAAAAAAAGCATGGCTTTTTGTTTTTCTCTGTAAGTGAATTTTGTAACTGATAGAGTCAGGTGTTATTTTGGGGAAATCCATGATATGCATGAAAAACTAAACTACTTTGCTTTAATCCGCGAACGAATACGAGGGAAAATCGGTGTAATGCTGCAACCCGAAAGCTACACCACCGAATCCGAATGAATTTTGCAACAAAATTCTTTGAGTAATAAATTCTTTAACCACAAAAAGCATGCTGCTATCTCTTAGTACATATGAAATAAGTACATCTCAATTTGAACATTGCAATTTTTTATCTATTTAAACATTCAAATTTACCTATGTTAGGCCTGTACATACAGTCCGATGTACCACTGAAACTCGCATCTAGCCTCCACAAAAAAATGACTCTTATTAAAAAAAAAAAAGAACTTAAGACTATGTATTAAGTATAGGAACTAAGTACTGCACGTGAACCTAAAATTTAGCACCTATTGTATGTTTACATCGTACCATAATCTCGAATAGAATTAAAAAAATATCCCTCATTACAATTATGGAGTAAAGGAGTTAGGAGGACGACATAGAATTTACACCTTTATGTATTCTTGTTGTCTTATAAACACTCTGTGATATCTTTTATAGAATGATTGCAATTATGACTTTTAAGGAAATAACTCTTTAAAAATCTTTTAGAAATAGAGCAGGCGACCTACTGTCTCTATTTCATAAAAGAATTATCTTAACGAGTGTGTGTTGTTGATTTATGTTTAGAGTTGCAAGTATGGGGATCCAGCATTTAAAAGATGGGAAAATTTGGATGGTTAAATGATTAAAATTCATATTTCTCTGCGGGTAACACTCAAAACCATCTAAGTAGAATAAGCTACAACAGAATTAAAACTCCTATTTTAATACTGGTTAAATTCTTACATTTTCTAAAGACGCAGCTGAGGAAAGTTGAATACCTGTAAAGTATATCAGATTTACAAATTAACTTTAGGTTTCTAATTATGTTGATGAGTATGCGGCTGCTATTGTGCACATTTCATAGGCCAACTTAGATGTGGGGTCTGAAAGAGCACTTTGGATTAATCCCACATCCATTCTGTTCAGACCAAACTTTTTAATACATTGTTATCTTAACCCTTCATTTTTACTACATTCTAATAATATATGTTGTACATCATCAGTTGTGCCGCAAGTACTACAATTTGGAGAAGTTTTTTTTTTTTCATTAAATATGCAAATTTATTGGATGGGTAGTGTCCAGACCGTAGCCTAAATAATATTGTAGTACGCGATCTTGTTATTGTTCCAAACCAAGGTATTTGAGAAGGTCGATTTTGTATTGCTTTATGCCAAATTCCTTTCTCCCTCGAACAAAAAATAGATTTAAGTTAAATAAATAAAGAATATTTGTATTTGTATCGATGTTATATATTATCTCGACAGAGGCAAAACTGTGAAGCCTCGCCCCGAGCGTCCGGAGCGGTTGTTGGCGCGGCTGCGCACGGTGTCGCTGGAGGACGCGGCCAATCCGCGCGTGGTGGTGTTGCGCACCCCGCGCGGCCCCGACGGCAGCCGCGGGTTCAGGCCGCGACGACCGCTCGCCGGTATCACCTTCAATCCTTTCAACTTCCTATAAAATATTCCCATAGTACAACAGAAGCAAATTGTTAAATTACAATTTACATATTAACACGTGAATCTACAGAGCTCCCTTACGAAGCCCATTTCTGTCGCCCACTGAGAATCTTCGACCTGGACATGATCTGCCTTGGCAAACCTGGAAGTTACTTAATAGACTTCGGACACAGGTTGGCAGGTCTAGGGAGAATATGTCCAGGTGGAGATTCACAGATGACATTAACCTGAGCTGTTTGTGCGGTGCAACTCAAACAATGTTCCGTCTTTTATCGTGCCCAGCGTGCCCTAACACCAGCACCCAAGAGGACTTAATGGCTGCCACTGATAAGGCAGTTTATGTGGCTAAGTTCTGGGCCGACACAATTTAGTGCTTGCCAACGAAACGCTAAGAAGAAGAAGAATACTTGAAGCGAAAACTTTGGTACCATTTTACGAAAATTGTGCGGACGGAGCAGTATGTTTTTTGGCGCAATTAGTAGTTCATATAGAGGAAGGTGTATTCGCACACCTTATAATACTTTTTTATAATACTTCAGTTTTTTTTTGACATATATTCCTAAATATGCACATTATTCTGTTATCAGAATCAGCCCAACAAACTTGTAAGGTGTTCGACTTTTCTTACTAGAAGTAAATATTCAATTATTAAAATAAAACCACACACAATGTTACGTTTTAACGATTACAACATTTACACAATAACATGTAGTATTGGATGATGTCATAATGTAATCGTGACAACCGTATGTTATATTAATTGTTAAATTTTAATTTTTTCGTGAATAGAACAATATAACTATGTCGTACGAAAAAAGGTTTGTGAGCGAATTTCGACCAGCCGGCGATCACTAGTTCGAATAAAGCTATGTAATTATATACGTGACAATTTTCGCGCGGTACGGGTTTAGGACACGTTGCGCTTGTATTGTTGTATGACTTCACACCTCGCCAGTCGTAGTTACCGGCTCCCGTATTTCGGAACCGATACGGCTTAAGGATATACAAGAAAAGCGCGCACTCATTCCTCAAAGACTAGTAACGTCTGCGAGCGTGCGAGCCAACTCTTACTGCAGTTATCCATGGGCATCGGTAGTCAATCAGGTGAATCGCTTACTCCCTGCCCTTGCCCCTTGTCAATTGAAAAAAAAATATACGCGATTTGTACGATACTTATCAAACAGAAACTAGTGTAACTGCAATAGAATACAGGATTTCGGTTTGTTTTCGTTTTAGGGTTCCATACCTCCAAAGGACAAAAAAAAAACCCTTTTAGGGTAACTTCTTTGGCCGTCTGTGTGTCTGTTTGTTAAGTCCCTTATTCCCAGAAGCGCAAAGAGTTATGAAGTTAACATTGACATCAAATACTAAGGTCGGTGATCCCTTGTAGCTGTGAAAACATCAACCGTCTAAGTATAAGAAATCGTACATTTGCAAAGGGAACCAAAACCTGTAGGGTACTTCAAGTTTACTTAGATTCGTGAAATTTGGCAAGAAGCTATATCTTAAGGTACAATTATACGAAAAAAATCCAACAACCGTAAATTTATTTACTTAGCCTAATGAAATTAAATCAAATGAACTGGTAAAATATTACGTGATTGTACGGAAGCTTTAGTGCACGAGACTGACCCGCACCTGCCCATATTTTAGGGTTCCCCAGTCCTACCAGAAACCCTTATAGTTTGGTTCTGTGCGTCCGTCCGTCTGTCCGCACTAAGTAACTTCTACAATTGTGAACACAAAGCATGACCTCAAAGTATTGACCCCATTACACTCGTAATATGCTACAGTAACTTTGCAGTCATATGAAACAACCTTGGTTTCGTATGATAGATTTTTTGCTTCTGTTTCTGTATTAAGTTTATTGTATACTATTGAAGTTACTTAACAAATACCTTTATCGTGTATCAGATACGATACCCTTATATAAGCGTATCTTGACAGGTTCTTGGCCATTTTGTATATTAATTAAATTAACATGGAATTAATTTGCTAATTAATTGATTAGAATTAATTTGCCCACTAGACAACGTCGCCCAACAACACTAAAAACTAAGTCCTGAACTCTTGAAATAAATACTATTTAGGAAAATATTCTTAACTTATGAAAATGGAACTATTCGAAAGTGTAACTAAATTGTTTTAGTTAATTTAAAAACATGATATGGAACGATTTCGAGTCCACCTGTTTTTTTGAAAGATCGATCGGCGTTCCGCAATACAATAGTGGTGGTGAATCCGCGAAGACGGTGTCATATGCGGCAAAAGCGACCTACGCTACGACGTGGATTTTCGGGATGCAGCTAATGAATTCGACATTCAAGACTTTTGTTTTTCTTTTCTGAACCTTTATGGGCGTTAAATTATGTTATTATTTCATTATTGCCTAAAAATTAAGCTTGTATTACATAAAAAGTGCGACTTTTATAACATACAATGAAAACTGGGTAACTGCCATCTTTTCGTTGTAAATATCTCGTTGTGATCGTAACATTAATCAATATTTGTTACATAGAAAATGATTCACTATATAAAACTGAAGACATGGGTCATTTAAAGTAAATGATGATGAATATGAATGATTTTGTGAAAGTCGTGCATAGTGCCTTGATTTACCAAACTGACTAGATGTAATTTCCCTGTAATGTGATATTGCTTTATCATACAGTCAATTGATTTATGTTTAGAACATATATTTATAATAGTATATAATATTTTTGCGGCTAATAAAAGATGATTATCTCCTGATTTACTCGATGCTCAAGACTTATTGGGGCAGGAAAAGTATAAATCTCTACCAAAAAATAAGAATAATACTAAAAACTGCGACATCAAGTGAGGGTATTGTCCCGTTTCGATCGGTATTTGAAAGTTCCCTGTAGCCCCAACCCATAATAAGAGGCTGTGCAACGCATCTTAGAGCCTTCTATTGGTCACTTAGGTGAACCCTCTGCCCGTTTGCCCCCTCTTAATATATATTTAAAAATAATTCTGGGTCTACTTTGGTGACCCCGGCACAATGAGACAAACGTAGCGCAGACACATTAACTGCCTTATCTCGAAACGCTTCATCGTCTTTTTGAACCTATATTAATTAGGATTGGATTATCCCAGAGAAGCAAAATTCACAGGATATCATGCTAATAGTGGACATATTTTGAATTGCATAACTCTTCTAATTTACATTTTATTGATATCTAAAGAACTTCGACACTGACTCATTGATGATCATCAAAACCCATAGGGTACTTCTAGAAAGCTGAAATTTGGTATGTAAGCTAGTATTAGTACACAAGAAACAGAAAAATTATAAAATTGGGAACTTCGTCCTCTTTAAAGTATGGGAATGAAAGTCTATATGAGACTTTTGCAAATATTGATGCTAGAGGTTTGAAAATTGGTATAAGTACTCCTTGCTATAAATAATAAAATACGTACTATACTATATTTTGAGTAAATCACCCCCACACTTAAAATTAGGAAATGGAATTACTGAACTGCACTAAAAGCGTGGTGGTAAATTATGACACAAACTACAATCATACTCATAATAAACTTGCAAAAATAGATGACATCCCAACCAAAACATTTTGATGTTAAACTTTTCTACGACGAGACCAAATGGTTCGCACTGACAAAAAGTTATCAGATCTCTTAAAGAGCTACGTCTCTATCTATGCATGCCTTAAATCTACACGTCTTTGCCTCACTGACTCTTCACTTAATCAAAATATTGGGTTCTTACTTTAATTTATTGGTATAATACTATTATATTCCATCGAAGTTTGGTACGAAGCTACAAAAAGTTACATTGTTAAAAAGGTTTACAGACTGTGAACTTTCGAAATCACAATTTATCCAGAAACTAAGTCTATAGGCGCATTCTATGTGTTATAATTTATTGGATACGTTCAAATGGTAATTGAGAGGGTTTTAATGGATTTAATTTAAACGCAATCTAAAATCAAACGACGGTTTTTGGCGTCCTCCGCAACGAAGTGGTTAACTGAATTAAAATCGAGCCTGGCAGCGGCATTCTAACAATACAAGATAAAAGCTAGTATGAAATAAAAGAGAAATTATTCGCGAAAATGGTAGTTACGCAGTTTAAATAAAACCCACGAATGCTGATAAAATAGATCTCAAAATTGTTAAAAGAGAAATCTACTTTTAAAGCGAGAGACTACAAGGTTTCCCGTTATGTCGACATGGCTCAACAGAACGCACGTCGCGGGTCGCCGGTACGGATTTATATCAAGAGTTCAGGATTTGTAGTTGTATTAAATTTAATGATCAATCTTATTGACGAACTTCTATAAAATTTAACTTATGGCACTCCAAAATTATGAAATTTGTAGTGACCTCAAAGTTGTAGTTTCACGTGTTAATGTATAGATGACAGTCGACACAGAAAGTGCTTTATCATTTTGGATGACAGCTCTTAGTTGAAGAAAATTTTGCTAAGGGTTATTGTTAGAAGTTAACTAATTGAGGAGCAAACGACATTCGACCTTAGCGTGGCTAAATTATTTCTTGGTCGACTATACTTTAGATAACAATAATAATTTTATATTGAACTAATTTAACGTTTTCTGTTTTCCAGAGCAACTAAACGAGTGAGATGTGCGATTGTCACGCTATATGGCCTGAAAACACAGCTACTTTACTGCTATGTAGGTAAACATCCTAGGTTTGATTAAAATTCAAGTCATGGCAAACTATACCAACTGAGGCACCCTCCTTTACATAAATCGATAAATCATAACAAAAGTGTTCTTTAAAATTGTTTGTAACATTTTTTTATACTTAAAACTAGTCCTACATCGTTGTTGTCGTGCGTAATTATTGTCCATTGTGGTTTTGAATCTTTCAATTTATTCCAAGCAATATTCGTTGATGTTAAAAATGATCATCTCTCATCTAAGTCGATTTTATGAACGCAATCTCAAAACAAACTTGAGCTGTATTTTGTATTAAACTGTATGAACTTTACCCTTCGAAAATCAATGAAGTTATGATAAAATGTCATTTAATTTTACTGTACTTTCAAATGTCACAATGTTTTGGACATTGAAAACAATTTGTTCGTTACGATATGAATTGAAATTTATGTAATCAATTGATTTGTATACAATTTAAGAAATGTTTTCGGAAGCTCTTTAATAGCTATGTATTCTAAAATGCTTTTTGTTATATGTTTATATTATTATAACACAATGATATTGTAAAAAAAAAATGAAATTACAAAGTGTTTGTAACTGTTTTATACAGCTTATAAGTATGAAACTATACAGCTTTTTGTTTCGGATGCAGAATAAGTTTTTAATCGGCATGTTACTTTTGTTTAGTTTTATTTTAAGCAATGGTAAGAGCTAACGTGCTGTTAACATTTACTATTACCTTTTATATATTACTCCTTATACCCACTACGTATACACTGTGATATAACAATGTACAAATGGGCTTAAAATTAAAATCGTAGATTTTGTAAGACCATTGTTTAATGACGAGACTTTAAATGGGCGAAGATCATTTTTCACCTCATTCAATAACAATATGTAAATATATATATGTTGTATGTTTTTGTCAAATGTAGTCGAGCTAACTTTTGCATATTACTTTCTCTCTCTCTCTCTCTCTCGCTCTCTCATGTGCCTCCTTCGGTAACATGACACTTTCACTGAAGGAGACAACAACCCGCCATCTTGACTGAGATATAGAGGACCATGCACGAACATTTTTCGACATTTCCCTTACTTTTACATTGAACACGTAAAGCAAATAAATAAAAAACTAATAAAATGTAACCCGCTTATTATCTCCATTCATAACGTCTTCGCAAACGCTTTCCTTCTTCACTTTGAAAATGGGCGCGATATGTAGGCAATAAACCGTGGAGGACTCTCAAACAGTTCACCCCTTTATCTTTGAGCTGTTCCCTCCTCCTTGCGAAGCAACGAGTCTTTGAAGTTGACTCTCGAATAGGGAAAGTGTGCATCTTATGCCGTTATTGTCATGAATGTCGAAAATATGCACTTAAAATATACGTAAGTGTTTTTCTACATAAGAAAAAATTTTGACTTTATTGTAATGATTCGCGTTGAATCTTAATTGTCATTTGAAGTCAAAGTCAAAATCGTTTATTAACACAGTCTTTCTTTATAAGCACTTATTTACGTCATATGTATAATATTATTTTTTTATTAATCATTTAATAATTTGGTGATAAAATTTACGACTTATAAGCTAAGATTACAAGGGTTCCTCGTATCCTGCACTGAGAATAGCCCGAATTAACTTAGTCAGGGTTTTTTTTCCATTTTCATAATAATTCAGATTTGGTTAGAGCAATTTCTTTCCAAGCATTAAAATATAATCTTTTACATTATAATAGGATTTCTGAATGAGTTTACGTTTTATAAAAGGTTTAAATTTATTTATAGATATCTCCCGAATTTGATATAGACGTGTTTGGGTCTTAGTTTATCCTAGTGATACAATATAAAAGGGATTAAAAACTGTTAATTTCTATACAATTTTATATAAATCTGTATGCTATATTCACAAGAAAATAAAGGAGTTAGAAAGTATAGAATTGAGTAGAGAGCAATACAGCTCCGGGATAGAAAGGATTGTGGATGATGTTGGCGCTAGAATTGAGGTAAACCTGTGGAGGCTGCGATATATATACCAGTGTGCATTATAATATTAAGGTATACAGGAGCATTACAGGGTATGCCAAACTTATTTGTATGTGTTTCAAAATAAAGTTTAAAATTGCTTAAAAATGTCCTATACGCGTATTGAAGTACTTTTCATTCGATATACTCCACCCCAAGTTCCTGAACCCCATCCTCTCATCATCCTCTTCACAGTCCTCGATTTCATCTGTACTTGGCACAAGTACGGTCTCATTAAATTTACTGTACACTCTTGCTATTTGCTACGTATTTATTTCATAGACCGGTTTTCATGTTATAGCTACCTACCCTCCACAGTATAATCACACTCTCCCAAAGAGTAAGAAGTCATCAATTCATTTTAATGACAATCTGACACGTGCGATGAATTCTTTCATTAACTGACAGCGAGACAAGTAACTCTTAAAGAATTGCACGATTGTGGACTTGTCGACATCGAGATGATGTAGATGATATGTCGGGTTCTGTCCTATAATGAAATTCAGCTACCAGTATAAGTACCGCTTGCTTTACTTCCGAAGCCCTTTCAGTTTTAAGATAATGGACATCAATATGATATTTCAAGACCTAACGCGGTGTGAAATTCACGAGCCGGTTTCAGGCCCAGTCAAATTGCCATTGCTAGCTATTGCTTAGAATATTTGAAGGTAGCGCTAAGGTGGTAGGGATTCCTGAGGTATAAATTGTTTCCTGTGTTTTTTACTAATCGCTTTATCAATAATCTTTGTATAGTCTATCTCTGACCTGATGATGCTTCGGTTTCGAATCGAAATATGCGTTGAGGCACACCGGAAAGTTAGGGGAGTGCTGTGCTTTGGTGACGGATTCGGTGGGTGCAGCTTTAGGGTTGCAGCATTGGACTGATTTTCCCGCGTATGCATTCCTGGATTTAAGCAAAGTAGTTTAGTATTTCATACTTCTGTAGTCCCCTCAATTGGAAAATTCTGGCCATCGAGATGATATTTCGAAACCTAACGTGGTGTCCGATACTGAAATTCAGGGGTCAGTATAAGATTCGCTTGGCTTACTTCCGTAGTTCTTGCAGTTGTAACATTCTAGACATCGAAATGATATTCCGAGACCTAATGCGGTATCCGACAGTGAAATTCAGATGCCGGTATTAGGTACCGCTTGATTTACTTCCGTAGTTCCTTCAGTTGTAAGATTCGGGACATCGAGATGATTTTCGACACCTAACGCGGTGTCTGACAGTGAAATTCAGGTGCCGGTAATAGTACCGGTTGGCTTACTTCCGTAGGCCTTTCAGTTGTAAAGCTTAGCTACTTATTAGAGTAATAGTGCTCTACTATAGAGTAGTACATTCGCACACAATAACCCCGTTACGTAGCTGGCACAGCACGCGCTCGGCTCGATAGACAGCAGTTGTTCCGCACACTGCGCTTTGCATTCGTGACCTTGTTACGGGTCGTTGAACTTTTCCGCGTTTACACTTGACGTTTCTTTTGTCATATTTTTTGAAACGAAAAAAAAAGTGTTTTCTCTATCTAAGACTTTCTTCGTCTCAGTTGATCTGTGCTGCGTTCACATTTGACGTTTTTTTATAATTTTAAAGTGTAAAAAATGCGTTCTAAGTTATCCTTTTTCTTTTTTACTGTTTAGCTTCCATCGTTGAGATAATAAGGTTTTCAGATTTTATCATTTTATCATTAGATACGTAAAAGTCACATGATATTTTTTATGATATTATTTCCTCATCCCCTTCCGTTAAAATGATATTCATAAAAATGGCACCATTAATGATGTTACTGTCTGTTTGAATATATTACCTCTATATAAGACTCTATATGAAAGCGGTATTCTCATTTAATGTAAAGTGTTTTCACGTTTGATAGTTGAAATTAGACCGTTGTCTGCATTATTATATAGAGATCGTTTTCATGTTCAATTCTATGCGCTGTCGATATTATTTTGTTGTTTAAATTATTTTTATAAGATTTTTCTTCATAGTTAGATAAAAGTTTTGCAGAATAAGCGTAGGCGGAAAAAAACTCTAATAGCAGTGTATCAACGCCTGCAGCGCTGGAAAGTGTCGTCGAGACGTCGATTGTTTGGGTCGGGCCAACGCTCGCTCAAATACGCAAACGCTTTACAGCAATTCAAGTGCTTGAAGGTCCATTACAGTATGTTCCTTTGAAGCCAACGGGAAGTTTTTCATTTGTAAGCAGTTGTTTTTTTCCTTGTGAACTACATTCGTCTTCCTGGTACCTCATTCATATCCCTGTGTAGTTAGTATGTGTATAGGTTACTAAGGACAGAATTACTCTTACTGAGTTAAGCCTTGGTCTATTGACCATAACGCACATTGCTACGTCGTGTGGCATGCGGTGTCGGATTCATAATCGCATAGAAAACGGCTATTTTGAGGATAATTTAGTAAAAAGAATTAGTAGATCTTGTAAAAAATCTCTCTTGAAACCCATGAAATTGTCTTCGCAATCAAATTAATGTATTTTTATTGAAGTTTCTAGTCTGAGATCCCAAGTAAGGCCCGACTTTCGCTCATCTGTTTATCGGATGAAAGTTATAGTTTATCAAATAAAATACAACTTTCTTCAATTTTTTAAACTGGGTTTGTTCTGGTTTTCGGCTAAACGGTAAGTTTTATTATGAAGCAATTCAGGAAAGAAATGTTGATCAGATAAATCTCTATAAAAAATGTATCGAAACTTTTCCCCTAAGAGTGTCCGTTTCTTATGATATATCGATTCAATTTTTTAACTTAAAAGCTTAGCAACAATTATCTATGACCAGATTTTCACCGGCAACCCTATACATTTTTACTCGGAATAAAATTACCTTCCTTTTAATATGTTCATCAGGTAGTAAACATATGAGAGTAGTTACTAATAACAAACTCAGCTGTTTATACGCGGCAACCGGGTAATAGGGACCAAAAAAAGCTAGACATGATTGCTTGTTGTGTGAGAAGTAAATTTTCGATTGGAATATAGTTCGTTTGGTAAATAAGTCAGTGAAATTAAAAGAAATAATTGCTTTATATTTTTTTTTATATAAAGCTATGAACATATATTTTATGGCAACCCTTTTGGTACACATTAACAATCATACCTTATTTGATAAAATATGACTTTCGGTAAACAGATGAGCGAAGGTCGAACTTATTTGGGATCTTTCACTATTCGTAACACCTTTCACTCTCCTCCTTTGTAAAAACATGTTTCTCGTACTACTTCTTCATCTTTTCAGATGTTGTAGAAATTCTTCTTCCTAATCCTCGTGCAAAGAACAAATTTCCAAAATATTATCCATGTTTATACCTCAACTTTGGTAGCTGCGACAAAGTCAAATGACTGATTCGGCAAAGACGGTAAATACGGCGTTGGTACCACACGCAACATAATTATTAGGAGTTTGCTTCTATAAGTTAAATTCTGAAATGGGGTTAACGACTTCCACGTTACCATTTGATTTACCTAAAAACCTATCATGCCGCCACGCGGGTAGGAAAATAACATTAAAACGGTCGTTAATTGCATACACGTTCTTATAGAGGCATGCCTGCACGCTTTGCGAGGGATCGCGTATTTTGACTCGTCCCGCCAAGTGCTATTTTATATCACAAAGTATAATAACTGAAATTCCGATAATGAACGGATTAATAGATAATAGAAAGATATAATAACTTTTTGATATTAATCGTAAGGTTCTAGAGATCGTGGGGATTCCGAGGATGACGTCAGATGGCAATCGTTCATCTTAACTCGCCCCACAGCCAAATCCTCTACAATCTTAGCGGACCCTGGTACTTAACTGGGATAACGCTAGGAAGAAGAAGAAGAAGAAAGATATAATAACTTCTATAAATATACTAGGTCTCAAACCTTTGATAAATTCAATGTTCTTGTCAAACTTCGATGGTTTTCAACCGACTTTAAAGACGGAGGTTCAATTCGACATGTTTTTTTTTTGTTGTTACCTCAGAATTTTCGACTGTGTGAACTGATTTTGATGAGTCTTTTTCTTTATTTGAAAAATGCTGCTTACTTTGTGGTCCCATGTCAATTTGGTTCTTGGCAAGTTCTGACAATTTGAAGTCGGTTTCTTGTTTGTAAAAATTTTAATTTTATTTGTCACCATTTTCAACTTGTCGATTAGGCTATAGGTTTTAGATATCTCTTTAAAGTGCACACGAACGTGTCTTTATATATAATATTTCTCCATCTCTATTTTATTCATACAGATAGGTTAAAATAACACAAGATATATTCCCATATCCGAGCCAGATAAGGTTAAATCTCCCCGCGGGACCATCCGTCGGTTCGTTTCATCTCCGGCTATTTAGTTAAGTGTGCTCGGATTTAGCTCTCTTAAGATTTATCTTTATTTACGCAATAAGGAAAACTTGACATCGTAATATATACACATAATTCGATGCCTCCTACATAAATTGTTGTACTCCCAAATTCCCAACTTCACAGTAGAGCATTACAAACCCGTAGATTGAAATAAAAAGCTCATTATATTTGTGTATACACTTATAAATTAAATAATGACGATTGGATTATTGTATACAATAATATATTAAAAACTGACTGTTATATTACAATTTATTTGTTTGTAACGCTCTACAGTAAAGCTGGTCATTTGGAGTTACAACAACTTACGCGGGAGATATCGATATATGAAAAAATCATTCACATTTTACTCGGAAAAGAATAAAACAAAAGTCGCATACTTTGAAAGTATTTTGAATGAAAGGAAAACCTCAAAATTAAAGCATTGTAAATAAAGTTTTTTTTTTGTACAATTCAAACGGATTTAAACATTTGCTGGGAGTAATGGAGATTACAGCAATATTGGGAAATTCCTCCACCACTGGCGGCCTTTGTTACCCATGTTTTGAAGCGAATAGATTATTTATTGGTATTATTTTAGAAATCGTTCAAGAACACCTCTTATGTGGAGCGCTTTTGTGTAAAGGCCGATTTACATCAGACGAGCGAACGCTCATTCTACCCCTGCTCTATCAAATTCTTTTAGTTATAACAGACGTGGAGCATTCTTCCTTTGTTCTATCTGCATTTATAAAGATTCTAATACTTATTCTAGTTTTTTGCTCATTCATATTTTGGTTTTGAAATGAATTGAAATTTATTTATTTATTTAAAGTTTCTGAATTTGCAGAATTATAAAATGACAAGGAAGAGACTGTGTAACAGGATATCATCGCCCCACTCCGAAACATAGGTAAACTTTAAATCACATAAAAGTAGGTTTTAAGTTTAAACGCTAAGAACGAATTTATATTACATTAAAAGATGGAGAAAAAATGCTCTTGGTCTAGCTCTAGCTCTATGTTCGTTTGGTCTGAACCCACCTTAAAACACAGATTCAGCAGACGACAGTTTCCGCATCACTGATGACATCAGCCATCGCCGATGACACGGTTCCTTTATATAATTATCTTTAGATTCTTTTGTATTCGCCGTTTAATCGGACCGGAGTCACTACAGGATAGTTAGATAATAGTTTTTTATTATATAGAAGCGTTCCTAACTCCAACTTCGTGTAGGGATCATTGGTGTTATTAGTTTTATTTTAAAATATATTCAATCTAAGTAATAAATTCGTTTTACTTGCACCCTATACTGCGGCCCAACTTAATTCACCAGAGTTGGCAACTGATTATTTGAAATGATAATAGAACCTACGTAAATGCAACCGAAACCGCGGGCAAAAGCAGTTTTAAAAGGGTACGAGAAAACTTCCTCACATCCCTCATACGGACGAGGTCGTTAATGAAATCATCCCGCAAGGATTCACGCCTGAATACAGTAAAAGAAATGATATAAGTTTCTCTCGCGCCCGAGGGAATTGAGGTTAGAACTCCCCTCTGGGCCGTAAGCGGGCTTATTCCTTTTTGGGCTATTTAATTATCTTATCACTACACACACGCTAATTGTATAAACAACAGGCTTTGCCTCATCCCCGAAAGACGTCACTAGTCTACGTCATAGGGCGGAGGGACTCGCAAGTGGTAAATAGATTGTTTGTGCGCCATGAACTCTTAGCCTAACCTCATTCGCAGGAGAGTTAAAAAAGCGTTGCGTTAAATTTCAGTGTTAGCGCTTTTTCAGCGTCTACAATACAAAAATATAGCGTACATATATGTATTTATATAGAACATTGCTTGATAAAAAGTGTCGCGTAATAAAGTGCCTACGTGTAAACGGATACTCGGGTATTCCATATGTTCTATTTGAATGCTTTTATAACGCACGATATTTTTAATGTACATTACGCTCGTGCGTAAACCTGTCGTGCGAATGACGGCTTACTCTTAGAGTATTAACTCTTGTTCTTAAATTTTATTATTGTCAGAGTGTCATTTATAAACGGTGAGAAAAATATATTTATATTTCATACAAGCAGGCATTGTTTTGTTAGATTCCATTATAAGCTGGAAAAAAATAAATTACTTCGAATCTAAACGAATCTAAAATGCGATTTAGAAGTAGGTTCTTTTATTAGAGATAGGATTGAAGTCATTTTGGTCTGCAGCCGAATTGGGTACCAGTAACTTTTTCTCACATAAGATCGGTGTGAAGTCACGGCATTGTTGTCACGTCAAGTGAAGGTATTTTTGTTCGGTTTATGAGAGTTCCCGATCGTATAGACCCTTATTTAACGGTCGGCAACGCGTCTGCGAGCCTTCTGGAGGTACAAATACCTATGGGCGTCGATAGTCACCTACGCGTTTGCCCCATGTAACATAAGAAATGCGAATCTAAACCGTCCTACTTAACAACTTACAATAAACTACGTATAATCGTAAATTTGACAAATCCTTAAAAGCCAACCAATAACCCTCCATTTTGACGAGGGTTATCAAAACTAATGACGTTCTAAAAAAGAACATCTGCACGGATATACAACGAAATGCACTCAAACCATTTACAATAAGAATAACAATAAACTGGAAAAAAAAGAGCAAGAAAGCGCTTTCACGGCACTTTTTTACCTAATATAGCATGAGAAAGAATGGGATAGCTATATAAAACAGTGCTCCCGAACGAAGCGAAACGTTGAAATTGAAATATCGAGAGGCCCCGGTGCGCTTCGGAGCGTGTTCATTTTATTTTATAGAAAATGGCGAATGAAATCTCGGATCCCAAATGCGCCCGAATTTTGCTCATATAAAACTGACATCGACTGATGCTCGCTTTAGTGGAAGGTGTATTTGTCAGTTTCGAAATTCATCTTCATCTTGAAATCTTTATTACACAACGTGTAGATTTTAGACAACCTTATGCATGAGGTTTATAAAGAAGACAAAAGATAGGCGTTGTTCATAGCCTAATCAGTGACCGGCATTTGACTCGATCGAATTCTGCCGATGTGTTTATAAAATCTATGAAAAATACTGACAAATACTAACATCTTCAGTTTTTTTTTTTGCAAAAATAAACTAAAGATGAATAATATTTTAACAATGGTTTCATCGTCCCTACGCGCGAGACCCGCTTGAGAGCTCTGAAATAAGTTTTGATCCCTCCAACGTTTCATAAATTAGGTGCGCGATCCGCCGGATACTTGTAGAGCACTTAAACTTTTAGACCTTTCGAATCTATTTCCGTCTCCGTACTTTTGCTGGTCACGAGAACGCTTCTGACAGCAAGAGACAGTCAATTTTGTGCATACATCTAGATATTTTTCAATGGAAGGCAGTGGAAGAATCAGATTGAAAATTAAAATATTTAAAAAACATTGGACCCACGACGTACGTAAACGTTAATAATTTCTTTTTTAAACGAACCCTGGTACTGAACCCGGATAAAGCTAGGTAGAAAAAGAAGAAGACTCAAGATAACAAATTGGTTGAGAAACGGAAGTAGAACCTGATTGCTTTCTTTGGAATATAAGGTTCTTAATTTGAATATATTTTTAAAGGCATAAAACTTCAGAGATTATCCGGAACAAAGAGGCAGACAAAAAAATAACTTGCGTTTTTGTTACAGGTAGATATCTATACTAATATATAAAGCTGAAAAGTTTGTTTGTTTGGTTGAACGCGCTAATCTCAGGAATTACTGGTCCGATTGATGAAATATTCTTCAGTGTTAGACAGACCATTTATCGAGGAAGGCTATAGGCTATATATCATCACGCTAAAATTGATTCTATTTTTTTACCTAATTTTACGCGGCCGAAGTCGCGGGCACAGCTAATCGTACATACAGTCACCTGCAATTAGTAAAAAGAATAATTACGATTTTACAAACAGGTACTTCAATTTTATTTATATGTAAACATAATATATAGAATTAAAGAATATGCCTACAGGGCTCCATTTTTGACGGTACATGTACATAGTGTTTTTCGTAATTAAGTCGTTAAAGCCACGGATTTAAATTAATCCCACATTTGGCTCAAATCGCCTGAGCTATGACTATTCCAATTCCAGGCCGGTTTCTTTGAATACTCTGACCCTTTCACATTGCGGCGGTTTTGCGACGTAAGCACTGATGTTTTTTCTGTTTCTTAAAGCTAGAAAAGCTTGCAAAAAGAAGGTCACGGGTTCGATAACCGGCTGGAAATTTATGTAATTATTTGTGTTTATTTTAGTAAGTCCCATAGTGGTTAGAGTAACATTTGTTGTTTGTTTATTGTTAGGATACTAACATTATTTAGTTATTGTTAGGACCATATTTTTTTTCTTCAATGTTCGGGTAAAAGTGCCGAATATACTAGAGTCATTACAAGGGTGTTTATAAGGGCTCTCTGGTTTTTTTTTGCTGGGAAATGCTTTTGCGCACTGCCCCGTTCGCAAGTCATCCTATAATGTACGAAAATTTACAGACGGGAGTGTGGGACTTACTAGTTCTACTAGAATACCAATAAAAACCCAGCGAGGCCCTCGTCATCCATTAAATAGGGCACCAGAGACGCGCTAAGGCCTCTCTGGCCTGCGGAAGTTAATTTTAGTAGCACCTAAGAAGAATTTAAAAGGAGGAAAATGACATTACACATTTCACAGGCGCGTGACACGAACTTTTATTCTTCTGGACAAACGAGCCTACGTCCAAGACTTTGTTTGCAAACCTCCTAAGGCCTAACTTAAACAAAGTGTATATGGCATTCCAAAGCACCACAAAGGCTGACTATGTCATCTTTCTCTTTAATAACCTTCTTTAAACCTCACGTAAAGCACAAACAGGGGACTGTAAGTAGTTTTTGGAGCCTTCTTAGTGCGATGAAACAATATTTTCGACCTTCGATAGGCCGTTGGCAAGCGAGGTGGCTGATAAATCGGGGGTAGGCGAGCTGAACGGGACGGCTGTCGCTGATTAGATGCAATCGGTGTAAATAATACCCGATAGGCACGCCATCGCGCCTCGCCTCCCAATAACGACCTTCGACCGGGCCTGCGGGGATACAGTTTTCTTTATT
This sequence comes from Charaxes varanes, assembly GCA_024363005.1. Taxonomy (NCBI): domain Eukaryota; kingdom Metazoa; phylum Arthropoda; class Insecta; order Lepidoptera; family Nymphalidae; genus Charaxes; species Charaxes varanes. Next base: position 2,228,851 of record JANCMC010044589.1, on the reverse strand, counting down.
TTCTTTGATATATGCTTTAGCATTGTAGGACCAATGGTTTCATTCTTTAAGTATTTTCTTAATATTTATGTAATGGTTTTACGTCAGGCACGCCTTTGCGCCTCTTTGTAACGAACTTTGAATCCAGTTACATCAATGCTATTCTTTCTTTTGCTTTGATAAATGCCTTGGAATTCTAGGTCAAACATTTTGGGTAAATCGGTTTTAAACGGAGTGCCAAAATTGAATTTAGTTTTATTTATTTTTAAGTGTCTTTTATTTGATATTTTTACTATTTATCATATAGTGGTGTTTTTATTATATCACTTGATAATAAGGGATTGATTACAAATGCCTACACATGCATGAATTATAAAACCTAATGTGTGCGTTGTTAGACAAATTTCTTAACATCCGCGTGCAAAAACTAGTTTAGACATATACTAACATAATTATGTCTATGTTCGATGACGAATGCGTGTGTCACGCGTTTCGAACAATTCGACCTTGCCCGGGTATCGATCTCGCGACCCTCACTAGCCATGTTGCCACTTTTCCGAACACGACTTATTGAATTTACGATAATGGTTGGCAATTACCTTCAAATGAATTGCTGTTCTGAAAGAGTAGCGTTGATATTGATGTTGGTATTTCATAGCTTATATTAAAGATAGAGAATATAGCGGATTCCGTCTCTCATTTCAATATTTTTTTTAAATATATTACAAGGGGCAAACGAGTTCATCGGCGGTTCATCATCTAAATGTCTACAAACAACCATGGACATCTGCACCACCAGAAGGCTCATAGATGCGTCACAGTCATTAAAAGAGGGGTGTATAGAATATAATAGAAATCCTTTATTCACGCATATAGGCCTCCGAAAACTCTCATTAATAAAACGGGACATCAAGACCTATCGCTTGACGTGACAGTATTGCCGCTACTTCACGCTGATCTTATGTGAGAAAGAAGAGAGGCACTCCGATGCGCCAGTCCAATAGGGCTGCAGGGTTTCTTGTAGGACTATGGAACCTTAAATAGAAAGGATAAAAAAGTTTTTCATTGAAGTTATAAAATTCTGGAAGTCGCCAGCTCCTGAGCTATGCTTTGGTTAATTCACTCAAAATCTTTTTTATTCCAAGTTATTCAATTACATTGACAGTTTGAAAGCAAAGGTTGAAAACACACCTGGATGGTTTTCAAAGTCAAATCTTGATGTAAAGGCGCATATGAATTTTTGATTAAATTATATTAAGGGTAACCAGTACAGTTGACGTGAAAACGGTTTACATCATGTGTTTTGTTACGGCCGACGTATACATTTATTCAGCAATCAACGTCTCATGTACTCAGTTGTACTTATGTTGTTCTTTCCATGCCGGAGCGAGACACAGCTTCATTTGAATGATCATTGCAACGATCATGAGGCTGAGGCTTTGTGTGACTGCACAAAGTTTTGTAGAACATTGTAGTCAGAAATGTACAAACACTTTGAGCTGAGCATGAAAAACTAAATTATTTTACTTTAATCCGCGAATGAATACGAATTAAAATCGGTATAATACTGCAACCCGAAAGCTACACCACCGAATCCGCCACCAAAGCACAGCACTACACTGACTCTCCGATGTGCCTCAACGCACGTTTCGCTTCGTCTCCGAAGCATCATCAGGAGATAGACTCTACAAAGGTTATTGGTAAAGTCACTTGACGTGACTTTACCAATAACTGCTGTGCTTTGGTGGCGGATTCGGTGGTGTAGCTTTCAGGTTGCAGCATTACACCGATTTTCCTCCGTATTCATTCGCGGATTAAAGCAAAATAATTTAGTTTTTCATGCATGTCATGGATTTTCCCAAAGTAACGCCTGATTCTATCAGTTACTTTGAGCCATGTCTGGCTCCGGTATCAATCATATTGTCCGACAAACTAATAAAATACCCTACAGGTTAGTATATTAGTCCGTCGGATATATTATTATGCAAATACGAAATACTACGTTGCCGGTTCTAGGATGTGGCTGCACGGATAATTACAACATAATGAAGGTTAGGAGAAAATATCTTTGATGGGAAGATGCTCTACCTATAACGAATAAATTGTTGTGCTAGTTAGCTTAACTGGAGGCTATAAATTTGTTTCTCTCATTCTTTGTAATTAATATACATTAATTGTGGTATGAAGTGGACTCCAAAAATATTCTACACTCAACGTAAGCCAATAATTTTCCATAATTCCGGGTTAAAAGCATTCTTATTCAAAAAGCTTTAAATAACCCGGCTAAAGACGGTAGAGATAAAGAGTTTAAATCCAAATCGCCCCAGCTTCACACATAATAGTAATTTAGAAACTGTCAATACTAAAGCCTTCTCGAATCCGTAGTTTTTTTTTTTTATAACGAACCAAAGACATTTTTAAAATGCCGGTTAGGATTAAAAATATTTTTATGTTTGGTTTGATTAAAAAAAAACTTGTTTCGTTTTCTATTACTCGTCACTAATTAACCAACAAACAGTTATTTTGAAAACAAAGTAAATCTTATGTATGAATACGCGAAGCCAATACTTTATGTAACATTTTACGAAAATTGCACCGAACGGAGGAGAATGAAATTTGGCACAATTGTAGTTCATATAGAGAAAGGTGTGCAAATAAATGCTAATATTTTTTTCATAATATACAATATTGTTATATTTAATTAATTTAAAAAAAAAAAACCAGACGCATACCAATGTCAAATGATTTACATACATATTAATTGTCAAATTTTATTTTTCATTGAATAGACCAATATATATCGCTGTACGCAAAAAGGTTTGAGGAGGTCGTGGCCTAATCAGTGGTCGGCATTTAAGTAGATCGCTAAGTTAAGTTGCTCTGGCTGCGACCGGGTGATAGATGGGTGACACATTCTAGCACTGGTTTATATTTGATATCCGTAAGGTACCTTACGGATTTTAGTCCATATCTTATACTGTTGAGCTATTGAGGCTAAATTGCTGAGGTTGCAGGCGATTTAAGTTGATCAACTACCGTTTGACGTCATCTCTGTAATCCCCACAATCTCTACAATCTCACGACTAATATCACTCAGTGACAGTTTTACATGCCTTCCGAAGCACGGAGAACATCAGAGGTTTAAAAAAAATAATGCGGCCAAAAGCGTGTCGAGACACGCTTATATAGAAGGGTTCCGTATCTGATACGCTGTAAATGAATTTGTTAAATAACTTCAAAAGTTGTTGTCCGATTTTGTTCAGAATAATTTTCCTAACGAGTTTTCAGAATGTTCTATCAACATGAATAATTTCAAGTCTCTCCGTTTAATAGTTGGGAAATGCTAGGAGGGGAACGCCTTACGGGCAGACAGATGGGCGGAATTATAAGGGTTCTTTGTAGTACGGAACCCTAAAAAACTAACAACAAAATGAAATATCGCTTACGCAGAAATGGAAGAGTAGTCAAAAGAAATTTGTTAGCGACGAAGGCCTTTACAGTTATCATTCATTCCGAGAAGTCATAAAAATTTATCTTCCTAGTAGCCAGTTATATATAACGTAGGTCGAGAAAATATATAAAGGGAGAATACGGATTTGGGAACATCTAAAAAACAGCCCAACGACTAAGGAACTTTGTAAACAGAATAAAACGCGGCTATGATTGTTGAGATGTATAAGAATTATTGTGTACTTTGTGGCACCCTTCTACAGACCTTTAAACACTTCTTAAAAAACAGTTCATCGGCTGAGAAACTTTGTAAACAAGATAAAACACAGCTATGACAGCTGATATTTGTGTAAGAATTACTTTGTACTTTACGACACCCTTCTGAATATGAAGAAGTCCTCTAACGCCTTTCTGATTACGCAATAGTTTTTTTAATATTACCTGTTCTTCTAGGCTGAACAATCTTCATTCGGTTAAGTAACGTTACTAGGTTGAGTAAAGTTACTTGGTCAGCATAGAAGAGTTTCTCTAATAGAACACCTAGACTTAAAGATAAGGTAGACGAATTTTCCTCGGTTTTATAAGTTTTGGTTTAGGTACGTTACTAGGTTAAGCAAAGTTACTATGTCAGCATAGAATAGGTCCTCTAATAGATCAACTAAACTTAAAGATAAAGTTGAGAAATTTATTCGGTTTTGTAAGTTTGGTTTAGAAAAGTTACTAGTTTGAGTAAAGTTATTGTCAGCATAGAAGAGGTCTTTCAGTAGAACACTTAGACTTAAATATAACGTTGAGAAATTTTACTCGGTTTTATAAGTTTGGTTTAGGTACGTTACTAGATTGAGTAAAGTTATTGTCAGCATAGAACAGGTCCTCTACTGGAACAAGTAGACTTAAAGATAAGGTTGAGAAATTTTACTCGGTTTTGTAAGTTTGGTTTAGGTACGTTACAAGGTTGAGTAAAGTTATTCGATGAGCAGTATTGAGGTACACTGCTCCTTGATAAATGTTTGAACTAGATTTGGAGCCCGGTTTTCTAGTAAAAAGTCCTTTAAAATTAACTGTTAACGATAACTGGGTCGCCAGAGTTAAGTTTTTATGAAGAAGTAGCAAACCGCAGTTATAAAGTTAACTAGTAATTACGGTTTAAAAGTGCTTAAAGTCCGATGCAGGAAGCCGATAAAAGTGTTTTCCCGTTGGAATTTAGTACTCCTTATGGATTACTAGCGACCTGCCTCGACTTTACTCCAGTTAGAAAGTGTATGAAAATGCGTTAGTTTGTATATACATAGGACAATTTTGTATTAATATTATAATAAAAACATATATTATATTACAACCTGAAAGCAGACGGACCACTTTGTTTTAAGTGACTACTGAAGTTGTTAGGCAAAACCACAACCGGAAGGCTGAAGTTTGCTAAATAAATGAGATGAAAAACAGGAGAACTTCTAGATTTTTTTATGGAACCTGTCGTATTTACAGTAGATTAGGGAAACAATTTGTTTTATTTTTAAATAAGCAATATGGTCATTAAAAATATAATAGAAAGGTACATAAAAGTGGCAAAAAATTGTCTGTTGGTAACAAAAATTTATTTAATGATAATGTATAATTTACTTAATGATACATAATTAGCGAGTTAATAACTATGGAATTATTGTTTAACTCATTATGCAATGTCACACCTAATGTAAATAAAACATTTGTGCTAAATTCAAGATTGGGAATGATTGTGCATGATATTATAAACCTAGATATGTAAACAATATGATCATTTTAATGTTTGTTTAATTTATAAAAAATACATACATTAAAAAAAAAACTGATTATACTGATATTGTTGTTTTTCTTTATAATCATTGAATCTGCACACAAGATATCTAACACTCTTACATTATGTATACAATACTCAAAACATAATTATATGAAAAATGCATCTTATGAGAGAACTAAAACAATTTCCCAAATGCCATTTATCGATATAAATAATATTAAATAACAATAATATTGTATGCACATTTTAACTATTTTGAAATAAATAAAATAAATTCTTTACTATAAAAAACACATTATGGTTTTGATTAATGGTTTTAATGCAGCTAATGTTTATCAGAGAATCCTTATGATGTAAACAAAAAGTTGGTATTCGAGCAGGCTTTGAAATCATATCAAAAACCTTGTTCGGCTAAGGATCATAGATAATTCATGAGTTGTGTTCAAATTGTCTCGCCTAGCCTGGCAATCTTGCTAGCCTGGTGCTTAGATCACTCCTCCTTTCAGCTCCGCTGGTTGGCATTGGCCTTGGTAAATTTTTCTATATCGTCTAATGACCTTTTAGCCTTAGAAGATATATCATCCATAGATCTTCTTGCAGTTATTGTGATGTCGTCTAAGGATTTCTTTGTCTGTGACAGAAGTTCGTCCGTACTTTTGCAGGCAGTGTTGGCAAGTTCTTTTATTTCAGTATCTATTTTGCCTATGACCCACTCTATGGCTTGGCGTCCTTTGCCAGCATTTAATGATATTTTGTTTGCTAATAAATCTTCCATGTAACTGCTTAGTGGCACACCCTAAAATAAAAGCATTGATATTTTATAATTTCTATTCAGTGATTAGTGATCAGGTCGTGGCCTAATATCAGTGGTCGGCGTTTGAGTCAATCGCTAGGTTAAGTTGTTCTTGCTGCGACCGGGTGATAGATGGGTGACCCATTGTAGCACTGGTTTGTATTTAATATCCGACCTCCTTCGTGTTTCGGAAGGTACGTAAAACAGCAATACACGATTAATGTCACTTTGTGATATTAGTCGTAAGGTTGTAGAAATTGTGGAGGTTCCGAGGATGATGTCAGATGGCAATCGGTGATCTTAACTCACCCCAAAGCCACATCCTCTATGGACCCTGGTATTTAACTGGGATAACGCTAGAAAGAGGAAGAAGTGATTGCAGTTTATTTTAAATATTATAAGGAATAAATAATAGTCAATAGGCACAAATTATATTATTAATTTTTGGAATTAATTCCAAATTTTATATTCCATTCAATTCCAATTTTTATATGAATTTAATAATTTGTGCCTGAGTAAATTTATATCCAATCAACTTTAATAAACAATTAAAAGCCCTGAGTAGCAATAGTTTACATTTCTGCACTAGTTGTTACGTAGTACGTCGAAAGTTTTTAGTGTCGTAATATATTGCCTACACCCTTCTTTGATAAATGGGCAATCTAACACTGACAGAATTTTTCAAATCGGACCAAGAGTTCCTGAGATTAGTGCGGTCAAGCAAACAAACAAACTCTTCAGATTTATATATTAGTATATAGGTATCATCTGCTGGCCTTCTGGTCGTGCAGATGTCCATGGGCGCCGGTAGGCACTTCGTTGCCTGCTGCCAGCTCGTTTGCCCCATTGTAACATACAAAAAAATAAAAAAAATAACAACAACCAGTGGACTGTTTATGTGAATTATTGATCATTATTGGGCGTGTCCCTTGATGGTTCAAATGCACAATTGAACCTAGTAGCGGTCTCTTCTTCTCTCTCCAAAAAAGAAATCTAGCCCATCAAAAATGAGATATTACTATAATAAATCATTGGTATCAAATGAATAATTCCATGCTATCCCTGTCATAGTATTGAGATATTTAAAGCGATTTATAATTAAAACGTAAACAATAATGTGTAATAAAGTCATTTAATTAAAATGAATTCATTAAAATGTTAACGTCGACAAAGTTAATTGGCTGCCATACAGTTTTACGTTGTTTCACTTAATTGTATTTGTAATTATTATTGCCGTGACATCATAAACATTGAATTTTCCGTCGTATTTCGACGAATTCTCGGTGCATGTATCAAACATTTTGGATAATTATTTAAGTTTTATACAATAATAGTAATTAGCATTCTAATAATCGATATAAAAGAAATAAGTATTTTTATACTATCTGCATACTCAACAGATATAAATACAAAAATATACATAAAGATAAAATATTGAAAACATATCCAACTTTTTAAAAAAAAGTTTTTCAAAAAGATACTAATTCTTCACATTTCGCGTCCATCAATTAAAAAAGTTCCGCCGTAAGTACTTAACACCCTAATACCCAATTATTTGAAGAATTAAAAACTTTGACTTTTTTAATTAAACTTCTGCCGCGAATTTTTCTTTGAAGTAACTACAATATTTTATGAATATTAAGCCTTTTTAAGAATTGTTTCATTAAAAGTTATTCTACACTGAGTTGAATACCGCTTTGGGGTTGCATAAAGAATTATGAGGGCATTTAACTTTAAGTACATGCAAAAAATTCTAAAGACTCTGTAATTACCTGAATATTTATAAAATTGACAAAGGAGATTGTCGTACTTTTTTTTTATGGACGTTGTAAAAGACAAGAATATTTTTTTTAATACAGCCTCTTCTTCCTTCAGCCTCATGCTGTACGCCATTGCTTATACATCCTCAACCACAGTTCTTCTGGATAAAATCTAATCTATCTTACAAAGGATACACACATTACATCGCAGACAGGTTTTTTGTGTGATCACAATCACACAAAAAACCTGTCTGCTCCTTCAATTACAGGAGACCACAGCAATTACTAAGCTAACAAAAAATGAACAATATTATTTAAGTGCTAAAAATAAAAACAAATTACTTGAAATAAAAATAGTAAGTTTACCAATATAATTAATTTTGGAATCCACCTTTTTATAGTCTGTAAACATTTAATTTACAAAGGACCTCATACCTAAAACGCTTTAACGAGATACCTTTCATTAAGGGATTGGGGATACGTGTATTAGGGTAAACAAAAATAAAGGCGGTCTATAAAACAAATAATAAAGGCGGGACAGCCGATGTCGTTAAACTCCATTTTATGTTCTGAAGAGATCCGAGTAAGTCTTTGAATTTCTAAATTGTACGGTTTTTGTGGTACTCGTCGTATTATGTGAAACACTAGAGCGTTCCCTTTTTTTATATATAGATTTCTAATGGAAAAATTGGTCAAGAGCGTGTCAAAACACGCTTATTTTAAAGGGTTCCGTATCTACTACGCCGTAAAGTTATTTATTAAACAACATCAAAAGTTGTTGTTCGATTTCGTTTAAAATAATTTTCCTACAGAGTTTTACTTTTCAGAATAAATAATAATCATGTGATATTCATTGTACTATGTTATCTTAAAACTACGGATATATGTATGTATGTAAACTAAAATAAAAATATTATTATTATTTTCTAATATTACTATTAGTATTCTCATAAAAATAAGTGCTGTGTTCCTGTAAATTAAGCTAATGTTTGTAAATTATTGTAACTTTTAGATATACCGCTACATAGTTGAGGAGCATTTTGAACCGATTGCAGTGGTTGCTGGTGTGGTACAAACTGTACTGTATTGTGATTTCTTCTATCTCTACATCACTAAAGGTATTCTTAGTTGGATTTTTTATTTTTACAATTTTATTGGCTTTTGAAAAAGTTATGTGGTAGGGAGGCTGGCTGTGATGCTAAATTTGTAGAAACTAAAGTATTGTGGGAATTTATTGGATAAGGTGCTAAAACGAAAATAAGGTTATGGTAAGGTAAGATCCCGTTGTCAGTCAATAACACTTGAAGTGTACGCTAGCTGCATGCTTGAGACAATCGTCAGATTATATTTTCTTGTAAACATTAAAGGATTTCCTTCAAAATAAAAAATAATTTATCACACTCGAATATTTCTAGTTGATGTTTTTTGCTACAACTTTCTGACTTCCATTTTCTTATGTCACGCTTATTTCGTTAGATTATAGAAATATAATTAACTTATCTTAAATTGATGCTCTCAACTTTATCCAAGAGTCCTATAATAAAATCCTTACTTTAAGAGTTCATATTTGGTGTAGATACCGGATGCAAGGATTCTCTCTACATGGCTTACTGCGTTTACTAGTTTACACTTACCCGTATATACAGTCCTTTATTAAAACTAATTAAAACCCTTTGCCAACAAAGTTTCTGTCATTAGCACCAGATTTTGATAATAATAATTTGATATATCTAATTTTTACATATTAAAATACCATCTACATCAGCGACAATGCATCCCCTCTCTTTGTGGACCGTAGCTGTTTTGTATACAATTTATTTCTTATAAATAAATAATTCTTAGTTAATTACAGTATGCTAATGTAAAGTTAGCATTTTTAATATCACATTCATGTCTATACATTCTTAAAATAAAATGCTTAAAATAGGTTGCTAGACACTATTTCCAGATGATAATTTTAATCTTTTAACAATGTGGCCCTTGCCTGTCAAAAGGTTGCCGACCTCTGATCTATATATGTAACTTTTTGTTTCAGTTCTCAAAGGGAAGAAACTACAATTGCCAGCCTAAAAAAATGTAGGTGTAATAAATTGACACAAATGTTGTCATGTTATTTTATATAAGTCAATAATTTTACCTAAGATCTAGTTGTACGAGTGACGTCTTTACAGCTGTCCAAACATTTGTTTATAACAAATGTTTTGTGTCTGTCATATTCTTTTATATATACTGAATCATGTACTTTGGTTTCTTTCACAACCCTTGACTCTGTCAACTAAGATTCTTAATACTTAATATAAGACTTGTAATGAAATTTTTGTATACCTAATTGGTTTTAATACTTTTTAAAATTTTGGAAACCAAAAATACAGTTAATGATTAATGTTTAATAGTTAATACAGTTTGCGTGTATGGTTTTTATACTGAAACCAATTAAGTATTACTTAATGACTTGTAATTCATATTTGACATGGCCACGAATTTTTGTGGACATGCCATTTTAATTCTGGTATCTGTTAATGTGATGCATTGATGTGTGACACAGATTAACTAATTATTATAAGTTTATATTAATATATTTTCTTTATTAAATAATTAAATTTTGTACATTAATGACCATAACCTTCTTTCTACAAGGCCAAGGCCTTAAAAAATTGTTATTAAAAATGAAAGTCAAATGTAGGTATCTGAAATGCTTTGTTTTTTACTTTACCCATTTCACCTACAGCTTTTCCGATCCCAAAAAAATTCTTTCAATATTTCAATTTAGTCTTCTTATCAATAGGCCATTTAAACTGTTAAGATTTTTTTTTACAATATTTTCATAGTTTTATTTTCTAGACAATTTAGCAGAAGTTCATCATCATCATGTATCGATAATATTTATGAGTTCTAAATAAGGTTACTGATAATCAATGACAAATAAGAATTGATTGCATAGTAACTTTAGATTTTCGAATGTTTTTATAAGTAAAATATTAAAATCAAGTTGTAAAGAACAAAGCTTGCAGCTGAGGTATTGGAGCGTGGCCGAAGTTTGCATATGTTAATGCAGCTTTCAGTCTCTTGTGAGATAAACCTTTGCAAACATAAGTCTTATCAACATTGTTCAAAGGAAATTCTTGGTGAAAGGTTTGTCACATGCATAATTAATTAGTTAAAGAACTACTTTATTTATATAGCTGTATTTCACTATGAACATTGACGTCTCCAGACCAAGGTTTGTTCATTTTACTCCGTGCATTATCACCCACCTTTACTGCCAAGGTTCCTTCCATTGTCTACTCGTTTCTTTTTATCGTGTGGTCATTGGTAATGTTGGTTTTCCAAAGCTTTTTGTTTCCAAAGCTATATATAAGACCACTCAGTCGTAAAGTTAAAGCATTTAATTCTAATTTTACACAGTGTCAGCGACCAAAGTTTTGAGATACATTGTGGAGAACGGACGTTGTTAATTACAAAAGTTTGCATCTAGATGGAATTCAACGCGGAAACAGACTTGTACTGTGCGAGAAATGTTATTTAGCTTTTTATTATAAACGGATTAGTGCTTGACTACGATTTCACTTCGTGTTTAGTGCTACTTCAAATGTTAACACCCTAATCTTAAAGAAAGGAATTTAGTGTATAAGGTGTATAAATTTATATTCTGAATTTATTACTATATCTACAACCTACTCACAACGCATTTCAACCTTATTTAGTCTTCTTATAAATGCTTGTTTGTTATAGATACATTTGGGTTCGCTATCATCCTGGAACTTACAAAGATCCACGTATATAGATAATGTATTTGTGATTTTTCAGACTGATAATTATTTAAACGTATAGATTACTTTATTCGGTATCTATTCAATATAATATTTTATCATTCGACAGCAGATGAATTCGTAAACCGACACAGTATCAAAATGAATAATCAATCTGTACAACCATTGTGTAGAAATATTTCAACTTTTTCCGTACACCCGCTTTGTTGAAATAAAAATCGTTCCAAAATAAGTTTAAAAAACCACTGCTGAAGTAACGGACGAATAAGTTCGTGCATTTTGAACTTTGATCTACATTGATTGAAATTGGTTCATAGAAAGAAATGTTAATTTTAGAAAAATGAGAAAAATCTTTTGTTAAATGATAGAATCAGGCGGTACTTTGCGAAAGTCCATGATATGCATGGAATACTACTACTTTACTAAACTCCGCGAATGAATACGAGGGAAAATCGATGCACTGCTGCAACCCGAAAGCTACACCACCGAATCCGCCACCAAAGCACTGCACTACTGACTTTCCGATGTGCCTCAACGAACGTTTCGCTTCGATACCGAAGCATCATCAGGAGATAGACTCTACGAAGGTTATTCGTAAACCTTCGTGAATTTAAGCAAAGTAGTTTAGTATTTCATGGAGCTCTTTTGTGTTATAGGTGTATACCAACGCCAAAAAAATACAAATTATATTTTATTCAAAAAGACTTTTACAAGCTCTTATGAATCGTCAAATATTTTAAAAGCTACCACTGATTCGGAAGAGTCGAGCCACGAGAAGTATCAGCAAGGAACTCGTTGGTCACTCTTTTAAAAACAGTTTTTACAAAGCCGAGTTTAAATTACATTTTTACATGTTAACTATAAAGTACAAAACTGAAGCTTCTCAATTCCAAGCAGTTTTATCTTTGACATAGTCTTCAACTGTCCAATACGCGTTACGGATAAGCGTGTTTTAACATGCTGTTTAAATTTCATTATAGACAGGTTTAATATTGCATCTGCAATTTACCAGGGGAGTGCTCTGAAATCGAGGAGACACGACAAAGGGAGACTTTTTAGCGGTGAAAGCGCAAACTTGTGTCTTCTGATCTGTTTAACCTCAAAGGACGAATTATTTACGATTGTTCTACTAACAGTTAGGTATAGTCGACCAAGAAATTGGTTTGCCACGCTAAATGTCCAATGTCGTTTGCCCGTCAATTTGTTGGTTTGTTTGCTCAAAAGCGCTGATTTTAGGAAGTACTCATACGATTTGAAAAACTTAGTGCTAGGCTATCTAGCACTAAGTTTTTTTAAATCTAAATATTTATCGAGGAAGGCTATATATAATCACGCTAAGAGAAACAGGAGTACAGAACCAATGAAGAATGTTTCAAAATCGGGGATTATTTCCCGGTTAAACATATGACGTCGCCTATAGTATAGACATATGCTGTCGCCTTTTTTTATGCTAACCAAATACATAAATACAATGAAAGTCACTCACTATATGATAAATCTATGGGGGTCTGCAGGCGTACAAGTGCGATGTCGTATTGTGAAGGCGACTCTCCAGTATAGCTTGGGTGAATTTTGATATCTTCTACAGGAATATCCTTAAAAAGGGAATAAAAATATGTATATACATTTAAATTTATTATTTCTGACTTCCTTCTTTTACAAAAGTTCGGGGCGTTCTTATCCGTATGCAGGGCTAAACCCTCTATTTGGAATAACTTTCAATTCCTTTGAAACGCTACTAAATGCCTGTACTATAACACGGTACTCTTATAACGCAGTCGTATAATTCTATACCATATAATATTATAATATAGTATTACGCTCGTTCGGGGTCGTTCAAGGGCGTTGTACGAGACTAATCCTACAACGCGTTTTCATATAAAGCGTTGTAGGTTTTTTTAACTCCTCTCCCGTCCTTATCACGTGTAATTTTGAAAACCCTCTCGCTCTTAATGTGACATAAATTTTTTTTCAATTTTATTCATATAAAAAAAACAATAATGAAAAGGAAAAGCTTTTTTTTTTAAATTAATCGACAAAACAAACGACTAATCACGAAAAGGTAAACAACGAATTTTGTTAAAAACCGCTACAAAACTCAATCATATCCATTTTGCTTGTGAAAATTTAAAATTTTGACATGTGACGTCATGTGTCTTTTAACACCCCGGTGTTAGCCTATCCTCCTCGTCTCTTAAGTTGTGACATAATTTACGGGTTGTTTTTGAGGTTATCTATTTTTATTTGCCAACACCTTACGTGATTATGACACTTCAATCAATGCTCCTGCATTGATTGAAGTGTCATAATTAGTCCATAAGCAGCGGAGAAAATGTCTGAGAAAAAATTCTAGTCCCATCAGACGTTTGCTCCTTTGATAGTTAGTTAAGACTAGGATAAAGTTGATACCTGGAGTTTAGACTCGCATACTGGATTCCCAGTTTCAATGCCCTGACAATCTATCTTAGTGGATATGTCAAACTCTCCAATGCGTATTCCTGCTATTCTCTTCTTAGAGTCAACGCAGTGTGCGGCGGTCAATATATATCGGTCGTTGACAACGCTCCCAGCACACTCGAAATCAACTAGTCCTAGACCTGCGGAAATCAAGAAATAGTAGTTTAAAAAAAAAAAAAAAAACAAGAAAAGTCAACCACCCAATCCTCTAAATTGCACTCCTAAGTTATCCAACCTAAGCGTCTGATAATTAACTTAAATCATCTGTCTTAAAAACTGGCTTAAGAAAAAATCCAAATACTAATACTAACCCAAAAAAGGGAAAGCTGTCATTTTTTTGTAAATTTTTCGAGTTATGTCAAAGTCAAAGCGACCAAAGCAGGCTTAACACATTTTTTTAAAAGAATATTAGAAATACTTTTTAGGTATGTCTAATATTCCCTTTTCCCCTCCTACTAAGCTTAAATTAAAAGCTCCTATTTACAACTATTTTTTCATTGGGATTGTACTATTCGCAATTTTAATATCAATTAAACTAGGCACACACGACCGCCCCTCTCTTAGACCACTCTCCTCAATCCAGGGTTAACCCAAACCACGCGTTTCCCGTAAGGCGTCCAAGTTACCGCACCACCTCTTGCTCAGGCTACCTGGTCTTCAGCGGCCATTGTAACAACTAGTCTATTATAAAGATATTTAGAAATACAAAGAATGATAGATATAACATATATGCATATATGATGACGCTTGAAATGAAGCCTAAAGAATAACCGTGGGCGTCACACATTCTCCAGGCAGAAACAAACTCTATTAAAATGTACATTAATATACATATATAATTTAGAGCCTCAATAGCTCAACGGTATGAGATATGGACTGAAATCCGCAAGGTACCCGGTTCAAACCCCACCGCCGTTGGAGTATTGTCGCACCCACTCCTAATACAAGCTTTTCATTTAAGCTTAGTAGGAGGGGAAAAGGGAATATTAGATATACCTAAAAAGTATTTCCAATATCTTCCAATATTCTTTATTCTTCTGCACGCAAAAGGACTTAATGGCTGCCAAGGATAAGGCAGTTGGTGTGGGTAAGTTCTGGGCCGACAATTCAGTACTTGGCAACGAAACGCTAAAAAAACATATTTTCTCTAGATGAATTCGGATATGCATAGAACAGTAGTTGCAGTTAACAAGGTTTACTCCGCTGTCCTTAGGCAAAGAAACCTGGCGCAAACCAAAAGTTCCCAGTACTTCAAATCGTATTATCATATGGAAGAGTAAAGAGTTGCATAGTAGGTTTTATAGGACGTTGACAGGTCCTGAGAGGTAGATCGTGCTGCTTTCTTGTCCTGGCTACAGTTCTTTGGAGAAACTGTAGGTTTTGTCTGTTCAATTATGGAAGAAGCTATCAAGAGGAGCAACTACCGGAGACATAAGGGTATAGCGTGCATATATGTGCATATGTCGAGCCGGGGAATCTCTCAGACATGTTGTTTTCTTTTTTTTTGTTGTTAATGTTACAAGGAGTAAACGTGCAGGCGATTCACATAAGTGACCATAGACGCTCATTGACGTCTGTACCACCAGGAGGCTTGCAGGTGCGTTGCCGGCGTTTAATGACGAGTTTAGATCACCGGGAAGCCTCATATCAGCAATACCATCACTCACGTGACAGCAATGCCGCCATTTCACGCCGATCTTATGTGAGAAAGAGGTACTGGTACCCGGACGCGACGGTCCACTTCGGCTGCAGACCAAAAGGACTGCAATCGTGGCGCTATCTCTAATGGTTGTTCTGGTTTTGCTAACGGCGAATATTTGCACAGACATTCAACCACGATACCAACAAATTGCTCTTCGATATGGCCTTGTAGAGACTGAAGTACCGTATTATTTGTACAACTCAGCGCAAGTTTTAAATAATGGACAGGCTTTGTTCTATTGGACTCGGTCTATTTAATATTAGACCGATGAACATGTCCTTATGAACAGGCCCTGACAGGTATATTTTGGCTAATAGATCTGACATAGTAATTGTAGAACGATCAGAGCGTCAGGCAATGGTTGTTGATGTTACTATTCCACATGATGATAATCTTTTAAAAGGGGAAAAGGAAAATTATCTTAATGTTTAGACCTAGCTCATGGAATAATTCACATGTGGAATGTGGACTCAACAACTATGGTGCCGATAGTGGTTTCAGTTAATGTATTGCAAAGAGTTTTGACGACTATCTTAAGAAACTCTTGCTTGCTATTTGCATTAAGGGCCAGATGGAGAAGGCAGTGTTGCTTGAGATAGCTCCTCACAATGCGTTCATTGTGAGGAGATTCCTCAATCTGTAACCCTAAACTGCTGTAATTTGCGCCTAACCGACGGTTCCGTGAGAGATCTATTGTTATTAGGGGTCATCCACAAATTATGTCACACATATCCCATAAATGTGACATTGTGTTGCAACAGGCTGGGGGAAGGAGAAGCTTTAAGTGATGTCACATGTCAAAATTAAAAGCATTTAAAAAAAATTAAGCTTTTCTTTTCTTTAAATTATTTCAATACAGAAAATTAAAGAAAAAAAATGTGATGTCACACCAAGGAGGAGGGGTTTTATATAATGTGACAACTTGTGATCAGAGGGTCGGGGAGAGGGGATTCAAAGGTTTAAAAATGTTGTAAAATAATTTATGGCTGTATTACTTAACTGACTATTAAAGTTATAGTTAGTTGTATTTTTTGTAACTCATTGCTCTGGTTAAAAACTTAAAAAAAATCTAAATATACATAGCATTTTGGATACTCTACCAAATGGGCCAAATTTTTACTATTTATAAATTAAACTTAGTTTTTAATTTAGTTTATATTTTTTTTTGTAAAGTAGTACAGTTAGTTTTAGATAGTGTTTAGTTATATATATTTTGTTATTTAAGTGCTTATGAATAATATTACTTTTCTTAAATAATTTTCATTATTAGTTTTTAAATTAATTAATACATTATTATTAGCAATAAGGTTGTAAATTATACATACATTCGTCTGTTTTTATAAGTAAATAAGTTACCACTAGAAACTAATAAATTAGGTCTAAACATGTACTTCATTATTAAGTTATTTTTTATATATGGGTATCAGAAATAAAGGTTTTTTAATCGACTTTAAAACAAAATATACTTAGGTCTTACCTCTGCACTGGTGGAGGGTTGGTCAAAGAGCACTGCTCCATTGACAGGACTTAAAAACAGCATGTCCCCATGATTTAATCCATATTCACGCAACTTGCGCGACTTGCTTGATGTTATTTCTTCTTTTCGCGCGCGGTCTTTGTGCAGACTGAATCCAAAAGTGTTGAGTTGCAACGTTTCATAGACGCGTTCGAACAGCCGTGCAGTCACATCGGTGTCCAGCACCTCGATGCGTGCCGTTCCCTCCGCAGACTGCACACGCAGCGTCTGCCGACACAAGAAATATACATTATAGAAGGTGACTGCCCTTTCCAAAAACTCTCAACAATGAAATTCTTATTGGCACGTCGTCACATTGAAGTAGGACGAATACTCAAGAAAATGACAATATTATATCTCTCAGCATTTAGCAGTAATCACTAACTCAAAGAAATTAAACTTTCGAAGGTATGTTACAAAATTCAAAAAGTTGTCATTTACGGACAAAATAATAGAAGCACACAACTTTCTTCTGATCATTATTCCAAGGTTAATATTTATACTAATCTTGGGCAAGATCGATCTTTACTTTATAGAGAAATAGCTACCATTTTCTTAGGTCCAGACATTTTATTTCTTTAAAATAATAAAATAACTACACTGCACAACACTGACATGACAATTTTAGATATTGACAACTATTGACAATGACATGACACAATAACAGTCTTCGTTCTAAATCTGAATGTAAAAGTTACTCATCGCATATAGTACAATTATTAAAAAGACAAGAAGACTATTTTCTAAAAAATGTATTATCATAAATACTCTTATTGCCTGCTTATGTATATACTTAGTTGAATGGTGTTTTGTATTTGACTACAAATAAATTGTTTAATTTTTCGTTTGTAAGTTAAGAATTATTAAACAAAATTAACTTCAATCTGTCTGTCAACATGATCAAAGTTTACATTCTGATTCCTGACTTGTCATTTTTGTTGTGAAAACTCTTTAAAAATTATTAAAAATTAACATCTAATATTTCTTCGTCATTTCACAATGATTTTCTTCTTTTCGTAATATTTTTTTTACATCAAAACATATTATTAATCTTAGTAAGTATAACATAAATTCTTTCATATAGTTAGGTAAGCAAGAACAAAAATTATTATACTGAGATTCAATTGTAGCTATAATTTTCTTGAAAAATAAATTAAACTAGACTAATAGACAGGTGGCTAGATTAGAAAAAAAAGTCAAATTTTGAAGTAGGTAACGGAAAAAGGTTCTTATGAATTTGGTGCGGCATACTAGAGAGCATAAAAATAGTTAACGTGTATTTGGTGGGCGGCATGTATATGTGTGATATAGGAGCTACCGGGTAGGGCTGAGGTGCCGGTGTAGGCAGGTGTCCGTCGCGCTGCATCGCTGTGTCGCGTGCCATCGTTGCGTCGAGTGCGTTGCATATCGTAATTTTACGCGATAAGGTTCACTTTGAAAAAATAAATCTAAAAAGAATCCAATCTAACGTCTAAGTGTAAATAGTGATTTTAATAAAAGAAGCAATACATTTTAAGTGAGTTCCTGGTGTGTTCTAATAATCTGATAACAACAATAATGGTACATAACAAAATGAATTATGATCTAGCGTTTCTATTCCATAAATTATAGATTGTCTTTCTCTTAAATTGTGCTTTCATATTATCCCTTCCAAAATTAAATTTAAATGTGTGGTATAGGTAACATCAGGCGGTTAAATCAAGAGCTGCCATGGCAAGTGAGGAGGGAGTACCTGTGGATCTCTACATCTATGATCTTACCAATGGCCTGGCTTCCCTCCTGTCTCCAGCAATACTAGGTATCAAATTACAAATTTTATATTAACAATTTAGCACTTAAATATTGTAATTTTAAAGTGTTTTCTTGCACTTTATTACTACGTGCTTACATTTAACTAATTGTTACCTGTGACTTCATCTGTGTAAAATAAGGCGAAAATTTTTAGCATGACGATATATAGCCAATTGCCTTCCTCGATAAATGGGCTCTCTAAGACTGAAATAATATTTCAAATCCGACCAGTAGTTCCTGAGATTAGTGTGTTCAAGCAAATAAACAAAGTCTTACACACATAGGGCATAATAACTTATTTTTTAATTATCATATTCCATTCTATTATTTATATCTGATTAAAGAAATTTGAGGGGTTGATGGTCTTTCTCTACATTTTAACTTAATTTTAATTGAATTTGGAATGATATTGACAAGAATTATTTTCAGAATTTTTTCACTTTACAACTAATTATTAATATCTAAAAATATATTTGAGAACAAACAGCGGAGGGGTGACCTACTTTTTAGATATTAGCAGCATTAGAAAGGTGAAACTAAAACTCAATGGCCCCATTCAGATCTAGATATATGTTTCAAGGACATGTTACGATACAATGTACTCTGTATCTTAACATTTATCTGCATTTTTACCTGCCTATACAACTTTTTCACCTCTCAAGGTAGATTCTGAAGACAATAATCTAATTTAATTTTACATGTTACCCTGTTAGGGCGTTTTGTAAAAATATTTTTCGAAATTGTTTTAAGTGTATATCTTACCATATTATATTATTATCAATTTATGTTTAATATAATGTTATTTTAAATATATTGTCAAATGAATGGTTTTATATATTTCTATAAGTCAATTTAGTTTAAAACAATTTCAAATTAACAATGTTACTTATACTATATTAAATAAAATGTCAGTCAAAACTTATAATAGTTATAGCATAATAAATTAATTACAATGTCAGTCGGAGATAATTATAGTGAAAGTTTGTTAATTGTTATTGGTTAATTAATTGTTATGACCCTATTTCCCGAATATATCTTCTACTTTATAAAAACAATTCTCTATTAGCCATTGTTTTAATTTCCTTTTTACACTCTATTTCATTTGTTTCGTCTTTAATATATGGTGGTATTTCGTTGTAGATTTATATTGATCTAATTAGTGGACCACAGCTAAACAATAGGTGAGATGACAAGTTTTGAAAAATAGGTTTATAATGTTTTCAAGTATTTATTATTGACAAAAAGTTAATATTGTATGAAATTTCAATATTGTTGATTCGAACAGAAGACACAACTTATCTACAAAAAAAAATTCAGGAAATGGTGGCACTAGTTCACTATATTTATAGCCTAGAGGTCTAATAAAAAAAATAGTAATAATGAGGATGTTTGTTTTACTATTATTGGGCTGTATGGCTGTGTTACCTTTGCATTTAAAAACCGAACTAAAACATATTGTAACTTTTAATAATAATTAAATTATTAATAATTTTCCTATAGAATTTTGATTTATTTTCTTGCATGCCTAACTCTTTTCCTTAAACTTCAAACTCTACTCGTCCGGCAATTGGTCGTTTTCTGCACCTCAACAACAATGTACTATTAACTTGCGTTTTTGTTATTAATTTGTTAATTTCGACGTTCGACGAATTTTGTTAACAGACGCTTCAATTGTTTTTATATGTATAGATTTTGAATCATTAAGTATTATTGGTATTTTTATTGTTTTATTTTGTAATAGACGCCTTTTTTTGACGAGCTCTAATTGGTTCTTAACAATTGAGTAATAATCATCCGCTCACTCGGAAAGATATTTTCACTATCGTAATTCATAATGACAGCTGAAATAATCAAGTCATCGACGTAGAGATCGTAAATGAGATCATATTTACGTTTCACAGCATTGGCACTAGAAACGTTTTACGTAACGTAACCGTCACAAAACATTTCAGACCATGATTAAGTTGTTACTGATAAATATTTGGTTTTATTTATGAACTAGACAGCTTAGACTTGAAATAGACGAGTTTAAAAATAGACAGATCAGTCAGTTATATGGTATACATATATATATATATATCTATTACGAACACTGAAAAAATATTGATGTTGATGATACGTAATTATTTATTAGATCTCTGAAATGCACATTTCTATTTATAACTCGAAAACGGCTGGATCGATATAAATTCTTTGTTTCGTTTCAGTTTTCTTATTTCGGAGAAGGTAAAAGTTTCCGAGGTTAATGTTAATTAGTTTTGTATTTATTCCAGGGCGGCAGATCGAAGGTGTTTGGCACACGTCAGTGGTGGTCTTCGAGCGAGAATATTTCTATGGGGGAGCAGGCGTCACCAGCTGTGCGCCGGTACGTAACATTTTTATAGATGTTACAGTCTAAAAATGCCCACAACTCCACTAATTAATTTCAATGCTTGCTTTGGTGTGTGCAGCGTTTCTGTTGTAAATTCAAACTCAATCACGCACTGTAAGCCTGTTAAATATTGACAAGCTTCCGTATTTGCGTCTACCCGCTATTTTGCGTGTAGAGGTGAATACTTTAGAGGAGCGTGCATTTTTTGACTTTACGCACTGTACTATGTAAGGAATTTAACTACACAGAAGAGGTAGAGCTCAGTAAGTAGAGCATGGTACTTAACAAGAAATCGAAAATTTATTCGCAGTATCAATTTTAAGATTATCAGCGCGGCGGTACCTTAGAGATTTAAAAAGTATGTTAGAGAAATATCTTGATAAAATCTACTTAGTTATATGAACAGCGAAAAGCTATAATTTATGGCTAACAACTATTGCGTACAGAGGATCTCATTCATATTCGGCATATCTATAGCTTTTTTCTTCTACCTAGCGCTATCCCGCTCTAGTACTAGAGTCCGCTTCGAGTTAATACTGCAATATTTCCCTTTAATAAATCTCAATTACCAATAGAAAATAACATCTGTAATGCCGGAGCGACATAGATCAAAGTGTTTGTATATTTTTGTCCTTGAAGACTACAAAGTACTACAAAACTTTGCGCAACTACACAAAGTCCCCGGCCACACTACATGATCATCGAAATGATCATCCAACTGAAGCTATGTCTGGCTCCGGCATCTGAATAAAGAACTGCTTTTGTTTATAAACCCCAAGAGGACGTTTAAAAAAAGTTATACTAAACTTTTTAACGTCGACAGTTGAAGCAGGCAAATTGGGGCGTTCATTCCCCTTGACATTACCAGATTACACGTAACGCGAGTGCATCAAAGCCGCACCGAACGCCGCACACATTTGTGTATTTCTGACAACGCAATTGGCAGGGGATCGTGTCGGCAGACGAGACCGACCAGCGGCCGCGTGCGTCGCATATTCCCTAAACTTTAATACGAATACCCGATGCACTCGGCTATTTTTAGCCGTGGACACCACAGGTGGAATCACTTTTGCATCTTAACGTTAGCTTAGAAAGACAAAGATTTAACGCATGTGCCATAAATATATATTGTTAGAGCAGTACGTTCTCGATAATTGATGTTAAAACATATTTAACTAACGATGTGCCCATATAGTGGCATATAAATAATAATAAATAAATATGTATGCTGCATCCTGTTTCATTTAGGACTATATGACACACGGACGTCTGTTCCTAAGGTAGATAACACGGGTGTTTGTGTGGCTTCCCTCACCTGGTCTGTCCAACGTCTTGGGCTCCGTCCACGTGGCCTTTTACCCTCTATCCTGCCTGTGATGACAAGTCTTTCGAGATTGTTGCCTGGCAATGTGACCAAAAAACTCAAGTGTCCGGCGGAGACAGATGGTCGAAAGCCGCATTTTGATTTTTAATTGGTCTAATAGGAGCGGAAAACTAACTAACTAGAAAATAAACAAAACAATTGCGACAATCAGTCATTCACACACTTAAAGCTCTTTTACAATACCATATAAATACCTGTATCTGTTTCAGCTTTAACGAACCAAAACGGTCTGGATCAGGAGTATAAAAACGCCTTACTCAAGGTCGTCCATGATGAAGAACCGAAAGGAGTTCCAATGGGTATTAATATAGAAGTAGGTATTTCTTCAACTAGTTGAACCAATATAAAAATTTCAACAGCTACTTATAGAGATTTTTTCGAGCAAAATAGGCATGAGGACAAATTTTGATTTTTTTTTATAATTTTTGTTTTTAGAGATAGGCTCGTGCTTGACCACAATCACACCTGATGTTAAGCGTAGGTGCCATCTACGGTGGAACGCGCTTGCCTAGAATGAATCCATTCACGCTTGCCTTATAGATACCCATGTTGTAGTGGTCTGGGAACACAGACACCACATTCCACGCCTTAGCTGTTCGGATAAGGAAAGAAACATCAATAGGATGATAGGATAGGATAGGATGCATCAGCAGAAATAGGTTTATAAGGTTCTCAGGCATCTACAATTGCCAAAAATTCAATACATCTGCAGACTTTAACGTTTTTTTAGCAAAAGAAAAGCATAATAAATTTAAAGATCAAAATTAGCTCTTAGTCGAAGTTGTCATGACGTCACTTTATGTTAACAGTGCGTTCCACTAAGCGTCACCTGCACGGTTTTACCGCGACCGTAATGATCGCATCGTCCAATGTCTAATACCTGAATGAGCTCTTTAAAACGTTGCGAACGTTTATTGGAGCGCACTCATAATATACGGTAACGTCATAAGCTCTGCTGGGTGTTTTAGCTATCATGGCGGCTTGTTGTATTTTGTAGTTTCCTTTTATTCTTAGTCCCTATTAATCTCGCTCGCAATATAAAAATAGATACGTTTGTTAAACTTTATGCATCTTATTTTATCAAATAAATACTTGATTTTAATGATTTCTGATTACTGTCGTCGTGCCTACTAAAACACAGACATCTAATTAGTATGATAAAGTGCTAAATCATACCAATAACGTGACTCAGCACTTCGTTACACGAATAGCACGTATATTTTATCGTCCCTACAAAAAAGACAACATAAGTAATATTTTTCATGCAATGAATGGCGGTACAAGGAAAGAAGTATGATGCTTAACAATTATTTAACTTTTAGCAAATTATTGTTTTTGCTGACATCACAAGGTTTTGTGCCCGTGTTAGATTTTGTTATCGTTTTTGTACCAGCGTACATTTCATGACAGTAGGCAGAGTTATTAGATACCGTATTAAAAGTTAATTCCTGTATTCTGAGTATGTGTTTATATGGGAAAATATATAATGTACTAAAAGAAAAATACAAGTAGCCGAAAAATTTAAATCTTTTCATAGCGTTATCTTGGTCTAGTAGGTCCACTTTGATTAAAGAGGAAGTGACTTTGGGGCGAGATAAGATGACCGATTGCCGTCTGACGTCATCCTCGAAACCCCTACGATCCCTACAACCCTACTACTAGTGTCACTCAGTGACATTAATCGGGCACCACTGTTTAGTCCCTTCCGAGATATGGAGGTCGGATATCAAATATATACGGTGTACTCGTCGGCGTTAAAAGGATCTCCTAATTAAGCGTTAATATGATGGACATTTACGGAAGTGGTCGTTGTGTCATTGCCTGTTTATATCCCCGGATAATTAGGTTTTGATATGAATTTGCTAATGGTTCGTTTCATTCCTGACATATCCCCTAACTATTATACTTGTCACACAAAATGCATCTCAATTTATAGACGTAAATAAATATAAGACGCTGAAATGTACGCACGTACGTAACTTCCGAAACACTGCACCAAATTGAATAATTTCTTTTTTGTTAACGAAAAAGGAATGACAAAAATGTGGAAAGGAAATGGAACGGAAACCCTGCATGGATCACGATTCCAAGTCCAGATCCCTCAACCACTCCACTGCTACTATTGTAAAAGAGTACAACTCAGATTAATTAGCAAACTTGTTTATTAATTAACTGGATAATAAAAATAAACAAAAGACCAAAAAGGATTGTTAATATTATTTTAGTGTATATGAATAGTAAAGTAAAAATAGAATTTATGTTGTTTGCTGTAAAAAATATATGACAAATAAGGCATTTAAATTTTATTTATATGCACATTTAAACTAAAGTTCTACTATAAAAAGAGTCTACATTTACCAAGGCCAAACCACTTAAGGATATTTTACATTGCAATACAAAATGTAGTCTTATCATTATATATTTTAATGATGCTGCACTTGCTCTTTGATAGTAAAAAAAAAATGATTTGCTAATTGGACAGTTTATAACACACTAAATGTTTTTTTTTTACTGCATTGACAGTACTTACTCAGAAAATTATGTAATTTTTTTCTAAAATCAATACTAATATATAGTTCTTTTTTTAGTTGCTTATATGTGCTTATCTCATTTTACGCGGATGAAGTTGCGGGCACAGCTAGTGTTTTTGTTAGCAGCTATTGATGGCTCCTACATAAGGTTTCGTAAGCCACATTCCTGCTATTCTCTCATTTTAATGTTTTCTGAATGAACTTCATGAATTTTTCAACTGTATTCATTTCAAAGTAAAGTATGCATAAGAATTTTAATTTGAAATATTACATGTAACAGAACTCATCAATTTCACATAGAAAATGTAAAAATGTGATGGTGGCAAGAATGTGGCTTAAATTACTTTACATAAGAGTCATTGTTACACCTCTACAGCCACCTATTATTATGTTACCACCTTAAGTGAGTAACTAACGCACTCATGTTAATTTAGTGCCACATAAGACATAAGTGGTCTTCCATAAATTAAGGCACATGTTAAAGGAGGTGGGAGGGTCACCAAAATGTGCCAAGAGGTTCGGAGGTTCAAGAGCCTTGTGACGTCACAAAGCAAAATATAGAATACTGTAATAAAAAAAAAATTAATAAAGAAAAATTGAATTTGGTGTTTTGTTTAAGTTATTTCTTTTTTATTTTTAAAGTATCTTAAAATTGGTGTGACATAATTTATGGACGACCCCTAAAACTTGTGCATGAATGAGTTACTTTCCGCTGATGCAATAATATTCTTTTTAATTAACACCATTTACTAGGTAAATCCCTTTTTAAATTGTAAAATGCAGAGCTGCGTGACTAACAAATACATAGAACAATATGTGGTTAGCTTTAGTAAAGGCTTTGTAAACAGAATTTGTTGACTAATTACCTTACCTACTTAAGATTATCTTTATTTTCTACTTCTTTATGTAGATATAGACACAAGCATAGACACACAAGCACTGTTGCAGAACACAAAAAAGGCAGAATTTGAAATAGTTTTAATTTTTAATAAAGTGATAATTACACATGAAACGATTCAATAAAAAAAAAACTAAACAAAATGCATATTTCATTGATCATTCGCATCTTGCTCAGATGGATGGAAACACTTATCAGAGCATGGGGGGGGGGGGGACGCCACTTTAATTAATTGTGACCCATCACAAAATCTTAAATTGTGAAACTGGCCGAATGATTTATGAAATATAAATTTTATATTTTATATAAGTGGTTCAGGCAAGTTTGGTCGGCCCCCGTCCGACCTAAGTGAATCTTCACGACGACGCTTACTTGAACGCTCTCGAACGCGTGCGTGCTTACGAAGACGGGCTGCTTATGTATGGTTTTGGTAAAATTAAAGACGTCTTGGGTGGTTGAGTGGCGAATGGTTAAATAGTTACTGGTTACTGGTTGGTGACCGACTCAATAATTTATTATTTATACTAAAAAAGGAACAGATAAAGGAAGTCTAAGGGCTCTCACAAGTTTAATTTAAGCGGAGAAATTTGAGAAACAGTTGGTATATTATACAAGTATACACGTGGTAGTCTCGTGCGTCTGTGTTATGGCTGCCATATTCGCTGTTTCTAAATTAAAACAACCCATGGACCTTCGAGATAGTTATTTTAAACATTTTTAAGGTGTCAAGAAATCGCCTGCCTATTTAGGTTTAAGTATATTTCTTCTTAAAAGACAATACAGTCACTTTCTTAAGAATATAGTTAATATACAATTATTGCATCTCATTCGTTCACAATTCACCCACTACCTTCATAGTTTTGAGGTTAGATGTTTTGCTAAGAACATTTCGAATGTATTAAGTTAATGCATGTATCTTATATTTATAGGAAGCTGTTGTCTTATTTAGCCGCTATCATATATATAAAAAAAACAAAATTAGAAGAGAAAAGAGTAGTAGAGAACCCTTGATTTATGATTACATCTCGTGTTGTACAGATTTTTTATTTATAAACTACTTCTCGGCCAATGACCTACAAAACAAATTGGGTAATACTTGTGATACATGAAGCAATTTACTATTCTTATAAATCAAACAGGTTTTTACGATTTTACGTTTGAGGTAGGTACTCGCAATGTCCTTCTTTAAGCTCAATTCATGGAGCCGAGGATAAAAAGTAACATCTCTCATGGGAGAAAAGTTTAAAGTGTCCAGTATTATATCACAGATATTAGTCCAAAAACCGTCCAGAATCGCGCTGGTGTAGAAAAATGATGTGGTATAATTGTAGCAACAGTTGATGAATTGACCAATAACCTTCAAGAATGGCGCTCGTTGGTGTAGACATGTTAAGTTATGAATTAAATTTACCAAGATGCGAATGTGGCGCCACCCTTATTTAAGCTTTTTGACGGGCATCTACACTAATATATAAATCTGAAGAGTTTTTTTGCTTGAACGCGCTAGTCTCAGGAACAACAGGTCCGATTTGAAAAATTCTTTCAATGTTAGATATCGAGGCTTATAGGCTATTGGTGAGGCTATATATAATGACGCTAATATTTAATCTATTTTTTTACCTAATTCTACGCGGACAAAGTCGCGGCCACAGCTAGTTTTTAATATACAGAGATGTTACTCCATGTTATAGGCTCCATAACTCAAATGCAAAATTATATACATCAGAAGTAAATTCTTTGTTTTTATCGCTCTAAGTTCATCAAGATTGCAGATTGTTAATCTTAGACAGCTATTGAAACAGGCAGTATTTTTAGTAAATCCATAACAAGCATTGAGTGATAAACAGTTCTAAATTACTAGTCGTTTGACATATATTTGGTACTTTGACTGAATCCAAAATGAAAATAGTTTTTATGTATAAGGATTAAAACTTCCTCTACTGTCGTCGGTGTTCACAAATTCTGTGCAACTTTTGCACAAACAATCATTGAAATATTGAGTCTATAACGCCAGAGTGCTTATGAGACGATAGTGTGTGCGACGTGCCGATCAGTAAAATTATAAAAAGTAATTATACATGACCCGAGATCCCTTGGCCGTGAGACATAAGTTATTTTCTGAAGTATCAAACCTTAGGTTCTGTAAAGTTATAAATGTGAAACGGGGGTAGGTACTGTAGTATCCACTGATACTACGTAAATATTATTAAATATTTACTGTAATTATATCTTACCAAATTGGTGTATGCACGGAAAGTTAACTAATTATATACGGAACGCATGGACATACTAGTCTGGACGCACGATGATGGTCCGTTTTCCCTTCACACTTAGGACAGGCAAAGATACCCATTTCACTCATCACTCATTCACTTATTCGTTTAAATAGCCCGAAAAATCAACTGAATATTATTTATTATTGATATCGTGACTGACAGCCGTCATTAAATCTCTTTTTATAACTAACCAGTTTTTTTACGCTGGATAATGCATTTACGAACTAACTTTTTCCAACAGCAAGTTAAATGCAGATCGTAAGGCCATACTTTATCTAATTTTTATTACATAATTAAAACGAGATTCGTAGTCCGAATACCCTCCTTAAGTATCCTAAGTGTCTCATCAGTCCTTTGCTGCTTAACTCATGTCTAAATGCGCGCGGAATTTCAGAGGCAGCTTTATTATTGCCTTTGAAAACTATTGGCTGGCGCATGTATCTATCGATATATTTAACTTTTACGTATATATTGTAAGGTTATTTTTCAATGTAAAATATGTAAAAACAATAGGTCTTACAGGTAGCAGTAAAATTAGAGTTTACTGCGCCCCATCTCTTTGGCACCGTTGTGATTTAAAAATTCGATGACACGAAATAGCGCCACCAAGGGATACAAACATATTCATTAATACGTTATAGACTTGATTAGTATACACTGTTTCTTATTATCTTCATGTCCCGTTTTTTTGGGTTTTCGCAGTCTTGCGCCTAGTTAATACGAAGCCTTCAGAAATAGTCAACGTGGTGTATCACTTTTGTGCAAACAGTTTCTTTTAATCTTCATCTCCAGTTTGTTCGGCCTTTCGCTGTCTTGCGCCTGCGTACTACGAAGCCATCATAAATATTCAACGTGGTGTATCATTTACGTTGCATCATTTTTGTCCATTTGCGTATTATTCGTCAATTACTTAATTTAGACGAATATTATCTTCAACGTAATTGACATCTATTACAATAGCAAAGAACTAATACTTCAATAGCGCGTAAAGGTTACACGCACTCATATTATTCTTTTCATATAATCACAATCAGAATGGCGTCACGTCTCGCGAATCCAATGTGAAAATAATGATGCGCTCAAACAAAACAGAAAAACAAATTACACCCCAAAAGTTCCAACGGCGGAGGAGGCGTACTATAAAATGGACAAAACGGCTCCGAAATCCGTAGAAGGAGCGAACACCGACACGTGTGCTGCGCCCGATGTGTTACTTTGTATCGATATCGATGATCAAATCTATTTTTACTTATTAAATTTCCTTCCTTCCTTCTCTCAGCTTGATGAAGTTCACTGCTGGACACGGGCCTCCTCCTTAAACTTCTACAGAGATCGATTGTTCGAGCCTGGCATCCAGCGGTTTTCCGCAACTTTCCTATATCGTCAGCCCACCGACTGGAAGCTATATCTTTGTCCATTAGTACAAGGACGCCATTTCACAACTTTCACTACCCATCGTTTTAAAGACATCCATTATAATATAACGCCACGACACAGTGTCAAAAATTGATATGACTTTTTTTATAAATAGATCTATTAGCAATTCGATATAAGCAATGTTATCGACATAATAAATTTGTTAATCAACTCTAGAAATTAGCAACAGATGGCGCTTTTATAATAAAATATTTATAAACCGTTCAGCGACGATAAGACGAAATTAATGTTTTTATCCCCATCTCAAAGTGCGCTACGCGCCCCATCTCGCAATCACGCAAATTGCAACACACCTAAAGGTTTTCACTTCAAAAACCAATATATCGCATTGTATATACTGTATCGATACACGAAAATAACCGTCACGCGTCGGTGCCATCACATAGTGGCTACCGACGCCCATGAACATCTGCAGCACTAGAGGACGTGCAGATGCCTTGCCAGCGTTTAAAGAGGGGTTTGGGGACTAATATCACAAAGTGACATTAATCGGGTCCCACTGTTTTACGTGCCTTCCAAAACACGGAGGAGGTCGGATATCTAATATAACACAGTGCTAGAATGGGTCACCCATCTATCAACCGGTCGCAGCCAGAGCAACTTCACTTAGCGATCGACTCAAATGCCGACCACTGATTAGGCCACGACCTCCTCAAAATGATATAATGAAGGATAAGTTTTTAAAGGTCTATAACAATCAGCAAACATAATTTACTCTTATTTCTTGATAAACAAAAATGTATGTAATATAATAGTATATATGCCATCCAAACACTGTTAAAGAACTGTACTGAATTCAAGCAATCAACGCAAGGTTCTGCATTCATCTTTTACCTAGCGTTATCCCGGTCTACCAGGGTTAGCTTGCATTATAGAGGACATGGCTGTAGGATTTAGGGTGTGTTAAGATGACCGACTGCCGCCTGACGTCATCTCCAGAACTCCAACAAACTCTTATATCACTCAGTGAGATTAATCGGAACCCACTGATTTACGTGCCTTTTTTTTTAGAGTTCCTTTACGTAGCCCATTTGTGTCACCCACAGAGAATCTTCCACCTGGGCCTGATCTGCCTTGGCAAACCTGGAAGTCCCTCAATAGACTTCGGACACAGGTTCGCAGGTCTAGGGAGAACATGTCCAGGTGGAGATTCACAAATGATATTAATCAGAGCTGTTTGTGCGGTGGAACTCAAACAATGTGCCATCTTATATCGTGCCCTGCGTGCCCTAATACCTGCACGCAAGAGAACTTGATGACTGCCACTCATAACGTAGTTGGTGTGGCTAAGTTCTGGGCCGACACAAGTTAGTGCTTGCCAACGAAACGCTAAGAAGAAGAAGAGACAGATAACAGATACATTATTTATGGCTCAAGATGAAGGATATCGTGCAGAAGAGGAACCTATTACAATTTTAAACATTATTTTACGCGGACAAAGTTACGGGTAACATTTAGCATGATATAAAACAAGCAAGAAATATTCACGTAGCAAAAATATAATAAAATTATTATTTCATTACAATATTCCAATGACCGCGACCGTCCAGACAAAACATTTTAAACTTTGATAGACAACGTCTTCAAACCTTTAACTTTACAGAAACATATTATTTTCGGTTCAAATAACGCCCACCGAGCGCCCCAACTTGGCTTACAGAAAGTTGAAATTTAACAACTGTTCTGAACTTAACATTTTAATGATTTCTGACCTTATTCGTTTGTTGTTAAATAAAAAGGGTTTTCCTATTGTTCTTATGGTAATATAGTAATATTTTTCGATTAGAGTAATCCCCTCTATAACATGGTTTATTCCCCATTACAGGAAAACGCGTTGCAGGATTATTTTCGTACCAGCGGAGACATCAGACGCTGTCCTGACTTAACGTTGGGCTACTTACTATTTACTTCGTTCTATTATTCTATAATATTGTTCCCGTTCCCTTTTCCTTTCCCTTTCCAGTACCCGAAATAGTGAACCATTATGAAACATAATGGTTAACTATTTTGGCGTTAGTGGTTTAAAAATTTAAGATAGATATATGCTGTCGCGGGCTTTTTTGCAGAACTCTTTAAGATAAACATTTCCTTCACACAAATACATGTACCTCTAACGTTTCTGCAGCACACGCCAGAATAGCTCGCAGATGGCAGAATTTTCTCCTACTTACTTGACATTTATCTTTATATTTTGGACAATTCACACAATATATTTATAATTAATAGTCTATATGTTGTTCACATGTATAAACTATATTAGTGTATAGTTTTATAATCGATTCAATCGTTTCTCTGTGAAAGAGCGTCAAACATACATCCAGCTATACATCCATCCATCCATGTGTATAAACATTCGCGTTTATAATATTAGTAGGATCTTCATCAGAGAGGTGAGGGTGCAATTTCAAGTTCTGACAAGATGTCCTGTGGTGGAATACAGCTGCCGGTATTAGTCCGAACAACTCCTCGGAACACTCCCCGTAATATATGCGGTTAAAGGTGCAGAGCGAAGCCACATCTCTCCGCATAGCCAAAGGATCGAGCCGAACGGAAAGAGTCGCCGATAATTAGAGCCGCTCTACGTTTAATGCGGTCAAATAGAAGCAGCTGATATTGAGGGGCCACGCCCAAAGGTGACAGCAGTACTCCATGTGAAGCTAGAACAGTTGCAAGCTATGGGCCGGAATAAAGTACTGTTGCGGACGCTAAGCTTCTCAGAGGCTAATTTGGCTTCTCTTCCACGGAACGGAACTGAACGTCAGCCGATATGTCGACTCCCAGTATCCCGAAGCTGGCTGAGGCGATCAAGGAAGTATTCTGGAATTGAGGGGACACGTCGAATAGGTACTTTTTAAGCAGTGAAAGCGCATAGTTATATCTTAGTAGGGTAGAATTCGTCTAAATTTAGCCGACCCCATGCCGAAACTTGAGATAAAAGTGTCTCGATATGAGACACATGTTTGTTCCAACTCTCAGCACAAAGTTGTGGCTGATATCGGCTATCCACGAGTGAAAATAGATTCTGCCAATGATAGAATTCAATAGCCTATTATTCGTATTTATAGTTGCAAATATTGTTCGTAATAGCTACCGCAGCCTAACATTAATTGTATATTAACTAGCTGTAGCCTGCAGCTACGTCCGCGTTTTGTTCTGCGTTGTTACTCAGTTTCACTTTTATAACAATCCTATGTCCTTCTCCAAGGTCCAATCTATCTATCTCTACACCAAAATTCGATCAAATTGGTTTAACGTTTTAGGCGTGAAAACGTAAAAGACAGAGTTACTTCCATATTTATAATATTAGAATAAAGTATAGATATATGTAGAGAGTATGACGGTATAAGAAATTGTGGCTTTTACTTAAGGTATTCACTCAGTATAGAGAATATTATAATATTTGTGAAACTGTGTCAGCGTTATAATAAGATACTTTAGATGGTAATGTGTCTCCTCGACTTTCTTAGCGAAAACACGAAATTAAGGTGAATTACCGTCATTTTGCGCCGAGTAAATTAGGCTCCTTCACTGGTACCGCGGCTCAGCATTTTTGATACTTGGTGCAAATGTAATCGCTTTTGATACTAGGTGTAAACATAATCAGTTCTGGTCAGAAATGTATGTAGATTTTTGATACTATGTCTAAATAAAAATCCGAACATTCAATCGTTTTTTAGACTGGTGTTAAACTCTGGGCGAATATTTAACTTAATGGTTTTTCAATAGCTGAATAAATCCGGATGAACTCACTGGGTTTTTAAATGAGTGTTTATTCTGCTGGAATATCCTTTAAATCGGCCTAAACCTCGTTTCCCACTGTAGAGACATCAAAACCCAGCTTTCGCATACTTCGTAAAAGAAAAACTTAAATAAAATAGTAGGAACGGGGAATTACTTTCTTTTGAAAGAAAAATTGCTTAAATGTTTCAGATATTTCGATAACTACCACGTAAGTTGTAGTAACCCAAATTCCCTACTTCAAAGTAGAGCGTTACAAATACGTAAATTGAAATAAAATCGTAATTATATAACACATGCACATACAATTATATTTCCAATAAAGACGATTACATATTGTATACAATAATATATTAAAAAGTGACTCTTACATTACAATTTAATTGTTTGTAGCGCACTACTGTAAAGCTGGGAATTTGGAGTTACAACAACTTACGTGGGAGTTATCGATTTGTTTGTGACTAAATCTATGTTAACAGCATTAAATAACAAACTTGGTTATTCGACGGTGGTAAAGAAAACCACTATTGAAGTAGCAAAGAGAGCAGAAAAGTAGAGACAGAGCTACTGGCCCGTGGTTGGACAGGTAATCTTCATCATCTACTTTTCCACGTGCTGGTTTCCGCACTTGGCCACAGATTGGCGACCGTTGTACGTAAAGCAGTGTCGGATTTACACATTTGCCGCCAGTAGGCTATTCAATTTTTCAGAGCCACCATCTTTCTTAATGTTTCCTTTCATAGAACCTTCTCCTGGCAAACTCTATAAGAAAAAAAATTAGCGAAATCGGTTGAGTCGTTCACGCGTGGTGTCGTGACCCCCTTGGTCATAATACAAAAACGTGTAGTGGAACCAACAGACGCAGTCCTGCCCGAACGTTGGGTTTCTTACTACTTACTACATTCGATTATCCTACAACATTTTACCCGTTTCTGTTCCATAATGGTTTACTATTTTGGCGTTAGAAAGAAAGAAAGAAAACTTTTATTTGGCGCACACATAACACTGTAAACAATCACAATTATGGATGAAAAAAGATGTTTCATATTTAAGGATAATGTTGCGGGCTTTTTTGTAGCACTATTTAAGATAAACATTTCCATCATACACTATACAGGTGTAACTCTAACGGTTTTTGCAGCGCACGCCAGAGTAGTTTGCAGATTGCAGAATTTTCTCCTACTCACTTGACATTTATCCTTATATTTAGAACAATTCAGACAATATCGTTCTAATTGATAGTCTATGTGGTATTCTGATGCATAAACTATATTATCGTAAAGTTCTATTAAAATCCATTCAGTAGATTTTCCGTGAAAGGGCGTCAAAAATACATCCATACATCCATGTATGGATGTATGTATAGTTTTTTGGATGTAATACTTTTATATTTCATTAGTTAAATCATTTAAAAGTGCTCAACATATTATAAATAGTTGTGCCAATTTTGGGAAGGCACTGGCTCCTAAGATACGGGCTTACCTAGTTAAGGGGCCAGGGTTTTATTGAACTATGTAACATGATTTATATAATAAAAATTCCAATTCTATTACTATGTGTACACACTTTCGCGTTTATAATATTAGTAAGATAGAGTGTAATAGTAAACTTTCAAAACAAACCAGTTGGATCACTAAGCCCTGATCATGAATTGGCTCAATTTGATTATTGAGTGGATATTGTACAAACGGATCTCATGGCTGGGTGGTTATTCCTGTTATTATTCCCTAAGCGTCCGACTGCAAAGAGATTTATCGAATGAGCTCAAAGCTGTGACGCTAAATTTGTTTAATAATTAGAAATAGTTTCAATAATACTTTGGTTGGCCCGTTGGCGCAGTGGGCAGTGACCCTGCCTTCCGCCCCGGGGGTCGTGGGTTCGAATCCCACCTCGAGTCTGGGTGTATTATCCATATGTATGTAATTATATATGTATAAAAAAGAAATATTTGTGTATAACAGGCGGCTGTGGCCTATAAAACAGGCATTAAGTTGTCTACCTTAGGAACAGACGTCCGTGTGTCATATAGTCCTGTATATATTTATATATTTATTTAATCATTTATACTGAATTTTAGATTAAGTTATCTTATGTTATTAATTTAATTTAAAAATAAATTTGTAGACTTTGGCGCCAAAGAAAAGTAAACGTTTGATACAATAAAATCACTGAATCCAACACGGATGAAGCTGCATCTACCTAGCTAGTATAATTAATATTGAGTTTTTTTAACATACATGTTGGTACATGTGTATGTTAAAAAAACAGGCTACTTTAATTGCGACGAATGAATTTCATTCGCGAAACACATTTCAAAAACATTCGTTCGCGGATTTAACCAAAGTAGTTCAGTATTTAATGCGTGGAAATATTATCAATTATACGGTTTTATAAATTAGCTAACGTCATACAATAATATTAAAGGTTTTTTTTTATGTTACAGGGGGGCAGACGAGCAGGCAGCAGGCACCGAAGTGCCTACCGGCGCCCATGGACATCTGACTACCGACGCCCATGGACAACTGCAACACCAGGGGGATCTCAGATGCGTTGCCGGCCTTTGAGAAATGAGCATGCTAGTGTGGTAAACCTATTAATAAGTCGACGAGTATGCATCGGATTATATCAAGCGAGTGACATTTATGCATTCAGTTTTTGACAAGAATCTTTAATTTATACATACATATAATTTGTATTCATTACACAACCGAAATATAAGATATAGACGCCATACAGCTTTAACAACTCTATTTTCTTACGCAATCGGTCGAATTGTCGTGTATGATTAATCAAGTGTTATCTGAGTAGACATATTTCTGGTACTGAGATATGGAGAGTGGTTTTAGTTGAGTGTTTAATAATAAATAATTATAACTAGTCGTCACCTCCTAATTAGCATTACGTAAAAATCTGGTCCGCATTATTCGTCGCTGTAGAGTCGCAGCAGTTTTGTTCGCAACTTTGACGTCCGAAATTATAGTAACCTTAAAAATATATAGGCTTTACGATTAAGTGAATTCGAGGAATCCATCCGAATCTTCGATGTTTGATTTCGTACTAGATATTTAGTACTGATACCCTTGTCGTATTTTAGTAAAACTTTTGTAAGGTATTTATGCCATTACGAAAAAGTTGTGGATGAGACTCCCAAGAAAGAAGAGAGTGGATCGAAAAGAACGAAGCCTTTACCCAGCGTATTTATTTTTGATAGAATACAATTTTTGTTAACAACCGGATACGTCCTAAAATATCGGGCTATTTGCCTGTTTGATATGTCCTAAATCATATTAAATCATCATGTTTTGTTCGTGTGGACTATTACTAGCTCTTCTGAACTGTCAAATGTTTTCAAAGTCGCCCTATTCTTGCTTTTCCAAAAAATGAGTTTAGTAAATTTCCGTGTTCAATGTAAAGTATAAAGCTAGAGCGAGTCAACTCCAAGCAGTTTTCTCTTTAATACAGTCTTCCTACAGTATAACCTCTTAGCGTGTTTTTAAAAGGTCGTTTAAATTTATCGATACATGTATAGGAACTGGAAAAGTTATATTTGGTATAATCGGATACGTGTATCATATATGTATGTATAGCGGACAGAAGACTCCGGTTTTCACTAAAAGATTGCGAATCAACCTCCTTACAAATCTGCGGTCATGATTTATTCATACCGGTGCGGTGTGCGGCTTAACAGACGTCACCAAAAGACATCAGACTTTTTGCGGCTTCCACGTACTGACTGATACATGATTTATCGTAACCGTCTCTGTTCACGATGACCAGTTCGTAACCGACTTTCGAAAAGGGGAGGTTTCCAATGTGTAATTTTTACTATTCCTGACGGTCCTTCAATTCTAAATGTACAGGTCGAAAAGGAGTGTAAAATCCGAACTTACTTTTTGTAATTTTTTTTTCCTGTAAACTTTTCTGTACGTACATATGTACACTTTTGTAAGAATTAAACTGTTCACAATTTTTTGCGGTAGTAAATAACGAAGTGGTATATTTTTCTGTATAACATGGCAATGAAGGAATTTGAATGAATGTCCGTAAATCTGCGATATAAGAAAAGAAAAACGTAATTTGAATGCTACGACGCCAAATTATTTGCTTTTTTACTAATGAAAGTGGGAAAAAATTAAATTATTTTTACATTAAAAAAATGTGTAGACAAATTAAGCGATGTAGTAATAAAGAATTTTTGTTTACAAACTGTTCTACTGTAACAGTGTTACCAGCTAAAGGTTACATAGTAAATATATACAGGACTATATGACACACGGACGCCTGTTCCTAAGGTATACAACTTAATGCCTATGTTATAGGTAACAGACGCCTGTTATACACAAATATTTTTTTTTTTAGAAATATATAAATACACACATATGGATAATACACCCAGACTCGAGGTGGGAATCGAACCCACGACCCCAGAAAGCGATAGAACGGAGACAAGGCTGCAATGCTTTGGTTTATTTATATTTTATACTAATATGTAAAGCTGAAAAAGTTTATTTACTTGAATGCGCTAATCTCAGGAAATACTGGTCCGATTTCAAAAATTCTTTCAGTGTTAGATAGCCCATTTATTAGGGAAGGCTATATGCTGTATATTATCACGCTAAAACTGAATCTATTATTTTTTTACAAAAAGACGAAGTTGCAGGCACAGGTAATTAAACATAAATTGCTTCATTGTCTTTGATTTACTTTACTAGGCCCTATAAGATTTTAAATTTGTTTTTCTTTATGTTTAATACCTCGGTAAACACCTATTTATTACACTGATAATAAGAATGTACTGATAAATTTTATGTAGGACGTTATGTTTCGATTCCGGTTCCCACTCCGATTCTGGTTGTGGTTCCGATTCGATTCCGATATTACACTTCCGTAACATCCCTTTTTTTCGCTGGGAAATGCTTTTGTGCACTACCCCGCTCGCAAATAATCCCATGCTCTAGGAACATTTGCGAACGGGAGTGTGGGACTCGCTAGCTCTGCTAGAATACCCACTAAAACCCAGCGGGGCCCTCATCATCCATGAATTAGGGCGCCAGAGGATCGCTTTCGCATGCCTCCCTGACGCCCCGGATGAAATGTCTATCACCTTAAGACCTTAAGTCAGCGGGAGAAGACGTGCGAAGTGGCGTCTTCTTCCTCCCGTTCTCCTCCGTCTGGAGGGAGGACCTCAGGTGCGTTCTCCCTCTCCCTCTCATGTGCCTCTTTTAGTGATGTCACGCTTTCACTCAAGGAGGCTTCCGTAACATCCCTAGACTGGCATATAAATCTACATAACCCAATAAATATCTCTATTTACATAGTAATAACTCTACTTGTTTTTTCTTCAAGTTTTTCCAAACAAATGATTTCGGCCTTAAAAGTATAAGTAGCACAATCCCAAACAATGAATAACATTTATTCTGAAAATATTGTTTTGTGTTTCGTTCAGAGGAAAGTTAATAAATCTGAAAGTTATGTCGTCTGTGCTCTAGATAACTTAATGGCCACCCGCGCCCTAAGTTTACAGTTAAGTTAAGGCCTAAGTTAGCCGTAATGAGTTTCTTTCGCATTTTATTCGTCCTAATCTTGCGTTGTTGTTTAAAGTGGAAGTGGTGGACGAGCCTTATATTTTAAAAGTTTGTACATTACGGAAAAGTTAAAGGAAAGGTAAATGAATATAAATAAATCGTAATACAGCTTAAGTTAGAGGAGCATGCGGTAGTCACAATCTCCCGTCACACGAAGGAGTGCGTCTACGACATTGATGACGCGGACTACGCAGTTGGTCACGTCGTGAAGAAAGCGATTGCCGTGAGCGAATACGCTGTAGTGATATACAACCACAGAGCGGCCATCTACCACCGTGACGCCCACCTCATCACGGAAATTGTCGCCTCGAAATAGCCCGTAAAATCAACTAGCACTGCAGAAGAATTGTGAAATCGAAGATGACAATAAAATAAAATGAAGAAGATTCAGATAACAACGGCACGTGCCTTGAGCCCGTGGAGTATACAACGACAATAAAAAAATAGAAGGTCGTAGCATAATCAGGGAGGGTTGACGGTGCTAGTCGGTGGGTAGTTTAAGCAATACGGCCATTCTAACACTGGTTCACAAATATTCGAACTCCTTCGTGTTTCGGAGACAAGTAAATCAGTGAGTGACGATTAAGGCATTGAGAAATATTAGTCGTCAGATTGTAGAGATTGTGGGGGTTCCAGGGATGAAGGCATTTTAACGCAGCCCACAGCCACATCCTCTAGAATTTAAGCGGACTCTGGTACCAGACCGGGATAACTTAAACGTTCGAATTTTTGTTAGAGAAAACTTTTCAAAATATTTAAAATTTATTCAGCGAGGTGATTGAACCGGGTACCTTACGTATAACAGTCCATCACTTCTACAGTTGAGCTATAGAAGTTCTCTCGCCTAATCTTTTGATTTTTTTACCATCTTTTTTACGTAAAAGAATAAAGTTAGGTACATATATGAATTACAGTACATTATTGTCCGATTTCGTTCGAAATAATTTTTCTAATGAGTTTTTGGCATGTTCTATTCAAATGGAAAATTTCAAGTCTCTACCTCTAATAGTTGGGAAATGCTACGGAGGGGACCACCTTGCTGGCGAACAGACGGACGGACGGACAAAGCGAAAATACAAGGGTTCCTTTCGGGGTTACGAAACCTTAAAAAAACAGGAAGCGTAATGTGAAATTAGGTTGAACTTATTCTTCACCATTGATATTTGATTTGATATGTTCTTCTTTTTCTTTTGAACAGACACCCAAAGGTACGTGGTGACGTTCACGACGTCCCAGTCCTACATCGAGGTCCCCGGGTGGCGGAAGGGCGACATCGCATTTAGCTTCCGCACTACGGGCACCAGCGCCATCCTCCTATTTCAGCCCCCCATCCGACCCAACTACCCATCCTTCATGGTGGCCTTAACCAGTGGTAAGTTAAAATAAGCACAAATTTATAGTACATATATGTCACGTTAAATTGTAAAACCCGTTAGATTGTAATTTATCTCGCGATATTGTAAACTATAGCAAGATTATGAACTGAATATACTGCTCACAAGTTTACGTATTATTTTTCGGCAGATTATAAACTATCGAAGTGAATCTCTGAAATAATATATGTAAGTTAAGTAAATAAAGATGAATTTTCTGAGAGGTCTAAGAAAATTTGTCTTTAAGTGAAAGTAAGTGAAAAACTTAATAAAATTAAACCAGTCCCGCCCATCGCAGTTATCGATGTAACATATCCGTGACATATAACATAGGTGAAATATACGTTCAATTACAAGCGGTATATTCAGTTCACAATGTTTCGACAGTTTACAATTTCGCGAGATAGATTACACCCAATCACTTTAACGGTGATTTTTACAATTTAACGGTGATATAAATGACAAAACTTCTTTGACATAGCAAAATGTATATAATAGAGCTATCCGACTGCAAGACAATCTGCATCCTACAGAAAACCACATGTAAGCAATAAAACCACATGAAGCAGCTCCGAGACTCGACATCTACTAGGTCATCCGCTGGAAGAGCATCGTCTAGGATTATGTGATTATTAATTTCAGAACACGAGTTGACGTTCAATTTCACCCTCAACACTGGAACCACAAGGAAACTGGTGATCAATTCGAAAAGAAAACTGAACGGGGGAGAGTGGCACAAGATCTGGATAGACTACAACTTTTATCACGTTCGGTTCATGCTCAACACCGAGTACCAGATGCTGAATCTACTGCAAGAGGAAGAATTTGGGCCCTTCGAGGGGTCCATGTTCATCGGGGGTGCAACCGCGTAAGTTTTCTATTCATTTACTTCTTTATCATCATCAACATCATCATGTCAGCCTAGATACGTCTACTACCACGTGCCTAAAGGAACACAATTTCTTTATCAGGGAGCATCTAAAGAAGTCAGCAGTACACCAAGGTTTAATAGGCTGCTTCCGAGGGCTGGTCGTTAATGGGGAAATCCTCGATATATACAGCTACATGTCGGTCCATCTGTCCGAAATTATAAAGGACTGCAAGCCCTCGTGTGTGCCCAACCCCTGCCAAAATCGGGCCACATGCAAGGAGCTTTGGTCCACGTACGAGTGCATCTGTAAGAACCCCTGGGCCCATTTGGGGGTTCACTGCGAGGAGAGTAAGTCTTCGTCTACTTTATTCCGCTTAAATTGCAGAGGATGTGGCTGTGGGGCGAATAAGATGACCGACTGCCGTCTGACGTCATCCCCGGAACACCGACCCTAAATTTCATCATTTCAATTTCAACATCGGGGACGGAGATTAAAAAAAATTGTTGTTTAACTCTACACATAAATAAAATTGAAAGGGTCTATATGTAAGGCGAAAGTATTATTTTTACTAATTATATGTTACTCAATACGATACCTATAGCAACGACGCAAGGTAAAACACTTGTCTGTCTGTCTGACTGTTTATTCCGAGAAATCTCCGAAACTGGAATGATCTGGACGGGACCTTCACTGGTAGGTAGCTGATTTTATAAGAAATAACATAGGCTATTTTGCTTTCAGCTACATAATTAGGGTTCCGCACAAAATGAACCCTCAAAACTTAACAATATCACTGAATTAACGCAGGCGAAGTCACGCGCTAGTTAGCTAGTTTTGATTATAATCAAATAATATAAAATTAATCTAAGCATATACAAACAAACTTCAACTTTTATAATACTATTAGGGGTGAACGTGGGAATCTAAAATAGCAACAATGGTCGTAAAAAACAGTGGCTAGGTCCAATTTAGATCGAGATATGTGCCATTGTGGGGCTACTTTTTTGAGCACAATGAGCTATAATTTATGGGCGTCCCACACGACTGTCACCATGACATCATAATATGGGTACGCTTTTTTATTTAGGATAGGGTTGCCATTCGTCCGGGTTTCCTCGGACTCGTCCTAATTTAAACGACGTCCGGATAGCGATCGGGCGCGTGAGTTTCACTTGTCGTCCGGGTTTAAAAATTTCAAGTCTCGCTCTTATTATAAAAGATGACTAAATTCATATTGATATTAAAGAAAAGGGAATACTCATTCGTCAATGGTCGGTAACGCATGCGAGCCCCGTGGTGTTGCAGTTGTTCACTGTAGTCAATCAAGTAAAGCACCAGCCTATTTGATTCTTGATCTTAATTATATATATAAAAAAATAATTATAAAGAGTTGATTTATGACATTTTGAACAGTTTTTCATTGCACTGTGTTTATAAAAAAAACCCCGTAAATATGTCCAGGTTATGAGCTCCAAAATCCGGTGTTTTCTAGTCCTGGTTGTTAAATTTTTGAGATGGCAACCCTAATTTGGGGGGATGTAAAACAAGCCGGCTGCGAACACTGCTCATTAGCACATAAAGAATTCGCCACTGATCATACACGACTATACAAAAGGATAGAAAAAACTAATTTTATACCAGGCTCTATAGACTATTGATTTTATTACTATTAAGGTCCTATATAAAAACCCTTTTTTTTTCTTATTATTGAAATCGGTAATTATATTACTAGTTGATGCTCGCGACTTCTTTTGCATAGTCTATGTCTATACAGATATATTAACCTGAACAGTTTTTGTTTGTTTGTTTTAGCGCGCTAATCTCAGGAACTACTGGTCCGATATGAAATTCTTTCAGTGTTAGATAGTCCGTTTAACAAGGATGGCTTTATAGCATTCAAAACTATATAATAGCCTTCTTTAAAACTAATTTTAAGGTGACGTAGACGCGGGCACAGCAAGTTAAAAATATTTTGTTATGATTTAGTAAATTTGGAAGTCAAAATTTTTCTATACAATTCAGATGTATGAACTTCCAATAATAAGCAATAAACACATATAATTTGAAATTTTTACATTCTTTTAAATTATCAATAACATTACAGTGACGAACGTCAGATATTTTGCCTAATTTCTATATTAAATAGACATTATAAATTCCATACATACTCAAAATCCTAAATAGATTATGACTTTCAATTTATTTTACACTAGTAGACTACAGTGAATGACTGGCCCTTTGGCGCAGTGGGCAGTGACCCCGCCTTCTGCTCCGGGAGTCGTGGGTTCGATTCTCACCTCGAGTC
Source organism: Charaxes varanes (assembly GCA_024363005.1). Taxonomy (NCBI): domain Eukaryota; kingdom Metazoa; phylum Arthropoda; class Insecta; order Lepidoptera; family Nymphalidae; genus Charaxes; species Charaxes varanes. The sequence continues at coordinate 2,185,086 of JANCMC010044589.1, read as the reverse complement.
TGGGTGTATTATCCATATGTATGTATTTATATATTTCTAAAAAAAATATATTTGTGTATAACAGGCCAGAAATAAGTACATATGCAATATACCGATACGGCATCAACACATGAGCAGGTGTCTAGTAAGAAATCGTAAGAAGGGAGAGCAACATTATAAGGTCCAAGGATTCTCCGTATATAGTTTTCTGAAGCGCTCGAGAAAATCCCCAAATCCCCTCTTGGGCTCCCAGTTTACAATTGATTGACATTCGATTTCTTAGTTACTTTATAGACAAGCGCGTAAGATGTATCTTACAGGATAATCACATCAAGAGAGACTACATGACATAAAAAGTAACTTAAATTTATGAATATTTATAATCATATTTTATTTTCAAACCTTCCAATACACGTACCATAAACAATTCTATATACGATAATAATAGTAAACATACCATACCATGTTAATTATTCTCGCGTTATCATAATCAATAAATCAACTTCCAACTTTATCGCCTACTAATGAAATAAAAATCCAAACAGCCGTGTCCCTCCCTTCAGAGATGAAAGTAATTAATGCCTTTGCTTAGATTTATTGCTTCTTAATATCCCACACCTACGCGGTTTGATAATATCTTGGATTTAAAATTGAACAGACATTTTGTACCTTATTACTTCGTAATAGAACACATTTTCTTTTATTTGAAGCCTCAGTTAAGAGTGTGAGGTCCGATTTGAAATTATGGTTGCAAATTGCAATTCGCAATGCGTACGGATGAGCATTTATATGAAGCTCAATATTGTATTCACAAGTCACTATCAGACATGGTGTTGGTTTCAAATTGGCTAAAAGGATTGTGTTTTTTTGAAAATATTTTACTAGTTTAATGATTAATTTAAACACTTCCGCAAAAACTGTGAACTTCCAGAAACTTATTTTGAAATGGCAAATTGATATATATGCATAAGTAAACGATTTAAGCGTTTGTATAACTTAACTAGCTGTATCACGCGAATCCGTTCGCGTGATTTCAATAATTTCGTTAAAGTTTGAGGGTTTTATATTTTTTCTGCGGGACCCTAATTCTTTTTCTAAAACTGCCTATGTTACTCTTTGCAATATTAGCTATCTGCCAGTAAAAGTCCCGTCGAATTCGGTAGAACAGTTTCGGAGATTACTCGAAACAAACAGACAGACAGACTAAATACTTGCGTTTTTGTTATAGGTATCATGTCATATACAATTATTAAAATGACGTGACTAGAAATTATAAATTAACTATTACTGAAGTAACACCCTTCCAGGGTGGTTCAATATGATTGACGAAACAAATGGATAAAACTATGTAACTTCATCTTTGCAAACAGACAATTTTATTTATACGTAACAGAAGACAGGGCATACACTTTAATAATATGACACAAGCATGAAAAATTAAATTTATTTGCTTAAGTCCGCGAATGATATGTATGATGGTGAATCATCACACATCATGGATTCTCATCATCATCATTTGACGAAGGTCAAAAATCGTCCACGTTTTTAGCCTTTACTATCAAAACTCCTAGAATGCGTACAGTCTAAAAATGCACGCCCCTCCAAACAGCTAAAACGCTACAAAAACTCCGCTAAACCGATCGCGCGATTAGTTGTCATTGCAGTGCGTGGTTGAGTTTGATTTCACAATAAAATCGCCGCACACACTCAAGCAAGCGTTACAGTATTTCACATTTTAAAATAAATGATTTTTTCGAAGGGGCGTGCGTTTTTAGACTGAACGCACTATACCACCCCTATGTATATATGGCTATTTTGAATTTATACGGTAACGTATACGGATTTACACTAGTGGAGGCGTTCGAGGCGTGTCGGTATCTCCTCTACAATTAATTTCAATAGGGCTGCAGATATAGTCCTGTTTGTACGACTTATTGTGTTATGGCTTGACAATGGGTACGCCCGCTCGTGATTTAGAAGGCTTTCATTTTATTGTTTTATTATAATTATGCAACAGACACCAATTTGTTTGGCTTTCGATAAATAGTTCTTTGGTTTAATTCTTATTAGGTTATAATAGTGTTGCGCTGTACAGAATATGAGATCAAAGTGTTATAATCTATTTGTTCGGGCGATTTACGTTCTATGAGACATTAATTAGTTTGGCTTGTGAGAAATATTGCTTGAGGGAAATTATTATAGCGAATACAATTGTGTTACTAGCTATATATCAGATTGAATGCTTTTATTTGTTTATTCAAAGAATTACTAATGAACTAATCTGAAACGTGACAACACCTTATGGATAATACGTCCATGCCTTCAAAAAGGTCACGTTACTAATTAAGTAAGGTTATATAATATCGTAAGGCTATTGTTATCACTTTAAGGGAACTTTTAGTTGTTTTTAAGAAGCTGTTTTGACCTACTGATGGGCTAAAACTTCCATATTCCTAAAACCCCTTTTTGCATTTTCGCAAAAGGGGTTAGTATCAATAAATTAATTTAAAATTCTGTAGTGAATTTTATTTTTTCTTAATTTTAGAATTTATTTTATATATTAATAAATAAAGAGTGCTTAAAATTTATACAGCTGCTAAATTTATTAAATAATGTGTGGTTTACTTCTTAATCAGTCAGTTGGTCAAGATGTATGAATGAAATGATCGTGTGAATGACGAAAACATTGACCGAATTGTTTGTCTGTATGTTGCACTGCTATGTTTGTATGTGGTAATAAAATAAGAAATTGCAATGAGTTAGTATTGAGTGCGTGTCCCTAATGCATTTGCAGATTAGCTCCTAAATATGTCTTGCGTATAATGAAATTATTGCTATATTGTAACTGGCAGGCTGCTGCGACTTTTTCTTCTAGTTTAAACATTATGACGATATTTTTACTTATCCCAAATTGTTTATTCTCAACATGGGTGTAATATTGTAAACGTGTTTAATTAAATTTCAACCGTTGACAACGAAAAACAGAAAAAGTTCTCAATGCGAATCAACTTTTTTTTTTATGTTTGTTACCTCAGACCCTACGACTGGTTAAACCGATTTTGATGGATCTTTTTTTATTTGAAAACTGAAAATTTGAACTCGATTTTTCTTTTCAAATAAACTCTGGTTCATTGTGTTTTTTTTTTTTATTACAAATAATAATACTCATACTTTTGGACTGCTTCATATTCTGGTTTTACTGGAAACTAAAGGTAGATTGTGCTTAAATTTGGGATAGTAAAAGCCTATGAAGTCAGGGATTGCAACGAGTATTTACGGATCTTCATCCATCCTAACCACCTATAGCTATTGAGGGCCTTATGTTTTAATAAATATACATATATATGGACGATTGATGATTTTTATTTACGTGAGATCCTTTACTATATCTGAAGCTCTATGACCTATAGCTTAAGTCCTGTCCTGAAGATTATATTTCACTATTAAGTTTGGACTTATGAAATGGCAGTAATTTAAGGAAAATAAATTGCTCTGGGTAAATAGTTAATGAAGTGTCAACGTGTAGTTTCGTTGTATAACTTTATAAAGTTTAAATTTCTCTTGTCATTGAATGTTGTAATATATTATGGAGAATAAAACGTTTAATGCCAAATTTTGCACACACTTAGTACTGATGACAATGCAAGTTTTTAACAGTATATGGATACTTTTTCTTCATGTAGAGTATACTAAAAGTAAAGGTATTGCTAAATTAGCCGTGCCCGTCGTCATCCGCGTAAAATTTGGTAAAAAAAATTGGTTCAATTTTAACGTGATGATATAGCCTACAGCCTTCCTCGATAAATAGGCTATCTAACACGGAAAGAGTTTTTCAACTCGGACCAGTAGTTCCTGAGATTAGCGCGTTCAAGCCAACAAACAAACTCTTCAGCTTTATATATTAAAAAGTATAGACGAGACCTGCTTAAAATATATTACAGTATTAAATAAAACTTAATTACGCGTGTAAATGTTTAATGCAAATATACATGTTGTGTCATAAGATAACATTACATTTTGTTGTATACGAGGGGTAATTCCGAACCAAGTTAATGCAATAAGCGTATTAATTTTTTATTTATGTTTTAATAAATACGGATTTTAAAAAATGCCCAAGAGCGTCTCAAGACACGCTTATATAGAAGGGTTCCGTATCCGATACGCTATAAACGTATTTGTTAAATAAATTCAAAAGTTGTTGTTCGATTTCGTTCAAAATAATTTTACTAATGAGTTTTATAGCATGTACTATCAACGTGGAAAACTTCAAGTCTCTACGACTAATAGTTTGGAAATGCTAGGGGGAGGACCACCTTACGGGCAGACATACGGACGGACGGACAGAGCGAAATTATAAGGGTTCCTTGTAGTACTACGGAACCCTAAAAATGGGTTTTTATAAAAATCCTATTGTTACTAAGATTATGCTACGCCCTATTTTTATTTTCTCAAATAATGACGAATAATTTACATGAGTTAGAATTGGTCACCCATCTGTATCCCGGCCATGGTTAGAACAGCTTAACCGAACGATCGATTCAAATGCCGGCTACTGATTAATATACGACCTCCTATAAGCAAAGTATTTACTTTGTATACCTGTTAAATAACGTTAAGGGAGCAGATGTCGGGCAGTTTACAAGTTTTTTTTTTAATATGATCAAAATACAGCAGATAGCTATTAAATAAACTTAAAAGTTTCTGAATTTAATTTAATGAATGTACAATACGAGATAACAATAGGAGCAAATTGTTAGATTTATTTATTTGTTGATCCAGCAATCAATGAAGCAAAACCACAGAGTAAACAGGAGAGCAAATTATTTATATACATTCGTCATGAAAACGCTATTTTAATACCGGAGCCAGATATAGCTCAAAGTGTTTGTACATTTTTGTCCTTGAAGTGCACAAAGTACTACAAAACTTTGTACAGTTACACAAAATCCCCGGCCACACTACATGATCGTTCAAATGAAGCTGTATCTAGCTCCGGCATAATGCTTTATATAAGCTGCTACGAAAGGAAGTTATATGCGAAAAAAATGTTACTTTATGTAATGGATAAAGTTTGTGTCAAAAGTTCCTCCGAAAGAACTGTTGATCCTGTTCAAAAAATAAATAGGTCCCCAAATATCATTTCGACACGCAAAGACTGTAAGCTATTTTAAAAATTGAGTTGCAAAAACATGCCCGACTTCAACCTGCAAAGAATTATTTTAGATTTGAAATATCCTCTGCGTTTTTAATGCCTTCGGGTGCATTTCTTTACGTCTGTTTATTTCAAATTTTGCGACCTCTGTATTTGCCGAGAATTATATTTTATCTTTATTCTTATTTTTTGCGCTCAAAGGATGTTTATTGCTTGGCTCTTGTCGACCTTTTTATAACTCGGACTTAATATAAATATACGCTGTGGAGTTGCCCTTTAGATGGCGTCATCAAATTTTAAAAATGCAGGACGTCCTGTCTCTTTGAATGTCAAAGCATCGAGTTTGGCAACCTCAGAAATCGCGGGGCAACATCGTACGAAGGCAAAATTATTCAGCATTAATATATGCGGCAGATAATACATTGATTTTTATTTTTAATAAGTAGATGGATAACCACTTTATTGCACACACATTTAGGTATATTATGTATTATAAAGGTATACAGGTAGAACAACACCCGGGGGGCACCCATGGATACGGTGCACCACACTGTGACTGAATGTCCTGCCTGGATACCTCAGCGGCAATCATTGTTATCACAAATTGGAGGGGATCTGTCGCTTGCGAGTATAACCGACGCAATGCTCTCCAGCGAGGCAGGATGGCATGCTGTAGCCTCCTTCAGTGAAAGCGTGATATCACTAAAGGAATTTACGGGATATCAATAAATTGTAATTAAAATATTTAACACTATCCTAATTACTATTATTAAGAAGAATGCGTATTTATTTCTTTGTTTTGTTACGTTTTCTTTCGTTCGTTTCGACTCCGTGTTTCGGAAGGCACGTAAAACGGTGGATCTCTATTACTGTCACTGATTGATATTAGACTTGAGACTGTAGGGATTGTGGGTGTTCCGGAGATACTGGTTTTTATATATCCGACCTCCTCCGTGTTTAGGAAGACACGCAAAACAGTGGATCTCGATTAATATCACTGAGTGATATTAGTCATTAGATTGTGGGGGTTCCGGGGATGACATCAGATGGCAGTCGGTCACCTTAGCTCGCGTCCGCAACCAAATCCTCTGCTCTAAAAGGTTGGTGGTACTAGACCGGAATAACGCTAGAAAGAAGATTAAGCTAGACTTTCTCGTCTTAACTACTTAACCGACGAATATTTACATTTTCATTGTCAAGATCACAGAAGCAATTCTTCTCAGTGACTACCGACGCCCACAGATCGCTACACTACCAGAAGGCTGGTATATGCATCGCGAGCATTTGAAAAATATACTCTTGAATTGAAGGTGATTTCAAATCAATACGACTTAGGGACTTTCAAAGAATATGCGTACTCATTCCTCAATGGTCGGTAACGCATCTGCGATTCTGCGTAGTTGTCCATGGGCGTCGATCGTCACTTAAATAGACATCCACAATGCATCCCCTTTTATGCCTGGTTATTTAAAAATGTGGCGCGAGCGTGAGAGTGTCAAGACACGCTTATAAAGAAGGGTTCCGTATCTCATAAGCGATAAAGGTATTTGTTAACTAACTTCAAAAGTTGTTGTCCAATTTCGCTCATAATAATTTTCCTATCGAGTTTTTAGCATGTCCTATCAACATAGAAAATTTTAAATGTCTACATCTAATAGTTTGTAAATCTAGGGGTGGGACTAAATCTAGGGGGGAGAGGTCCAAAACATTTTAAAGGCTATTAACTCGAAAACGGTACTCATAATAAAAAAAATTGTGTGTAAAATTTCGCCGTTATTTTAAAAGAGATATTCAATCGCCAACGGACCCGCAGAAACACCCACTATGGGATTGACTGAAAAAACAATTCATCCCCACTTCAACTGTACGGGAGTCAGCCTTAAAAAGTAAAATTATTATTATTTTAAAAATGCCAAAAATAAAATCTAAACGTAATACGAATTTTATGCATTTCTGTTCGTAATTGTAGATGTTAAATGTGGGCGGACAAACGGACGGACGGACAGAGCTAAACTGTAAGGATTTCTTTTAGGAATACGGAACCCTAAAAGGGTTTAATCGTATCGGTTAGGAAACGCCGGTAGTAACAATTGGTTCCCAATAAATGTATTCGACACGGAAAATTGCTAGCAAAGAAATTTTTAACAGAAATCATTCCATTTCACGCGGATAAAGTTGTCAACGACTTTTTAACTCTTGTCACAGGTTGTCACATTTTCGGAACATGTTTTTCAATCGTGCCAATTTCTTTTTTCCGGTTTTTTTAATATTTTCAATCTTAGATACTGCACCCGATTGGGCTCTTTTGATGGGGATACGTATGAAAAACATTACTGCATCCCAGAGGATGTTGTTGTCTCGTCATCCAGGCCGGACATATTCCTTTACTCAAAGACAAAGCGAGTAGTACTTGTAGAACTTACATTCCATGGGAGACCAACATCGCTAAAGACCATCTGATAAAAAAGGAACATGTACTTTGACCTAACCAACGAGCTCACTAAAAACGGTTATAAAACCAGCTTATACGCGGTAGAGGTATGTGCAAGGAGTATACTAGCAAAATCCCTATACAACCTACTAAAAGACCTTGGCTTGTCAAGAACTATCATAAGTTCATTACTAGAAAGGACATAAGATGGGGGTGAAGTGGCGGCAACGCTGTCCCGTCAAGTGATGGTATTGTGGTCGCGTTTCGTTCGGTTGGTGAGAGTTTCCGGTGGCTTGTAAGAGCAACGACTTAAAGGCCGGCAACACATCTGCGATTCTCCTGCTGGTTCAGATGTCAAAGGGCGTCGGTACTCACTAACCGCCTGTTCGTTCGCCCCTTGTAACATAAAAATAAGGTTAATGTCTAATATATTGTTACACTAGCTGTGCCCGGGATTTCTCTACGTAAAATTAAGTCAAAAAAATAGATTTAATTTTAGCGCGATGATATATAGCCTATAGCATTCCTCGATAAATGGGCTATTTAACACTGAAATAATTTTTCAAATCAGAGGGATAGTTCCTGAGATTAGCGCGCTCAGGTAAACAAACAAACAAACTCTTCAGCTTTATATATTGGTATAGATATAGACAGAGTGTAGGTTAGAGACATTCTGGAGAATATCAGTCAAGTTCAAAATTCACTATCGCTCGTATTATGCAAATAGAACAAGCATTGAACCCGCGACCCAGCGGGGGCAATTACCGACATCGAGTTCACTAAACGACTTTCTTACGACCGGTTAGAAAGACCGATTTTTCTAAGAAAAATTATCACTTATTATTGGCTGCATAAAATGTTCCCAAAATAGCATTTTTAAGCTTTAATTCGCACATTTGGTATAATTGATGCATAGAAAATAAGTTTTTCTGAAAAAATCACGAATTGCAGGTAACCCTAGCTGCTACCTGCGACTTCATTCGCGTTATATTTCATATTAACTTTAAATTTCTCGGGGTTAATTTCTTTTTTTATGAAACACATATTCTTGTGTTAAAATTATATAAAGTAGAGAAGGCCAGCTGGTCGAAAGTCGCCCACAAAACTTATTAAGTACATTGGTGTGCGTATGGTTTTATTTTAATATTTTAGTAAATTGATATTGCATATTATAAAAAATACTAGCATTCGGACACCTTCCTCTATGTGAAGTACAGTTGTGCTTAATTTCATACTCCTCCGTCAGCGCAATTTTCCTAAAGTGGTACCTAAAGTTGTCATATATAAATTAAATTTTCAAAGGTTTTCATTTTTTTGTGCGAAACCTTATATTTAGACTTAATTAGTTTAGGTTATTACTTGTAAGATCAGTAATCTCCCAGTGAAAGTTTTTTAGAAAATGGTCCAGTCATTTTGGATATTACCTGTAACAAAAAGACAGGCAGACATGTAAACCCACACGCAGGTGGGAAAGTTTTATACAGTTTTCTGTCGTCCTAATAAATATGAATTACGCGTCTCGTTGTTTGTCCGCGATGAACTCCTAAACTACTAAACTGATTTTAATCAAATTTGTACACCGTGTGCAGTTTGATCCAAATTGAAAGATAGGATAGTCTATATTTCAATTTATAGTCGCATATAAAAATGAGTTGCTGAAATGTATGTACGTGTATAACTTACGAACGACTGCACCAAATTGGATAATTACTTTTTTGTTGTATTCGTTATTGTTAGGACATGGTTTGTATAATACTGAGTGGCCCGTTTGTGCAGTGTGCAGTGACCCTGCTTTCCGCTCCGGGGGTCGTGGGTTCGATTCCCGCCTCGATTCTGGGTGTTTCATAAATTTGTGACCTATAACACAGGCATTGAGTTAGACCTTAGAAACAAACCGTGTGTCATATACTCCTGTATTTATTTATATCCTGTATATATTTATAATAAAAAAGGAACGGCAAAGCGAAAAGGAAATGGAACGGAAACGAAACGGGAACGGGGACGGGATCGAGCACTAATGTTATTGGATATGAGAATGTAGTAAATAGTAAGTAACCTAACTTTCGAGCAGGGCAACGTCTGCCAGGTCCGCTAGTTATCGGATGTAGATGTATGAAACCCTAAAAAGTAATATATAAATACATACACATAGATAATACACCCAGACTCGAGGTGGGAATGGAACCCATGACCCCCGGAGCGGAAGATAGGCTCACTGCTCACTGGGCCAACGGGCCAGTCAAAAAAGAAGAAAAAAGAAGAGAGGGAAAAAAGGCCTGGCTCTATAAACCTTGTTGACTCTGTCTAGTAGTTGATAGGTCATTAATAAATGAGTTATTGGATGTCACAACATAACTACTTACAAGAATTCCTATAAACGTCCATACTTGAGAAGTTGCGAAAAAAAACCGCAATAATAGGCATATTACCATTAGAATAAATTATATAGAAATAACAGTTTGTGATACATTGCTGTTTTTAACTGCGGTTATTATCCAGTACCCAAGATAGGGCCGGAGCCCCTGCCGTCTCCAAACCTGTCCCCATTAGCGAGTGGCTAGCCGCAAAAACACCAGGGAACGAATCGGGAATGCGTCCCGGATTGACTCCCGGATCGGTGTTGCCATACGCGACAGCCCTATCCTAGTTTTATTTGCTTAAAAATACTTATTTTCGGTTTTGCCTCTTTAAAAAAATAAAACATTTTTTTTAAATGAAGACTTCTTTAGGCGCGTTGGGCGTTCTTGAGATGGGAATGAAAAATTAAACTTGCAACACCGCTACCATGCCGACGCCGCGCGTCCTTGAACGTCGCTATGCGATGGCTTGGTGCATCGCAGCAATTTTCACTTCTGTCTGCACTCCCAGAGTGAAGTTTTTTCTCATACATAACTAGCTCTAAACTGCGGCTTTGCTAGCTTTGGAACGGAAACTCTATTATTTCACTGTAAGGTAACATAATATTATGTACTTTCCAGTAGCCGTAACAAATATACTAGTTATGATCAGCTCTTAATCGCCCACTGCTGGGCATAGACCTTCCTTATTTTATGCCACTCTTCCCTGTCTCTTGCCAGTCGCATCCAGCTACTTTCTATCACCCTAGCAACGTATATGATATTCAAATGTTGAATAACATTTCCGAAAAATGCAAAACATTTGATTTAAAAAAAGAAGACAATTTGACATTTAATGTTTCCCGCTAAAATCGCGATACACAATTCCATTAAGAACTACGACATATATAAAATAAAAGCGTATTTTACACATTAGACTACCAAAGCATTAAATATATATAATGACTCTCTTTTATCTTTTCATTTTATCCAGGAACAGTCGTGCAATTTTATAACGTTTTATCAACGAGTACCATAAGTATTTTTAAATGTAAGTATGCCAGCGTATTTATTTTTTAAAAAGCGTCTGCGAACCGCATCGCTCATTCGAAGTACAGATTATATATTAAAGTGGCTACACGGCGCAGACTATGCAAAGCCTTTGCTAGTTTGACTAAAAATTAAAAAAAAACAACATATAATAGCTGTTTCCTACGACTTCGTCCGCGAAATTTGCGAGAGTTCTTTACCATCATCATCATGATCACCCCTCAATCGCCCACTGCTGGTCATATGCCTCCCTTCTTGTATGCTAATCTCCCCTGTCTCTTGCCAGTCGCAACCAGCTACCTTCTGTCACCCTCTTTATGTCGTCCTTCCATCTTGCCTTTGAACGAACTGCACTTCTCTAGCCTACTCTAGACCACCACTCAGTTATTTTTCTAGACCACCTGCCATCACCACGTCTTGCTATATATCCTGCCCAGCGTCATTTGAGTTGGGCTACCCTGTTTCCGACGTCCTTAGACCTTTTATATCTGGTCCTATTGAAAAATCCATGCTTAGTATGTCTACTGACTAAAAATTATCCCCATGCCAAATTTGTCTTACGTTCCGTGAGTTTCGAGATTTCATATAGGGGAAGAAAAAGAAAAAGACAACATAGCGTATTTGAAATATGACCAACTAATTGTTATAGAGAATAAAATGAACCAAGAACCCGATTAATGTTACTGATATTATTCGTAAGGTTGTAGAGGTAGTGGGGGTTCCGAGGATGACGTCAGATGGCAATCGGTCATCTTAACTCGCCTCACAGCCACATCATCTACGATCTAAGCGGACCCTGGTATGTAACCGGGATAACGCTAGGAAGGAGAAGAAGGCATGTATGCTATTTTACAATCTTCTCCTACTATTAAATAATTATTAATTAATCTATAATAATATATAAAGCTGAAGCTGACTCTTAAGTTAACAGAAAATAGTAATCAAATGTTTGTAGCTATAATAAAAACAATTTTTGGGACGCAATGTGGGAAATAATACCAAAACATTATTAATTTTCTATGTGGCCCATTCGCTATGTAAACTTTAGTCGTGGCCTATCGTAGTGCCGGTTCTAGGTAAATTTTAGGACGGAGCGAGATCCAATTATGGCGGCATTCTTACTTGCGTGTTTATATTTTTTAATATAAAATACGAATGGAGCAGCCGCTCCAGGCCTGGGTCTCGGCGCCTGGAGTGGTCGCTCCGTTCGCTCCATGGCAGATGGCGGCCCTGATTAAGTAGTGTGAAGTTTACAGCACATTAACTCGGTGTGTTATCATAATATAATATTATAAATCCTTCACTATATGCTTAATTGAGCGCACACTGTGTCATCAAACAGTTCGATCATGCGTCAAATATCTGTCAGCTATAAGCACTTCATTATACGTATTATTTTTACGATACACTAGGTGCATGCAGTGGTCTACATCATTTTAGTGATTTGTTAACTTTTGAGGGTTTGCTTTTTTGTGCGCAAACCTAATTGATCGCTAAAAGCAAAGTAGCTTTTCTTAATCCTTGTAATATCAATATTCACATAGCCGCTACACACGTTTCGATAAATCCTTGCGAAAAAATATTCATCTGTATAAAATAAATTGTGATATGCATGATAGACAAACCAGAAGCGGGAATAAATTTGTGACTCCGTTCCTGCGTCAGGGCGTCGAAGACTATATTAAAGATAAAACTGCTTGGAGTTGAGTCGCTCCAGCTTTGTACTTGATAGCTAACATGCAAAAATGTGAAAAACTAATCTCTGTAAAAACTATTTAAAAGTGTGACTAACGAGTTTCTTGCTGATTATTCTAGTGGCTCGACTCTTCGGAATCAGTGGTAGCTTTTAAAATATTTGACGGTTCAAAAGAGCTTGTAAAAGTCTTCTTGAATAAAATATTTGAATTTGAAAAAACTGTGCAGCTTTATCGACAACGATTGTTCATACACACGAAATGAATAAATTTGTATAGGTTAAACTGTAGTTTTTTTTGCAAAGATTTATCGAAACGCGCGTAGCAGCTAATACTGCAACGATCTGAAGCTGTATAAAATATTTTATCCCCTTCTCTCGTACGTTAAGTCCAATAGGTAGATATGTTTGTCTCTTTCTACTGTCACTTTTATCGTTTCATCGAGTTTTAATCACAATAGCGCTAAAGTTTTAACTTAAAACAGTATAAATTATCCTGACAGTTAGTATATACGCCGTGTACTACGAGATGGTTAATACGAGTAAATTTGACGTTTTCGCAAAAGTAATTACAGCGTGGAATGCGATTACATACGTTGTAAGTGTTGAAAGTGATGTGCGATAAGAAGGGAAGTTTTCGGGAAATTTTTGAGGAATTTCATTAAGAGACGAAGACGTGCGCTCCGGGTAGACCCTTTCAAAAATGTTTGAAAACTTTGTTACGAAATTAATATTCTTAGAACACATGAGTATAGAAAATTAATCGTGCCTTTACTACTCTTATTCAACATCATCATCAGCCTATGTGCGCCATTTTTCCCTGTCTTCGGCTTGACGCATCCAGTTTCTGCCAGCGACCTTTCGCAAATAGTCACTCCACCTAGCTGGAGGGCGTCCTACAGATTTACGGCGCGTTGTTTCCTTTTAAAAGTATCGTTTATTAATAATTAACGAAAAACTACATTTTAGCTGGACGTGCCATCTAGCGGATTATTAGAGTACTATTAAAGATTAATAAAATAATAATAATAATAAAAATCTCTATTTTCAAAAATATTTACACATGCGATAATAAAAATTTAACAGGCATCGAATTCAGCGCAAACGAAGTCGCGTGCCACAGCTAGTCTTTATAAATTGACACTAAATGTTAATAGCGTCATAAAAAATAAAATTGCTCTAACTTGCCTGCATGTTAGAAGACGTTACAAGCAACAAAGCGTGTCGGCAGATGTCCTCACATCTGGTGTCTTGGATCTAGGCACCCCCGAGCAACGCCCGGCCACTCACCTTAGCTTGGGAATTCGCTTTTTAAGGACACGCTTCGCGGAATTTCGCTTAGTATAAAAAAACGCTTCAATGAAATGAAAATGACCAAAAATTAAGAATTCTCTAGACTATATTTTGATAATAAATTATTTTTGAATAAAAAGAATACCGCCTTCAAAAACAAAAAGGCGAGGAACTAAAAAGCAAAAAATAATTAGAACTTTCATACGATTTAGTAGACACTTACTGATGTGCATGAGAAACTAAACTACTTTGCTTTAATCCGCGAATGAGTTGAATGAATCCGTTTTCTTTGCGGATTAAAGCAAAATAGTTTAGTTTCTCATGCATGTCGTGGATTTCCGCAAAGTAACTGATTCTATCAATTACTTACTGATGTGTTGAAGTCGGTACCAAGCCAAATAGGTTCTCCGCTAAATTGATGCAGATGAACACCAGGCTTTATTATATGCCTCAAGCTGCTTGTGCCATAGCGTGAAAAAGAAAGTTCCATTTTCTCAATTCCAGAGGGGAAACCTCTGTTTCTTTCCAATATAAACAATCGTTGCCATTATTTTAATAAAAAATATATTCCTAAAGTGTGTTTATATTCATTGAAAATGTCTTCATTCAAACCCTTTGTTTAACTTGAACCGTGAACTTTACACTTTCTAAAGATTTTATCATTACATTAGTGTCTGTTCTTGTAACGGCTTTTGTTACAATATTATCGAAAACAATACGATTTCTTAGAACATTAACAATAGACAGTAGAGCTCTCTTTTTAATTTTTTAATTAACCTGTATTTTTTCGACTGTTGGGCAAAGGTATCCCTTAATTTGCTACATCCATCTCTGTCCTGTGCCCATATCATCTATTATTTTTTAAATATCCCAAATCATCGCCATTATTTTGGAGAACAACCTGAGGGCACGACTAACAATGAAATATAAGCTGACTAATATCTTATGGCAATGTAGCTAAAACGATCATGCGCTCCATAAAACTACGCTACCTTAATATAACCTCTTTAATTTTGGCACCGAATCTACGTACGAAGTGACTACAAAATTAGCATCAATCCCTTCCCTACTACAATAGACCCAAGAGGATCTCAATACCTTCAACGTAAGTTTTTGTAACCCCAAATTCCCAGCTTTACAGTAGAGCGTTACAAACAACTAAATTGTAATATAGCCGTCACTTATTTTATTGTATACAGTTATTGTATACAATCGTGTATTCGTCATTATTGAATGTATAATTGTATACACAAATGTGTTATATAATGAAGATTTTGTTTCAATTTATATGTTTGTAACGCTCTACTGTGAAGTTGGGAATTTTGGGTGACAACAATTTACTTGGGAGGTATCGATCTGTGTAGCTGTTACAAGTGTATAAAATATATTACTCAGAAAATACAGGCACTCCAATTTATAGTACGTGTATATACATAACGTGTGCAAATCAGGATTTTCCAAAAATCCCCCAGCATACACCTCTCCGATGTTCGTTTTTCTAAACATCTGTGGAATACGATTTTCGCTGAAATTCCCTTATGATAAACAATGAATACTAAGAAAATTAGTCCAATGCCGATTCACATGTCTATATTCGATGTTGCGGAAAGGCATTAAGGTTTAATTATAAGATATTGATTGAACGGTAATGTTAAAAGATTTCTTATCATGCAAGTCGTTTAGTAAATGCAAGCGACAGTCTTGTATTTTTTTGGACAAAATATTTTGTAATCATCTTTTATATTTGTTGTTTTGCTCAATTTTCACAGTCATTATGATTTTTGTCTCAATTTTGTATTGTAAAAATGGTGGTAGAATGAATAAACCTAGAATACCAATGTTTTTCAAGCTTATCTAATATGAACGACATAGTTCCTAGTTATATTTTCAGGTTGACCTTTTGGGAGACCAAAAGCAAAAGAGATTTTGCAGTCATTGCATTATGCCATTCGCTCTATTTTTGCGATAAGTAAATTGGCGAACAATGGGATATGAATATCCTTTTAACAATTTAAGGTGAATGAAATATTTTATATCAAAATGTTCAATGTGGTATTTTGCTCATGTTTTGTCTTCTGGGAAATTTGATATTATATTTTTCCGATATAATTACAACTATAATTCTTTAAAATAAACTTAGAAATAATAATTTTTAACTAATCATCCTCACTAATATTATAAATGTGAAAGTAACTCTGACCGTTACATTAACACTTAACAATTTCGATAGAGAATTTCGGTATAGAGATTATTTATATTTCGGTGAAGGACATAGGCTACTTTTATCGCGAAATTGAAATATGAAAAGGGTGAAATAGAGGTTGTAAGTTTATATGAAAGCTGAAGAAAACAACGCGGACAAAGTCGAGAGTGGAAGCTAGTATTTTACATTTGGTCTTTAGTGTACAAATAAATTACGTGGACAGCAGTTTAATTTATGAATCCCAGGTGTATAATAAAATACAGCTGTAGCTTTTAGATTAATATTATTTATTTGTGGTTATCGTTAAATATTATTATTTATTTAATGATTATACGCATATTATATGGAAAAAATGTAGTTATTTATATATTTCTGGTGGAATTATATTAGGTATAAGATAAGTGAACATTGTTTTGATACTTAATTTAAATAAAATACTATACGGCAAATTTAAATTATCATGACCACATTTTCAATGCGACCAGAGTTTTATACATTTGGCGACATACAAAAACAAAACATAAATATTGGTACACAACCAATGTGTTAGTGTTAGTGATATTATTATTTGACACAGGCACTCAAGTGCCTACCGACGCCCATGGACACCTTCACAACCAGAAGACTAGCAGATACGCTGCTGGCCCTTAATGACGAGTTGAGGCCACCGGGAAGTCTCACAAACCGAACGAAACGCGGCAACAACACCATCACTTGACGTGACAGCATTGCCGCTACTTCATGCCGGTCTCATGTGAGAATAGAAGCTAGAGAAGATCCTAAAATATACCACATACTTTATAACTCAATCTACATAAAGCTATTCAGCGATAAGGCTTCCGATTGTACCTGCAGCACTTGTTATTATTAAGAATCAATATTGTGTAATATGTATTCTTGTGGTGTACAATAAAGAATATTCATTCATTCATTCATTCATAAATTACTGTTAAAAGTTCCACTAATACATATGACTAAATATTGTATCAGACAATCTCCCAACTTTCCTACCTTATAAGATAATAAGCGAAGCGTAATCTGAAAATAAGCTTGACCTTTTCATGAAATGTTTTCGAATAGGTTATATTTATTCAATATATCTCATCAATCGATATGAGTAAACAAAACCTATTTGACAAGATTTAAATATTATTATAATATATATATAATATATTATTATAGAGCGCAGCGATGAGCGGAGCGGAAGACCGCGGCACCCGCTCGACGGACATCACGCTCGATGCAACCACAACGGACCACGTCCCCGCCGTCGAAGATGACGAAGCGATTCAAAAATCTGAATGCAAAATTATGGCGGGAGGTGTCCGGGATAAAGCGTCGTAAATAACAGCTCAAGTCTGCGTATAACGAATGTATTAGATCTTCGGATAGCTAATTGCATCATTTATTCTCACAATAGAACTCTATTGAGATTCGATTTCCGTCCATTCCATTAATTTCCATTTACGTATTTTTTGTCATCCAAATATTCGCGGTAAAATATTGTTAGAACTAGCGGCCACCCACAACTTCGATCGAGTTGATATAAATGATTCTGTTCAATTTTGACGGCTTTATTAATTTTTGCGCAACTCTAAATTTTTTGCTAAGTTCAATTCGCCTTTGGTTTTTCGTATATCATATGATAATCTTAAGTTAGCTGCCTTCCAGAGTCCTGTCAAAACCGGTCCATCGGCCTCAGTGATTATTATCCATTACAAACAGATAGAGGGACGGAATGACAGAGAAAGACACAACTTGTAAAAAATATCTGTTATACGAATAGTTACAGTACATACTCGTACCGTACCCTACATTATCCTCATCATCATCAATATCTACGAGTACCTAATAATAGAATTTTATTTTGACGTCACAAATTTGATGACTGATGACGTCACAATCAGACACTTCAATTTTATGTATTTATGTAGGGTATAGATGGCTTTCTGTCAGGTCTCATGAGGATAACTTTCCGGGGTCCTTTGGAATTTGCAGGCTCATTTCATTTTAAGATTATAGTTAATTCCCCGGAAAGCAATGAGAGTTTCCGCCATGATTATAAATCGCTTATCAACGAATTTTGTTGGCGAGTTTTCCTAACGATATTGGGAAAGTTCGCAATCAGTTAATGTCTGCCGAGATATCGACAAATGGCTCAGAGCGTGCTTTGAATAACTTGGGAAATTTGCTACTTTTTTTCAATAGCATTTTGGAACAAATTAGTTTTTGTTGAGATATTTTTAAGAGCCACTTCTTAAGCCCCGACCTCGCTGGTGTAACTGACTGCCTCACAGCCACTCTTATGACATTTCAAAAAAGCCTTTACTGGATAGTTAAATAGCTTATGCTATAGGTACAAATTACTATGCATATATAAATTAGGTAAGCCTAATATTATTATCAGCGTCCAGCAACCAAATAGGTCGCGCATCGAACCTGGTCCAGATTGGCACAAGACCTTAAGGAGTGGTACGGACGGGGCGAGGCCTTTGCCCAGCAATGGAAGAAAAAGGGCTGTGGATGATGGTGATGATGAATATTATTATAGCTTTCATGAAACTTAATAATGTAACCTTTATATCCTCTTTCAAAACAGGGGAAATCTTAGAAACTTATTTATATCAGGACATTGTCTGCGAGGAATATGTTTGTCACGTATTAAGTATTGATATTTACCTTAGTTTACTTTTTTTTTATGAAGCAAGAGGCACACGACTAGGCAGCAGGCAGCTAAGTGCCTACCGACGCGCATGGATATTTGTACAACCAGGAGGCTAGCAGATGAGTTGCCAGCCATTAATGACGAGTTTAGGCCACCTGAAATTCACACAATACTGAATACGAAATGGGACAACAATAACTATCACTTGACGTGACAGCATTGCCGAAGCCATAGCGGACAAGAAATTCCTGCCATACCAATATCATTATAACGATTCATGCTTTTATAGGGTCGAAAATATAGCCAATATATGAAAATTACAAAAATTCCACTTTTTTGTAAAAAAAAAATATTTTTACAGAAGTGAAGATCTATAAAATCAAATGTCCTTTATATAAACGTATGCTCTATGTTACATGGATGGTTTGTTTGGTATAACAGGAAAGGTATTTTGTAGCAAAGTAAACGTAAAAAAGAAAGGCTGTTAAGCAAAGTGTTGGCGGAGCAAATAGGTGAAGTGTTTTCTACCCTACAATGAAAATTATTCACATACAATTAATTTCCGATTTGTTTTGGCGGTAGGAATAAATTTGAAGTTTCGATTCAAAAATCGAATCTCATGCTTCTACGCCGGAGCCAGACAGCTCAGTGTTTGTACATTTTTTTCCTTGAAGACTACAAAGTACTACAAAACTTTGCGCAGCTACGCAAAGTCCGCAAAGTGTATGAAATGAAAAATCGTTGTCGATTAAACTGCACAGTTTTGTCATTGCGTTTGGATGGCAATCGCTCATTTCGACAGATCTTCACGGAGCTAGTTTGTTGCGATTTAACTGCACAGTTTTATCGCAACGATTTATTGATACGTGTATAGCGGCTATTAGAGTGAATATGAGAACATTAGACAAACATCGAAGTATATTCGATATTCTTTTAAAAAAATCGATCGAGCATTTAGGAACCGAAAAAAGGTTTCAACTTCTAGTACACATCAATTTGTTGGATGGAGAATAGAGGTCGCGAACGCGTTAGTAATATTGTATGTGACTTTAATTATCTCCAGTTGCTCGCATTTCAAACCTTATTGTATCCAACATGGTTAACCATAACATCAAACACTCTTCGGTTTATTTTTGCCAGTTATTACAAATTTTGGACCAGTATTGCTCATACACCAATAACTTATTCCTAGTTCATAGAAACAGAATAGTTTTAGCTTTTATTGGGCACAATGCATTATGTAGTGCCGTAACCAGACATATCTCAAAGTGTCTGTACATTTTTGTCCTTGAAGACTACAAAGTACTGCAAAACTTTGCACAGCTACACAAAGTCCCCGACCACACTACATGATCATTGAAATGATCATTCAAATGAAGCTATGTCTAGCTCTGGCATAAGAGTATATCTAAATAGCGTTTCCTTTTCAAGATATGAACGCATCGATTCATCAATTCATTTTAGTGTTTTATTCATGCAGTCTTAGATCTCTGGAGTTTAGGATATTAATATCTCCTCGTACTTAATTTATTTATTACATGTTTGAAGGTTTGATTTCTGCTTTATCAGTTGTTTCCTCATGATTATTTACTGCGTTTTAAGTGTTACGAATAAATTATAATACTTTAATTACTTACTACCTTATTTTTTACTTATAAGAATCTGATAAAATTCCTAATTATTCTCTTCACAAGAGAATTTTTCAAGCCTAACTAGCGATTTAATCATTTAGATCTGAGAAATAAATTATTTATCAAGCATACCCATTGCTGAAATACCTATCTGTCTATTTATGTACTTGTCAAAGGCCAAACAAATGAAATCAGTGCAGTGTGCGTTATGATACATGATGAATGTAATCAATACTGCCCAGCCATATTTTACTTTTGCTCCATTTTTGCGTAAATCTGTTCTTTCATCTTCACCGAATAGCGAATGTCGTTAAAAAAATGAAAATCATCAAAAATTGCCATTAGATCTCATATAAGATTATCAACAGTACAGTAATTCGGATGTTTTTCAAAACACAGACATTGCCCCAAGTTTTACTGTAGAATAACCAATGTTATTAATTTATACTTGTTTGTACCGTAATTATTTTTGATCAGATATACCGTGTTCGAGGAAGTTGTCTTCATATTTGATTAAGGAAGATAGCTAGATCAGTCTGAATCTATATACTTTGTCATTTATGTATTTGTTATTACAATTGTATCATTCATATATACAAGTTTATATTTGTTTAGTTATATTTGATATCCTCCGTGTTTCGGAAGACACTTAAAACAATGGGACCCGATTGATATCCCTGAGTGACATTAGTCGTGGGGTTTCAAAGATCCTGGAGGTTCGGACGATGACGTTAGATAGCAATCGGTCATCTTAACTCACCCCACAGCCACATCCTCTGCAATCTAAGCGGACCCCGGTACTAGAATGACAGAGGATGTCTTCTGACTATAAACTACATTCCTGTCAAATTTCATCCGTGTACGTTTCGTGGTTTGCGAAATTTCGTGATGCTTATATATATATATATATATATATATAAGCATCACGAAATATAATATATATATATATATATATATAAGCATCACTATCATATATAACTACTAGCAGGCCCGGCAGACGTTGTCCTGTCCGAACATTATCCTATAACATTATTCCCGTTCCCATTCCCGTGCCCGTGTCCGTTTCCTTGCCTAACAATTTTCCTGACAATTTGTTTCATGCATTGATGCATCTGTTTTAAATGATATTCAGTTTTTTTACATCCTCCTTGATGATATTTACAGAACCCTTAGTGTCAATGTTTAATCTAATGGCAAAAGTTACATTAAAACAGTTTAAATTATTAAAAGCGCTAAAGGTTACATGAGAAATAATTTAATATGGAGGTTAAGTATCCTTAAGTTTTCTAAATTTCCAGGCAATTTTCTTATTTTTTATTTTTATAAGAACTAAAAATAACAAATACAATAAAAAAAACATTGGCGAAATCGATCAAGTTGTTCACCCGTTCGTCTAGAGCTCTCTTTTTCACCAAATTGAAATTCTTACAGTTCTATATTCAATTTGTCTTATCTTAGCCTATTTAATTAGCGTTAAAAGGAAATATTTTCTAGTTCGTGTGAGATTACGGGTCTGTTTCCCTGTTAAACAAGAAAACAAACGCTATATTTTAATATAATCCAACACAATATTTTTCGTAAAATAAACACGGCTGTCTAATTTAGGAATAATAGAGTAATTCAAATATAAGAAATATATTTTAAAATACCCGCATTTTATGTATTTTGGCATATTAACGTATAAAAAACTTTTAAATAACATGTCTTTTGGAATACAATGTTTCACAACACTCGAATAACAAATAATATATGGACAGGAAGTTAAAATAGCAGAGACTCATGAATTTCGAACGCACGAATAGACAGATAAATTTTAATTAATATGTACATTTATAAATAATTACAAATAAAATGCGATGTCGTAACAATCGACTGTAAAATCGATTTTTTAAACGTTATCGTCGTTTTATTCTTTAAATGTATGTATGAATACATAAGCGTTTTAAAAATAAATAAACAAAATACACTTTAGGGGCATGCAATAAAAACGACATTTTAAGAGCGTGGCCTTATCTTTTTTATATTGCTGTCAATTAATTAATTATACGGAAAAAACATTTATATAAATTGACAAATCAAACAAAGAACAACAACGGTGCTGAGGGCCTAGCACGAACTTTTCGGACCGGAGTAGACTTTACTAATGATGAAAATGTTCGTGCTAGGCCTACAGCGGACCCTTCTTAGCTTCAACGCGGGTTGCATTAGCATAGATTTAAGGCGTGATACGATGAAAACCTCCCTCCTATAGGTCTAGCACGTACATTGTCATCCTAAGTAAAGTCGACTCGTCGACTTGCTTCGGTTCGGTTCAGTACGTGCTAGGTCCTCAGTACTACAAAAGTATAGTCAACTATTGATGAGTTCAGTTTTATCAATAAAAAATATTATAAAATGATTCGATTGTATTCTATCAATATCAGAGGGCACAGCAGAGCTCATCCCCCTCTAAGTCGAGTAAAAAAACAAAAAAAAAATTTTTGTAAGGTTCCGTATTCATTATTTACCTAACTAACATTACTTTTACTTGAATTTAATTTAGATTAATCTTTTTTTCCTTGCATTTTGTATACTGTATTTTAGTTTAATCCTAACTTACATAAACGTATTTCACCTGCTGTCAACATTTTTGATTTCCTCTACAATTAGGATCTAATCGGCTGGCCCGTTGGCGCAGTGGGCAGTGTCCCTGCCTTCTGCACCGGGGGTCGTGGGTTCGATTCCCACCTCGAGCCTAATCATCCCTCGCCGAACACTTTCCACCTTGGTGTGCCTTTCTACATTAGCGTTCATTTTTAACTATTTCAATCAATCTGCATTCCTGTAACACTTCATTTTTCTAACAGTTTCGAAAATGTGTTTCAAGTGAAATTCTAGTTTTTTTCATATACCACGTGCTGACTATTATTGCACCTCTACAAAGCCTTGTGTACGGATTGCTTCCGGATGACCGTATCAAATTTCAGATAAAAAATATCGGTGTATTGTTAGAAATGACAGTTAGAACATCCGCTGCAATTGATTGATTGTAATTGTTCAAAAAGAATTGGATAAAATGTTAGTTGTTACTGAAAGTCAGTATTAGAGGTAATAAGCTGAAAACTAAACTGTAAAGACTCTTAAAGCTCAGTTGTCTACATAAATAATTTGTCTGTATAGACAGCTCAGTTCCTTAATTGTCTATATCTTCACCTATCGTTATCCAAGTCTAGTACCAGGGTCAGCTAAAGTTACAGAGGATGTGGCTGTGAGGCTAGTTAAGATGACCGACAGCCGTCTGACATCACCCCCCGGAAACCCTACAATTTTTACAATCTTACGACTATGATATTAATCGGTACCCACTGTTTTGTATGTCTTCAGAAAACACGGAGGAGTTCAGATATTTGACAACCAGTGTTAGAATAGGTCACCCATCTATCATCTTGCTGCGGTAACAACTGCTTAAACCAGCGATCGACTCCAATGCCAACCACTGATTAAGCAACGACCTCCACGTCGTTATCGTCGTCCATTCAGATAAACTGTTTATAACGATAAACTATAATAATATGTAAATTACTAAATCCCAATTCCGGAGCCAGATAGCTCAAAGTGTTTGTACATTTTTGTCCTTGAAGACTACAAAGTTTTACAAAACCTTGCGCTGTTACACAAAGTCCCCGGCCACACTACATGATCATTGAAATGATCATTCAAATGAAGCTATGTCTGGCTATAGCACTAGGTATATAAAAGCATTAAACATAACGTTTTGTGTAACGCGAGAGGTCGCGAGCTACAGTATATATAGACGATAAAGTTTACTCAAACACAAAGTCAAATCTCCCTCCGTGATATCTGTACGAAAGTATGGATATTTCATATCTGGCGGTGCTTTATGTAGGGGGAGAGGGTAGAATGGGGGAGGGGGTAAGACGGAAACAATTAGGTAGCGCGCCTGCGCGAGCTTCCTGCGCCCGTAATTGGCGTATCTGTTCGCTCGATGTGTTCCAGAATAATTCACTCGATTGTTATTATTCTAACATGCGGCTAATCCGACATGGGAGCGTTTATATTTAAATCGATGTCGTAACGTCGTCAAATATTTTGCTCTACCACTAATTATAGTCATATGTTAAATATATACGGAACAATGAACAATAATAAACATATCGTCTATTCTGTCTTTATTTTTATTAGAGGTAGCGCCCCGCTTGTAGCCGAATTGTGCCGGCGTGTTCGGATATCAGTACCTCTTTTTATATAAGATCGGCGTGAAGTGGCGGCAATGCTGTCACGACAAGTGATGGTATTGTTGTCACGATTCGTTTGGTTTGCGAGACTTCTCGGTGGTCTTAACCCCCCTATAAAGGTATATATCGCTTCTGCTAGCCTTCTAGTGGTGCAGGTGTCCATGAGCGTCGGTTGTGACTTATATGAACCGCCTGCTTGTATGCCACTTGTAACAAAAAAATGTATATGAATGAAAATAAATATTTTAAGCGCAAAACTCGGAAACGGCTCGAACGATACGGCTAAATTTTCGTATTTACACGGAAAGTTTTTATTTTTATTTTTTTTTATAAATCAAAACCTAAAAACACAGTTTCCCAATTTGTTTCCTTTTGAGGACAAATACACAAATTTCTTATGCTAAAAACTAAAAACAATCTCATGACTATTTCGTTCGCGCCTCACCAGCGACCTTTCACCACTTATACAGTCCACTAAAACAACTAAATTTCCCCTACAGGGACTATCTATACTAATATATAAAGCTGAAGATTTTGTTTCTTTGTTTGTTCATTTGAGCGTCCTAATCTCAGGAACTACGTTTCCGATTTGAAAAATTGTTTGAGTGTTAGATAGTCCAGTTATTGATTTATAGCCCATATATCATCACGTTAAAATTGAACCTATGTTTTAAACTAATTTTAGCTAACGAAGGCAACTAGTTAGATATAAAGCTGAAGAGTTTGTTTGTTTGCTTGCTTGAACGCGCTAATCCCAGAAACTACTGGTCCCATTTGAAAAATTCTTAAAGTGTTAGATAGGCCATTTATCGAGGAAGACTATATATCATTGCACCAAAAATGAATCAAATTTTTTTTACCTAATTTTATGCGGACCAAGTGGCCTTAAACTAGTTCTTATGTATTTTAAATTATAGAAACTATTAAGACTTTTAAGTATGCCTAGTAATGCCTAGCGTTCAAATATAACCTGTAAGGGTGTGCTAGAAATAAATATGACAACGAGGATTGATCGGGTCGAGGATTGATTCGCGTCCTTCTGGATTTCATTTGAGGAAATCCGTTGGTAATAATTAACATACACTTCTTTTGATGCACAGAAAAGAACGTAGTTTTTTTTCTTTTTGACTTTTCCTCCATAAAATAGTACAGATCCCAAAGAAAAGAAAAATTTGAACTCAACTACTCCGCTTACTGAAACCTACAGTGGCTGAAGCGAACCCATGGTCAAAAACTAGTCTAATTATATCAAGAAACAATGTAGGTGACAGCTAAGAGCCCGTATTGATTTACTCTCACTATCTTCCGAGGTCAGTTGCGCGCGGCTTCACTGGGGCACTAGTGCATTTGCTGCATAGTCCGCACCATGCTGTGGTGCAACAAACATCGTTTGCAAGTTCGCGAAACAATGCACCAGTCGCTCATGGACTATCGGTAATGGACTCTAATTGTTCGGCACAATATGAGTAACTGGCTCTCGGACTACAGATGTATTCAACAGTTGACTAAATAAAGTTTGACAAGATGCGTTGCAAAATTAGTTAATGTAATCAGTCAGTAATATGTCATCTCTTGGACTATATTTGCGAAGCGGTTCAGTGCTTTATTGTACACTTGAGACTATGAAATTGGCATGATGTTGTTGTTGACTCTAGTCGATGAGTTTATTCGTGAATAGTCAAGGAGACTACTCCTGGACTATTCATGGTAAAACATGAATATTTGTGCTGTGAAGTGTGTGATATTTGCTAAGCGGTTCAGTGCTTTTTTTCACACTTGGGATTATGAAATATGGCATGATGTGTTTGTTGACTCTAGTCTATGAGTTTATACGTGAATAGTCCAAGAGACTACTCCTGGACTATTCACGGTAAAACATGGATATTTGTGCTGTGAAGTGTGTTAACGTTTGTTTTGTCTCCATCATTATTATGTGTAAGTAAACAAAAATATTACGAGACACTGGTACCATAGGAGATTAGAATACCATAGTCTATAGAACTACCATGACTCACGCGTTGCTGACACTATATCCATCTATACAAAGATTTCAGACTAGGTTACGTATCGAAAGAAACACAAAACTAAGAGAATAGTACTGTAATGCCTCCTATAACACGGTAGGTTTATTCCACATTATAGGAAAACGCGTTGTAGGATAATTCTCGTACAACGCGCTTGTACGACCTCGAGTGTGCAGAATATAATATTATAGAATAATAGTAATGCGTTATGAGAACACCACATTTTTTTTTAATTTATGAGGGCACCAAAGCTAATTTAAGAAATTCTAAAATTAAACGAAATGCTTGATTGAGAATTCCTTTTATAATTTAGAAGAATATTTTATTTCAACCCAAATCTTCACAAACTACAGGTCCAGGTAATCTGAATATCATGTTACGATTTACTAAAATAAAAGCGTTGGTATTAACGAAGAGAGACTGTTTATACCGACTGTGGGTGTTAAATGCAGTGTTATGTTACCCGTCCCGTCACAAATCACGGGACCACAGCGAAGCTACAAGTATGAAGAGTACGACCCTGATGCCCAAAGTTGTCTTCAACGACCCCCAGTGTCGATCAAGAGTGGAAAACATTCATTATTATCATGAGGGAATGCCAGATTTCAGAATATTAAAGAGCAAAGTAGAGACAGTTAATACGGGAGGCTGACACGGGAAAAGAGCCCAAAAAGAGAGACAAAACTCATTATTGCACTTTGTAACTTTATTTTGATCTAAGACCAGCAAGACAAATAAGTTAATCTAAGTAAATATAATATAGATTAGAATATAAGATAGAATTTACAAAAAGTGACTTTACGAATAACCTTTGTAGAGCCTATGTAGGAGTTATCAAAACTGCTGAAAAGTTGATTATGACATGATGTTATGACATGGCACAACGTGTGAATGAATTTCTTGACGGCCAGTTTGAATAGTTAAGCCGTAAAAGTAAGTTGTATGCCAAGGGGTCAATGGGATAAGAAGTTTGAAAATCTCTGATCTTTCGTATAGTCAGTGGAGCACTTCTTTTGAGGGTGTTATGGTATTTTTTTAATCAATTCGGACGGACGTACGGGTCTGTGTATGTGTAAATTGCTGGACACGCGTGTTAATGGATGATAAGTTTTTGATGAAAGCATTGTCCGTTTTATTTGTCTTTAAAATATAGAGTAAGGCAATGATGTTACGAACACATAGAAAGTTGATCATTTTTAAAGCTAACATTTACTGAGAGTGATTCTTTTAAACATAAACTTTTTAGTTGGTTTTTATCATCTTACATAATTTTTAGTTGGATGTTATTTTTATTATATTTTTATGAATTTCTTGAAATTTCTCTGTACTTTAATTAGGACACTTAATTCATTTTAAGGAATTAAATTAAAAATATGATAAAATTTCGCCACTTCAAGATTAGGATCTACATATTATAAGAACACATAGCGAAGAAGGACTATCAGATACTGACATAGACAAAAATCAGTCCATAAATCTGTTTTTCGAAATAGATCTCAACAGCAATTATATTATACAGTAATATTTATCTTCTGGAAGTTGCCTACAGAAGTGTAGAGTCCCCGTATAGTTATTTGCTATCACTAATCTTTAGCCCGCGGCATACTCCCGCAATCTCCTTATCATCTGTATCAACAGATTGTTATAGACGACGACCGCAGGCTGTTTCCCGCTTCCTCCAGATAATGACGTCATAAAAACCCCACCGCTAGAGCGCAGGCGAAAGGAACGCTTTTTATAATGCGATGCATCCATGCGAAAAATTACTACGGACAATTTTTAATGGTACATCATAGAGGAAAATGACCGAGGAGGTCGTAACTTAATCAGTGGCCGGAATTTGAGTCGATCGCTAGGTTAAGTAGCTCTTACCGCGGCTAGGTGATTTATGGGTGACCAACTTTAACACTGATTTTCAATTATCAAATCTTATTTCTTATAGTTCGCGTGTGAAAATAGTAAACTCATTAAGCACTAGGCAAAATTTAAACACAAATTAAAAAAGTTTCTGATAGAAAAATCCTTGTATAGATGTTAATCTTATCTTTAAATTTTATTGTAGCTGTTAATAAAATAGTATTCTCATATTTTAGAAGCATAGAATATTAATTATTATATATATTGCATACTTAAAAGCGGTATTTGGATGTATATTATAGCTGTAAGACCATATGTAACCCAAGTTCGCAATAAAGGATTTTAATTGATTTGAAAATTTTGAATTAAGAAAAATGTGAGTGTAAAACTCGGACACGGCTTGCACCAACACCGACAAACATTTCAACGAAATCAGATCCAGAAATACTAAAAAACGGTACATTAGCTTAACCTGCAATTGCACGAGCAAGCACATATGATGTGTAGTGCGTTTAAATGTGCGGCGTCCAGTGTTATTAAGCTCGCCGGTCGCCGCTAAAGATTTCGTGTTAATTGGCGTATGGTGGTGCCGATGACGTCACGCGTCTAATTCGATTACACCGGCCAAGGTCGCCGCGTACCATGAAACGGCGCGCGGCCGTGCCCCATCACATCGGCCGACGACGCGACGCGACGCTCCACAGTACACGTGCTGGGAGTGAATCATTTTGTGATAATAGTTTATCGGTGTTATTAAATTATAATTGACTTTTGAAAGCTACCTTACTCTAAAGACACACCAATATATGCAGACTTGATAGTTCAACGGTAGAATATATTTTAAATGTATTATGATTATTATTAAATAAATAATTCTTTATTTGCCAAAAATGTGTTATAATAAATGGTGTTATATTGCAAATACAACAGATTCCAGTACATTAAATAATTTTATTAAATTATACTATTGTATGCAAAATATGAAATTTGAAAGGTTTTGGGTTCAAAAGTTAAAGACACTTCAATTAGTTTATATGAATAAAAACTTAACGAAGATGACCAGTTTAAAATTACAGACTGACGGTACAATTATATTTATTCAAATTTTTGAACACACTTAAAAGCTATATGTCATTGATAAAATAACTACTACCCAAGTTTGATTTAATTTAAATTTACGACTTTTCATAATTATATACAGGTCCTTTATTTCAAATTGGTGGACAATTTCGTATCGATAAGGAAAAGTACGTTAAATACCGTTATAATTTCTCACATTTCGTTAAATCCGGGGCGAGATCATATGAATCATTAGAATTGTAAACGAAACGCAAGCGCATACAAAGTGCATGGCATAACTAAGCTATGCAAATGAGATCGCGAGCGTATTAAAGGCGAGTTAAATGCGAAGGTTAAAGGGCCTCGGTGACCGGTGCTAGAGGCGAAAGGGTCTTAAAGTTCAGATACATCTGTCTGAAGTTCAATTGGTAATATGCATATTCAAATTTATATGAGACTCGCTGTTAAACAAGTGAATTTTCACCTATAACGAGCATTTTTATTTCGTTTGCTTAGATTAAACTAGCCTTTGTTATTAATTATAATATCTGCTATGTGCCACTAAATTTCCATTGAACTTCCTTCAGCCGTTTTGGGAATTATTTGTAACCGAGCAGACAGCAAAACAGACAAATCGATAGACTTGTATCGATTTGTCTGTTTTTCTGTCTGAAACTTATTTCGATATTGCGAATTAAACTTCTTAAAATTTCTCACAATTACTTGAACGCCATACAAGTCAATTAAGAAGTTAGAATGTTCCGGGAACATTTGAAAATGGAACAGTCGACTATAACAAAGATTCTATAACCGTTACAAAAATCTCGGACCGGCTTTGTTCCCCAACACGAAACTAATTTATTCCTCTCCCGGCATGCTATTCCACCGTATAAATAATCGAAGAGCAAATTATATATGCGTATAACGGTCAAGTCATAGTTCAAAGATTAGGGCAACGGGCAACCCCTTAGGATCGAAAGGTGAAGAAGTTTCAAATTAAATCGGATCGCCCCGTTGCACGCTTACACTATTTCAAGTTTAATAAAAGCATAACCCTTTTGTGTGAGCAAATCGACCGTTCCTATTCATGAAGCGCGAATGCAGTTTTTGTGAGGAAAAAGTGCTTTCTTTAGTGTCGTTAATGGGATCGATATTCGAGTAGCTACAGCGATGTAGTTGGCAACGGAAGTGCAAAACCCTATCGCACATCAGATAGAGTGCGGGTAATCGTCAAGCGGCGGGCGGTGGCGGGCGGCGGCTGCGCGCGCTTGCGGGGTGCTCTCGCCGCTGGCGGCCGGCGTGGCCGTGGCGGCGCCCGCGCCCCCGCTCACGCCGTTCTTCCACCCGCCTCCTGCCAAACACGCCGCGCAAGGCTCTTTAGTCTACGGATAATTATGCTTGGTGCAGCCAGGACATCATCTTAAATACATATGTGAGCACAAACAAAAACTTTGTATTATTAAATTATATTTATCAATAGCTCAAACAACAAAAGAATTCATTAGAAATTAGTATGTAATACTTTAAACCTCTATCATTTTATACTAGAAAACATAATAGACTTCTTAAAGTAACGATAAACAGTTTAGAGTAAAATACAAAATTAAACACGCTTGAAAAGCTAGACGAAACGAATAAATTTCAATGCAGTTAAACCAAATTAATTCAAAAGTCAAAACAAATTTGCTGTCTTGATATATTTATTGAGTGTACCAACACAAACGTATGTTAACTGAAAACGCGTTCAATTTAAAGGATAAGATTACAACCACGGCAACGACATTGAACCCTCTTGTTGTTGGCAAAAATTTGATTTAGAGATAATAAATTCGAAAAACGGTGTAAAAAACTCAATTGCTACTAGTCTTAAAGAGAACTCAAAGTCCGTGCCAAAATACATTAAGTGAATTCGCTCAGTAGTATAACCTAGCAGGAAAATTGCATTATACTTAATTTTTAGACACCTTAGGTTTTTAATCTGAAAATCTTACATCTTGTGACATATTTATACAAATAACATGCAATATTTACTATTCTACAGCTAGAAACTAAAGTGAATAAAATAAGACAGGATCATGCTTCATGTAAAAAATATTACTGTGTTTTCGACTATCAAAATATCTATTAGACTAGAGTACTAAAATTTGTAAAGAACTAATAAGAATAAAATTCAGTGCTACTTTGTTTTCAAAGATTACATTATGTTTAGGCGATTAAGTGTATGAATTATTTTTCATTACATAGTATATATATTGTATTCAATTAGTCAGGAATATCATAAGCATAAAAATATATGTGCAATTTGCTTCATAATATTTTAAGTAATAGAACATTATAAGTATATTTGTGTCATTTTTTAGAATCCACTGAAATTTTTATAGATGTAAACCCAACAACAACAACCCCTGCTTAGAATAGGACGTATATTGTAAAATTTTAAAACCAATTGAAATGTGTAATTATTCTAGTATGAACATATTTGTTTAAGAATTAAAAGCTAATAAATGTACTTGTGTATTGATATGCATTTTAATTTCACTTTCTTCAATAGTAATCGACCGCTTGGGACCATATAGTACTGTAGAATCTTTAGAGATTTGCAATACGTTGATAATCAAAAATAGAAATTAATGTTTCTCTGTAAATGTTTAAGCCAATCGTGTCTCTCTTCCGCTTGTTCCTCACGTTCAACTCATTTTTTTTTCAATGAATAATTAAAATTTTTCTATTTTCCAAAGTTAAGGGAATAAATTTAAATATAACAACCATTATAATATTTTAGTAACACTTACAACAGATTCAAATATTAATTGTTACCTAATCGATATCCTTGGCAGCATTACAAGTCTACGATTGTTAATAAAACAAGGATGAGATTCGTCAAAACTGAAATTACGCACACCTTCACTATCCTCAATAACCATTATATTTCATTATAAACACGAAAAAACAACATAGGATGTTACAAACAGTGGATAGTCTATGACTTGGCTCACGAACTTCTATTATACAAAGGTGCGCAATTAAAATTAAGACGCTTAAAAATCTACTCGTAACCGCCATATCTGTTTATTTTGTATTGTTTTTGGTAGAGAGATAAGCAAATAAAATGTTAGCTAAAACGCAGTAACATTTCAATTAGAATGCAAATAAAGAATGATGATTTATTACGGCATAAATGAACCTACTTCCTTAACGTTCATCGTAATATGTTGAAAAATTCACACAATATCTTTACAATTTATAGCTTATGTGTTATTCTGGTGTATAAACTATATTATTGTAAAGTTTTATTAAAATCCATTGTGTAGTTTTTCCATGAAGGAGCGTCAAACTTAGATCCATACATCCATGTGTACAAACATTTCGCGTTTATGATATTAATAAGATATAGAGGACGGTCTGGTTTCGCAAAAATCATGTATGACGAAATTGTTTCTCCGTTCTAAATAAAAATCCGCAACAGCATATGTCTTTCTTTTAAGGTTGGCTCCCTATAACTTTTTTTATGCAAACCAAACTTGTTCTAAAATAATGCAATATTTGCGAAGGTGTTTTTATAAACATGATATTGACCCCTATCGAAAAACAATTTTTTAAACCCCTAAGTCATAAAAGTGTTCCACGCGGATGTGTTCGCGGAATACAGCTGGTATTAATAAATGTGGAATATGATGTATTATTCAAAATTATACGTACTGGATCTTTAAATAAATTAAAACCATTCAGTCTCGATAAAGCGATGAGTCTTCCGCCAACGCTCTCCGTTTTGCAATACCTTTATTCTATTCTGATGGGCCATGATTCATAGCGCCTTCGCAACGTCGAGGGTCAATGCTGATAGAGCAAAGGTTGTAATAATTAATTTCATATTCCGAAACAGTGGGCAAAGCTCAGACGTAAGCTTTAAGCTCGCAAGTCGTAAATCAAATTTATAAGAGACTTTGAAAGTTTCTCAATTCAACTAACATTTCTTGCATATATTAATTCATTTTTTTCGCTATTTTCCACGTTTTTGTTAATAAAGTAGCTTCAAAGATTATTTCCTTTAATCGAGATGTGTCAGAAGACAATTAAAGTGAGATTTTGTCATTTAAAAGTCTAAAAAATCGTTTCGTAAGTTTGACTTAATTGCAGATAGTCGTGAAATTTGATCAAAATCGGTTCATTTGTTTCAGAGTTCATCGCAAACATAGATCGTGACATAAAATTTTTATATAGAACTAGCGGACACAACAGACGTTTTCTTGCCCTATTTGTGATCAGAAGAAAGTTCCGATACGAACGCCATCTATTGGAATTATTCCGCAATTACGAACAATATTGCATTTTTGGAAATATTTTTTTGAGTTTTTCTTTATTCCTAAACCTTGCCGAAACAATTTGATTTAACAAAATAGGAGTCAATTAGGCCCAGCCGTTTTTGAGTCATAGCGAGAATCATACCTAATTTAGGTTACATGTTGATAGCAACGCCACCTACCGGCTCCAATTGTCTTATTAAACCATCTGCGAATCCCATGGAATACACACACAAAATTACATCCAAATCGGTCCAGATCTTCAGGATGAGTCGAATGACAGTCGATTTTTATATACAGAAAATATGAATTTGACATAATTATTATAATAAAAAGTTTATTATCCTTTATAACAATAACAAATTAATAATAATCGAATATCGTGTAACGCCTTTACTTTCCTATCTCATGCTAATTCGTTCAACTGACAATGAGCCCATTTGGTTTTAAGCCAGCCATACTTGCCGTCACAACTTCAATTTATGACTCTTACACAAATAAAAATAAAGGTCAAAATCGCTCAGTTTTCGTGGTAATAAGCGCACCGGCGGTCGGTAAGAAAATCATATTATTATGCAAATCATCGAGACGGATGGACATAGGTACTTAGAACAATAATGGGCGTGGGTTGTA
The DNA here is from genome assembly GCA_024363005.1 of Charaxes varanes. Classification (NCBI taxonomy): domain Eukaryota; kingdom Metazoa; phylum Arthropoda; class Insecta; order Lepidoptera; family Nymphalidae; genus Charaxes; species Charaxes varanes. The sequence continues at coordinate 2,150,544 of JANCMC010044589.1, read as the reverse complement.
TTAACTCATTATAACATCGCCTGGACCCGCGCCTTGACCGATATACATTTTGAGTGGTTTCAAAGGTTGTGGGAACAATGAGACGTACATACGCGAGATGCTTACCGCATTCCGCGCAGGATATCTAGCATAGCTTCGGCCCTTTGTTTGTCACATTCCCTACCTTGTATAATCAAAAGTGTAGTTCTTTATTTTAGTCTTACAAATAAATATATACAGGACTATATGACACACGGACGTCTGTTCCTAAGGTAGACAACTTAATGCCTGTGTTATAGGTGACAGACGCCTGTTATACACAAATATATTTTTTTTAGAAATATTTGAATACATACATATAGATAATACACCCAGACTCGAGGCGGGAATCGAACCCACGGCCCCTGGAGCGGAAGGCAGGGTCACTGCCCACTGCGCCAACGGGCTAGTCGATAATAATAATAATCATCATTATTATGACCGTGTTCGGACACAGTGGCAATAGGGTAGTTGACTATATCTCAGAAATAATTTAATATCATTATGCATTCAACTAAACGTAAAATATAAATATTTCAGCGAAAAACAAACTTTCATCTGGTTAATTTTGCCTTTTTATAAATCCCTATATAGTTGGTAATCCCCATAAAAAAGAAAAAGTAAACAAATTATGGCGACGAAGCGTTCTGAACTATCATGATGTCTTGGTCTAACGTCTTGCCAAATAAACAGCTGACTAAAGCCTACGTTAGTAGCAACAATTTGTTTGGCAAGTTATGACGTCACGACATATTTTGTTGATTCCACTAGATTTATGTAATATTTAAACCTTTAACAACGGCCCATAACAAATATGTTCTATATCTTTGATTACCGTTATTGGAACTTAACTAAATTTTTGAGTCCTTTCAGATATAACATACAATATGGAAGACAAAGTGCTACATCAGCTGATATTATATCAGCGGCGAAAAATGCTGACATCCACGACAGAATACTCACGTTCCCTGATGCATATGACACCCAGGTATTGAGAATTACAGCTATATATAATACAGTGTAAACTCTTTATAACGAATCTCAAGGCAACGATCATATTTATACGTTATAAAGAGTTTTCGTTATGTGGAAAAAATAACTAAATTTTCTATAGCAAGTATCAAAGAAATCTCTTCGTTAACTCAACGGTTTTCTTTTACACACTAGGTAGGTAGGTATGTAACTAGCGCATTTAATAGCTAACACCGAAATTTCCTAAAGACAATGTAATATAAGAGTAATTGGTACACATGTTCCAAGCAATTAACAATAACAAAAGCAAGACAGTTCTCTACTCAAACTGTCTTTCATAGCAATTTCGGCACCTCAAAGACTTAGTCGGAACCTTTTATTGTTATAAACAAAAGTACACTATTAAATACATTTGTAAATATTTGCTGATATTTAAATATAGACGTGTTTCTTCGTTATAGAGAGTGGCTGTTACGCTATAAAGAGTGCACTAACCAATGTGACATAATTTCTACGTATCATGAAGGTTTTCGTTATAACGAACAACGTTATTATAGAGTTTACACTGTATTAGATTTTGTACGTTAGGAACGTCATATACTCCTAACATAAACCAGTAAAACAAACAACAAAGACAAAAAAGTGGCACCTACGGGAGTGCTGAGAGAAGTAAAAACTTGAACAATTACGTGTGTATTTTTGGAATCGTCAGGGGAGTCGGTCACAGGAACAGTGTCGCAAGTGCAATGGCTCTTTCTCATCTTAAAAAAATACCCAACGTGCCTAAAAAAGTTTTCATTTCAAAAACTGTTTTTTGTTAACTACCGTCGTATTTCTTAAGCGAGTTTAAACAAAATAAACCTGTTCCATCAAAATAAAATACGCTTCTTAGGAAATTTTCCTAGAAATACAGATAGACTATTGATTTTCCTTCCATTCGATGCCTAGTATGTATATTTAATGTAAATGTTTCAATGTAAAAAAGGATCTTAATGAATATTTTATTTATTGTATGTTATTATCTTTATAAAGAAATGAATTTTTGACTGGTCCGTTGTTGCGGTATGGTACGCTCCAGGGTTGTGGGTTCGATTCCCGCCTCAAGTCTGACTTTCCGATGTGCCTCAACGCACGTTTCGCTTCGACACCGAAGCATCATCAGGAGATAGACTCTACAAAGGTTATTGTAAAGTGATCGTATTCATTCATTCTCATTCATCCATCACTCGTATTCATTCGCGGATTAAAACAAAGTAGTTTTGTTTTCATGCATGTTATTAATTTCTAAAAGTAACTCCAGATTCTGTCGATTATTTGTAATATTAATTGTCAAAATTTTTGGTTCTCCGAATAAAACAATATACATATTTCGTTGTGCGCAAAAAGGTTTGTGGGCGAATTTCGACCAGCCTGCGATCTCTTGTATGAATACCTAAATATGGAATAAGTTCTATAGATAAAATAAAAACTCTTAAAATTAACCTTTAATCTATTGTCATTACTTTATAGGAGCTATCCCGAAGTTAAACATCCTCATTATCATTACCAATAAACAAAAAAATATTAATTATAAATATCTATAACACTCGATCAATTCCTTCTTTGATTTTAAAGCCAGTTTATTCTTAGCAAGAAGCTGTATAAATACTATCATAAAAAAAGCGTAAATCCAATAGACATTCCAAAAAAAAAGAATTCGTTTGTAACAGAGTCGTTAAAGTACTATCTTGCACTTAAAGAAAAATGAGATATAAGATTGGAAAAGTTGCCAATGCAATAACAGTACTTGGATCTTGTTAGTCTAGCAAAGAAGCGATGCGGAATTTATTTAATACAATGCATTGTGAAGCACAATGCATAGTTTTGAATTAGCTTTATTTCATTTCCAATCATCCAATGATTGGAAAAAGCAATACATTCTTATAATAATAGCTACATTTATTTAAATTTATTATGTGAAAGATACTTACATTAAAACCTTCTTTGATATCCATTATCTGGTAGAAAGCTTCGCTTGTACTCTCTGATGATATCATTAAAAATATTAATATGAACGCCGTTGAAAAAACTCCCCATAAGAACGCGAATCTAAAGAGCTGCAACAAAAATTGTGTTGAAATCTATTGTACATTTACAAAATTTTTAAGATAAAACTCACCAAACGGTAGTGACGTGGTTGGAAGTGACATAGTGGTATATGATCCTAACAAGTAAATTTCGAGAATACGAATACTGTATACATTCATGAGGAGGTCGTAGTTCAATCAGTGACGCGCATTTGAGTCAATCTCTAGGTTAAGCAGTTTTTACCGCAGCCAGATGATAGGAGACTACTTTGCAATCTAAGCGGACCCTGGTACGAGAACGCAAAGAGGAAGAAGACGTATATTAGCTTTTATTGCGATTTTTAATAAAACCAAAGATATTTTTACTGGAAAGGAAAAAATTGCACTCACCTTTACAAGTGCATTATCCGTGAGGGTGGCAATAAAAAAATTGCATAACCACACAACGCCAATAACGAATAGCCTCATAGATAAGCTGTTCCTATCGAAGTACGAAAACAGCTTCCTGGTAAATTGAATAATTCAATTTTAGTCCCGTTCATAGCAGGGTTGTCACTTGCGTAGTATATGTATTAAATTTTAATATTTTAACATTTAAATATCATTTTAAATTTTTGTTTTATTATTGACATTGTAACTATATTTTGAATTTGTTTTAATATTATTAATTTTTATTTTAGTTTATTATTTAGTCTTTTTAAATTTTGTTTCAATTTCAAATTGTATTTGTATAAATATAGGTGTTGCCTGCAATAAACGAATACAATACATGGGGGCCTTTTTACATTATTAGTAACTATTAATCGCGAATATGTTTATTTCAATTCAATAACTCTGTATTCATAAGGATTTAGGTAACAAAACAAAATTGTAATACGAGTCATTTTCAGGAACTTTAAAATTACACGAATTTCTTATACATCTTATTCAGTCAATATATAGTTATTTGCGTAGTGGCTTTCCGTTCTACAATTATATAGTTTATACATCAAAATAACACATAGTCTATAAATTATAAATATATTGTGCGAATTGTTCAGAATATAACGATAAATGTCAAGTAAGTAGGAGAAAAATCAGCCATCTGCGAGCTATTCTGGCGTGCGCTGCAAAAACCGTTAAGAGTTACACGTACATTGCGTATGAAGGAAGCGTTTATCTTAAATAGTTCTACATACAAGCCCGCGACGGCATATATGTATCTTTCATGTTTAAGCCATTGACGCCAAAATAGTAAAACATTATGAACAGAAAGAGAAACGGGAACGGGAACGGGAACGGGAACAGGAACAGGAACGGGAACGGGAACGGGAACGGGAACGGGAACGGGAACGGGAACGGGAACGGTATTATGGATAATAGAATGTAATAAATAGTAAGAAACCCAAAGTTCCAACAGGACAGCATCTGCCGGGTCCGCTAGGTTCTCATATATACAACATTGTATGAGTTGAAAAGTTTATATTTGGAGCAAAATTTTGTTTTAAAAGATACCTTAATAAATTGCTTGGAGCTTAGAGCTTAATAGTTTTTGCCTTAATAAAGTCTGTTGCTCCAGTCACTATTAGACTGTACTATAGACAGTACTATAGACAGTAATATTCTTTATATTTTTTCACACATATATGTAAAGAATTTAATATATGAACGAAAATAAATATTCCCTCTAAAAGAAATACCTTAAAGTACTGTTAAGAAGGTTACAGTTTCATTAAATTCTTTCTCCAGTCAGAATGAATTTTCTTATAAAGATACTATTTACAGAAATAAGACAGTATACTCTCTTTATTTTTCCACACATAAATTGTGCAAGAAGTTAATTTATACACAAAGATAAATTTTGTCTCTAAAAGTAATTTACCTTAATGTAGTTTTTGGACGCTTCGAGCTTTATTTGGCTTTGTTTCTATGAAAATTAAATATATTTCCTTACATAATCTTTATTTACAAGTCTTCCAAAAAAATTCTCATTTTGTACAACAAATTCTAAAACAGCCTATCTTAGTAAATAAACAGATTTTTACCTCTAAAAGCAACTTACCTTTAAGTATTATTTAGAAGGTAAGTGCTTTATTTTAATCAGCAGTATTCTTAAAATTAAAGCAATAATATCCCTTTTAATGTTTCACTTAAACAACATTGAGTAAGTGAAGAAGTACGTGTTATTTATAGACAAAAATTATTACCTCTAAAAGCAATTTACCTTAAAGTTAATTTAATAACTTTTAGATTTATTTAAACAAAAATACATTTATTACACTGAAACGGTAATATTCCTTTTATTTATCCCACAAACAATATTGGATATATGTAAGGAAGTTATTTTAATTTATAGACGGATAAATTTTGCCCCTAAAGGCAATTTACCTTAAAGTTATTTAATAACTTTTAGATTTATTTAAACAAAAATACATTTATTACACTGAAACGGTAATATTCCTTTTATTTATCCCACAAACAATATTGGATATATGTAAGGAAGTTATTTTAATTTATAGACGGATAAATTTTGTCCCTAAAAGCAATTTATCTTAAAGTTATTTAATAACTTTTAGATTTATTTAAACAAAAATACATTTATTACGCTGAAAAGGTAATATTCCTTTTATTTATCACACAAACAATGTTGGATATATGTAAGGAAGTTATTTTAATTTATAGACGGATAAATTTTGCCCCTAAAAGCAATTACCTTGACGTAGTGTGCGGAAGCTTAGCACTTTACTTCTAACGTGATCTTGCGGTAAATAAGATTATGTTAGAGTAGTCTTCTTATTGCATAGTGCTTTCTCAGAAGTAAAATAAAGTAAGTCACAGTGACAGTTTCTGAATACATGGAGAGTTTTTCAGGATATTTAATTTAAAAATGGCCAAGAGCGTATCATGGCACGCTGATATGTTTAATTCTGTGTATTTCTGATCTTGCTATAACTCCAGAATCGGTAATAGCCTCCAACAAAGATGCCCATTTGTCTCTTTCCTTTCAGTCAATTACTCATAATGGCAAAAAGCACTAAAATAATTATACTTTGCCTATCTTTGGGTTGTATCTTAAACACTACACAGTAATAACACATTAAAAAATATTCCTTGTCTATGGTTTGTAGCCCACCCCTAAAATAGCTCGCAGGTGCCTAAATGACAGTGACACTTGTATGAAACAAATGCGATCATACAACTCAGCGCGCACGGCAAATGGCGAATGAAATAGAAAATTAAAAATACAACTATTATTTAGTGCGACGATTGTAAATGGCCCGTTTTATGGCTGTTTTGCCACCTGCTCGCCGATTCGAATTTCAATTTCTCTATTTAAATTAATTAATTCCCAAAACGATGCGTTGGTTAATTGAATCGTGCTCATAAAATCGTCGCAATAAAATTTGTACGCACACACTGTCAGTTTACTTATTCTGACATTACTAATCTTTGTTAACCTGTATTCTGCGTATTTTTAGTACAAGTATTACAAAAAAAATCAACCGTTGTTATTACTTTTCTTTGATCTCGTTATATTGTTAAGTTAAATAAAAATAAAAAACAAAATGTTTTTAAATTTGTTCACTTGTAAGAGAAAAATATCCTTTAATAATTAAAAAATAAAACGGCAGTTCCAGCTATAAAAATAGATCAAGTAAAAACTAAATGAGACCGCTTTATTCTAATTATTTTTAAAATCTTTATAGATCCCTCTATTTGGAACCCCTAAATGGTTAACAGTTAATAAAAAGTACAAACTCGCTATTCAACAAATAAAAAGAAAACTTCATTTATTTTGTTGACATAAAAGTTACTGGCAACCCCTCGCACGGGCGAACGCGCGCGAACAAACAGTTTTTTGCGGTGGCAACACTGTTATTCTGTCATTTTCCGATCCACTACCCAGACATATTGCGCCTTTTATTGGTGTTTATGACCGTCTACCGATTCCTTTGCTTCATTGATTTATACGAAGCAAACTTCGCTATCAACAGCAAAGATATCATGTCAACCTATTAAGAGTTATTTATTTTTCTTTCAAAACGTTTCACTAATTAACTGATAGTATCAGGCGTTACTTTGTGGAAATCCATGACTTGCATGAAAAACTAAACTACTTTCGGACTGTGTACATACTTATAGTTGTTTTATTTGATGACACCGCAAACCGTGTTGAGTTTTATTATAATAGGCACTACACTTGCGTCCAGAAGGAAGACTCAGGACACAAGATCCTTCTAAGAATGCGCCTTTTTTCGAAAGGCTGACATAAATTAACGAAATTCCTCATTCCGTGCTTAAGCTAGTCACTGTAACCAATTATATTTCACAAATCGCAATCCGTTCTAAGCGTATCGAATCCCCCCTCCGTAAGTTGCGATCCATTAGCATCAGATTAGTCCGCTTTGTACGAAGCCGCCCTTACTCCCTAAATTATTTTAGTTGTGAAATCAACAAAAATACGTGTTCATTGTCTTTTTTACTAGCTTTTATTTAATTCAACAACTATTTGGGCTTGCATATTGACTGTTTACAAAATAATTTACTGGCGGTGTCCCCACTAGGGAACCTGTAACGTGGAGGCCTAAAACGATTGCCTTAAACGCTAACATAGGACTAGGTGAGTTTAAAGAATTGATCAATTAGATTGCCGCTTTTATATAAAAGATTTATGGAAAGATTAATATAAATAAAGTGAAATGCGCTGGGATAATTCAATAAAAAAAAAACAATATTATAGTGTCAGTACTAGACCAAATTTAAATGGGACCACAAGAGACGCACGAGCTTTCAAATAAGGAAACAATCATCAAAATCGATTCACCCAGTCAACATATAAAGCTCTTTAATGATATAAATATCATAATTTAAAGGGCCACGAGAATTAGGATATGTACGTGGCGATTCCTCAGACTTTCATTTCTGACATGAGCTGGTGGTTTCGAGCTGTCGATACCTCTGTTTGTAAGATTCAAGACGATAATTACTGTTGTAAAATATTTTCTGACGCCTCAACTACGAGGTGGGGCGCTGGATGTGAGTCTGAAACAGCGAGATGGTCTGAAGATGAACGTGCTATGCACATGAAGTATTTGGAATTGTTAGCTCGTTTTTTCCATTACAGGTTTTGCAAATAATTTACTGAATTGTCAAATATTAATACGAATCGATAATTCCACCCCCATAGGTTAGATTAATCGAAGGGTTGGTATACAATACCCTCATTTGAATAAAATAACAAGAGACATTTGGCAATGGTGCAAAACAAGGAGGCTGTACATTTATGTGTATTATATCAAATCAAGTGAAAATAAAGTAGCTGATGCTGATTCACGTAAAATTAACCCTGATATAGAATGGAGGTTAACTGAATTTGCTTACGAAAATATTTCATGAAGGTTTGATGTACCGGAAATTGATTTCTTTGCTAGTCGTTTAAACAAGAAATGCGACTTTAACGTCTCATGGGGTAGAGTTCCGAGTGTGTTTGCTATATGTGCTTTTTCTATTAGTTAGGCAAAATTTTATTTTTACGCATTTCCTGCTTTTTTGAAGACGCTTAGAAAGGTTTTAGCAGAAAAAGCTAGGGGTATCGTGGTCTTGCCTGTGTGGCCAACTCAACCATTGTATTCTAACTTCAGAAAACTGTCATTATCGGAGATTATTAAATATCTTCCTAATGAGAATTCTTTGATATCTTCTTGCAGCAAACGGGACATCCGGAACAACCTTACTCTGGTTGTCGGGATCTTATCGCGCGAGCATTTTTACGGAAAAATATGACCCCTGCTGTGGCAGAAATCATGAAATCTTCTTTGGCAAAGAATTCTATAAAACAATATGATATGTGCATGAAAAAATGGACAGTTGTTTGTAAGAACCAATCAATTAGGGTCTTTGAAGCCTCGGCTCCCAAGATAGTTTAATTATTTTCTTTAATTTATGAAGGTGACTAAAGTTACAAATATATAATAATAATACATAAATATATAGGTCTATATGTCCCACGGGCGTCTGTTCCTAAAGTAGATAATTTAATGCCTGTTTTATAGGTAACAGCCGTCTGTTACCAACAAAATTTTTGTTCTTTTTCGACAAATGTAATAACAGTACACTCAATTCTTATAGATCAACACTTTCGCTGATACTGGGTGCTGAATTAGGACAAAACAACTATGTGGCGAGGTGTGTTCAGATTAAACCACCTTTAGCTAAATATGATGTCATCTGAGATATTTCTTTGTTTATAAATTATTTGGAATCTTTTCGTAACAATAAAGATTTATCATTAGAAAATCTTACTTATAAATGCTTTACATTATTAGCTCTAGTAACGGTTCATAGAGTTCAAAAAATTTCAAAGATAAATATAGAGAATATAGAGACGTATAATTATAAGTTTATTCTCAAGATTCCTAACATAATTAAAACCTCTTGGTTCGAAAGAAATCATCACAAATTACATATACCCTTTGTTTTCAGTAAAAACATTAATCTGCCCTGCTAATACGTAATTTCATACGTCAACGTCTTAACTTATTTCTAAGGATTTAAAAAGCCACATAACACAATCACACATAACAGCTTCAACGCAATCATTGAGACGTTGGATCAAAGCTGTTAAAAAAAAAAAAAAAAAAAAAAAAAAAAAAAAACCGATATTGAGGGGGCAAAAAAAGGAAAAGAGAGGGGTGGGGAAAGAGGGGAGATCTCGGGGGGGGCCGGATCCTTAAAAAAAAAAAGGGAGGGTGAGTGGGAGGGCCCTATTCTTCAACTTCCTGTCATAATTAGTCTCTTTGGTCCATGCGGCCAGCGTCATAGTTTAGTCAAAAAAGTCCGTAACATGTGTATTTATGAAAGTATGAGGTATCTTATACAAAATACTTAATTCTGACGCATGAAAATCGAACGAAAAATTAGGATGAAAATAGAAGAAACTTTGACAAGGGTTACTTTTCTCCATTTATAAGTTGAAAAAAAAAAAAAATAACAACATACGATTGTTAACAACGACCAAATATTAAAATGCACTGTATTAAAATTGTAGTAATAACAGATTTTCATTTCAACATTTAGAAGACTGAAGGTTTCGGGTAGTGCAATATTTAACTTTATTTTCCTATATTATTTATTTTTAATTTAACGAAATTAAATTAGGACAGATTTTAATGACTATGTGATATAATTTATATTGAATTAATAGATAAACTAAAAATAATAGATAATTTTGATTTATTTTTACAATTAAGCGATATTCCTGAATTATCGACAAAACCTGGGCCTGAAGAATGTTTTTAGGTTTACGAAACATGTACTTTAGAACAAAATTGAAATTTAATATGACATTTTTGGTTTAATAACATACGTATTCACTATTTTTAATAATTAAATACAATTAAGTTCATAATATGATCTTAGCTTTTATTCGACAAATACGATTTTTTTTTTACTTTAAATGGGTAAAGAATCAATGGAGTTTGTATTTTTTACTTTTGTAATTTGTTAATAATCTACTCAGTTAATTATTATTGTATGTATTTTAGTGTCTAATATCCGAATACTTTATTTAAGATCTCGATATAGTTTCTAGTCACTCTTTGATAATTGTACAGCAATACCATGCACGAATTATACTTTTTTTTGAATTAACATTAATTTTAAGTATTATGCCTAATGTAATAAGGCCGCGGCTGCATTAGCAAGCGATGAAGAATGTAATAAACAGCTGATGTAGACGAGGACTAATAGTAATTAAAATGCCTCTAGGAATTTATTTTATTTTAATCAGCATGTGTTGGTATGTGATATTATTTTGCCAATTAATTTATGAAAGCCGTAATAACAATTATTTATTGAAGAAATTTATTTTTGCCATTAATTTATTTCTATCATAAGAACCGAGGGTTTTTATATTGTTTTATACAGATTTATCAATGTAATAAAGTTTATTTGACGATGTGAAGAAATACTTGTTGTTTTGCTTTCCTTCAAAAAGTGATGTCAATAAATTATGTTTTATTTTGTATTTGAAACCGTTGTTTTATTATTAATTCTTCTAAGCCGCATTAAAGTCCGTATTTAGTTACTACAGGATTATTAGCTTGATTAATCACAGTTTTTTGAATAACAAAAATGCTGAATAAATATATAGGGCTACCTAACGTACTGTAATACCTTCCATCTGTTCCCTTTAATGCTGACTCCACTCCTTAGTCAGCATCTCTCCCTCATCCCGTTTAAGTTTCCTTTCCACATATCTTCAGTCTCTCTCCAACTTTCATTCCCGACGGTCGTCATATTAATTAAGCCATTTTTCTATATCCTTTTATTTTAATATTTTTTTAAAAAGACGAAATATATGAGACTCGTAATAGTACGCACATAATATTCCGTTTGTGAAGACGGCATTCTGTATAACAATTTATAGATTATTTAGATTAAATTGACTCCTACATGACCTCCTTCTTCCTAGAGTTATCACGGTCTAGTACCAGGGTCAGGATGTGGCTGTGGGGCGAGTTAAGTTGACCGAATGCCGTCTGACGTCATCCCCAGAGCCCCCACGACTCTACAACCTCACGACTAATATCACTCAGTGACATTAATCGGGTCCCACTGTTTTATCTGCCTTCCGACACATGGAGGTCGAATATTAATTAAAGACGATGAACTTAGTTTGCGCTATTCAAAAGTGGCGGCAATGCTGTCACTTCAAGTTATGGTCTTGTTGTCGCGTTTCGATCGGTTTGTGAGAGTTTCCGGTGGCCTATATCCCTTAAAATACAGACAACGCACCTGTCTTCTGGCGGTCCAGAGTCTATGAGTGTCAGTAGTCACTTAGGTGATGAACGGCCTGCTCGTTTGGCCCTTGTAATATAAAAAATATCTATATACTTTACGGGATATGTTTAAATGTACAACCAATCCTATTGATGGGGATTACAAATGGCTCCAACACGCATATTTAGGGCGTAATGAAATATTTATTTAAATGAGTGCCCTCATTTTTGGTATAAAATTCGGGAGTTCAACACAAAAATATTTCAAGTCACGGTGAAATTAGACCAAGCTGTAACGTTATTAATGAATTTCCGATACTGTTGCCGCGGCCAGCGGTTAAAATATTTCTTACGCGTATTTTTTATACGAATTTTCATTAAAAAAAATACGTTCAAAATTATGGATTAATTTTACTGGGCAAAATATTAAGGTAATATAACAATATTTACTACAATACTTCGACGGGACAGTGAGTCAATCCCTAGATTGAGTAATTCCTGTCGCGGACCGATGATAGATGTGTGACCCTCTCTAGCAAAGGTCTTCAAATATCCGACTTCCAACGTCTTTCGGAAGGTAAAACAGTGAGTCCCGAATAACGTCACTGAGTGATATTAGTCACCAGAGATTGTAAGGGTTTCAGGGATGCGGCCAGACGGCAGTCGGTTCATCCTAACTCGCACCATATCCACATCCTCTGCAATTAATTTTAAATCTCTTCTTCCAAGGGTCATTTTTTTATAACAAGGAGCAAACGAGCAGCCATTACTCATCCAAGTGTCTATCTACGTCCATAGACAACTGCAACACCAGAGGGCTCGCAGATGCGATGCCGGCCCTTGAGAAATGAGTATGCACTTTTCTTGAAGAATCTAATACGGTTATCCCGCTCTCGTACTAGGGACGACATAATTCGCAGAGAATGTGGCTGTGGTTAAGATAATCGACTGTCGTCTCACATTATCCCCGGAATCCCCTCAATCTCTCACCAATATCACCGAGTTATATTAATTGGGACCCACTATTTTACGTGCCTTCGAAAACACGCAGAATGTTGGATATTTTGAAGCCAGTGTCAGACTTGGTCACCCATTTATCACCCAGTCTCGGTAAGAGTTACTTAAACCTAGCCATCGACTCAAATGCCGGCTACTGATTTAGCTGGGATCTCCTCAGACGAGGTAAAATCTCCTTTATGACGTCATAATACTGTTAGGTCTGTTCAAATGGACTTAGAGATATATATAAGAGACTTTTAGCAGCTTATACCTAGCTTAGAGTGTCTGCTAATGTAACATCCTACACAAACCGACACCAGGGTTAATGTATTGTAACCCTCTAAACCTCTCTCGCTATGAACCAGTCGGGTTTGCTTTAAATACACATTTATTGCTTGGTTTCATGTAATAGTATGGTAGATTCTGAAGGAATATTTAATAAATAAATAAGTTTTTGTTGATTACTATTGACATGTGTTAAAATTATCACTTTATTAATCTAAATTGCTCAAATTATTAGTGTTATTGTTAATTTACAAGCTAAATATTATTAATATAATATGTGACATTAAATAACAATAGGGGAGGGATGGATGGCAGCAACAATATGTCAATAATAATTGTCAGGTGAATAGAACAATATATGTCGTTGAAAGCAAAAAGGTTTTTGGGCGAATATCTTTTTTTTTAAATATATGTTACAAGGGGGCAAACGAGCAGGTAGCAGGCACCTAAGTGCCTACCAACGCCCATGGACATAAGCAAATGTGTGCGTTAAGAAATTATCAAAAGCTAATGAAAACATTGTATGTTATCCCTGTATGAAAAAGATAATAGTTACACAAATCCCCGGCCACACTAAATGATCATTGAAATAATCATTCAAATGAAGCTATGTCTGGCTCCGGCATTACAACATGATGCTGGACATCGACTGTAAATTTAGAATCTATAGGTATTACAGGGTTCCATTTAATTATATACTAATTTAATAAAGCCTTCGAGCCGTGTTCTGCTGCAGCGACTACTTCGAGACTATTGGGAAAGCCATGATGTTTGACTCTGAGACATTATTTACAGAAATGTAACCAACTTTAAAAAGAACAGAGAAAAGACCCCATATAATTACGTGGATGCAAGTTCCTTTCGACAAACGTGGTCTCATAAGAGATTACTTTAGCAATAAGACCGCCTTTGCACGCGTATTTAAAGTTAAATAAGTTTTCTTTTGTAAACTGTATTAACTATGTGCAATAAAAAATTTATCTATCTAAGCTACGTGAACCACTGGAAAGCATACCAAAGAGTCGACGAACTAATATAATCATGTATATATATGTAAGTTTAACCGAATTATTGTAAAATTGTCGCAGATGGACGCCACCTGAAACTGACGATGAATGTTTCAAGAACGGCGCCAAGAAAGCAATTTGGAAATGCGTACCAAGAGGTAACACGTGTTCATAATTTATTTATTAATTAAGCACTATATCGCAATGCCGTCGCCAGACATAGCATTCTTCTCTATTACTCTATTGCAGCAATCAAGCGACATATGTCCTAGTATTCATAAACATATTCTTCTTCTTCTCCGCGTTTCGTTGGCAAACATTACATTGTCGGGGCCACATCAACTGCTTTATCGGAGGCAGCCATTAAGACTTCCTGCGTGCAGGTGTTAGGTACTGCGCGTTGCGCGTAATCTTTAAACAATATGTTTCCAGATTACGTGTACGACGGCGCGGAGTTCGAAAACATCAGGTGGATGGTGAACGACATCGCCGTGGTGAAGGTGGACGAGGAGTTCAACTTCGAGCGACGCATCCGCGGCTGCGACTTCGCGCCCAAACCCATCGCCTTCAACAACCACAGCGAAGAGCTGGAAGCCCCGGGCTCTGCCGCCTCCGTGGCGGGCTGGGGCTCCGTGGAAGGCTTCGGCGACGTAAGACATGTTGCCTCGTCATGGGCACTTGGTTGCACAACTAAGTGCAACAATTCGTTGGCTTGCACAATTCTGGGAAATAACGATACACCTACGGACTGTGTCATCAATTGCCGTGGGCTCATGGCTTGTGCCATAACATATTCGCAAATAAACCCAAAAGTACGGTAACTTTTATTAACTGAAGTCGATGAACACAGAATGACTTATAAACGATTTGTGGACTTGCCGGCACTGATAGAGTCCCCACTACAATCTAGCAGAACTCTCATTATTCACTGAGGGCACCAGATGTTTACTTTCAGATACCTCGCTGGGGCACTTAATGAGGTCACCTCTACGTTGCGTGATTCAGGGTGGAGTTAAGAGAGGTGCTAATCGGCATTTCCTTCCTCTTACAGTTATGTTTATCGTGGAGGTAGAAACGCAAGGCGCATTCTCCATTTCCTTCGTACCTCTTTAACTGAACTGAAGTGCGTTTGGCGAGCATAAGTGTATTTGCAAGAAGAGTGGCGGAAAGTGGCTGGATGCGGGTTGCTAGACATAGGGGAGAGTACATTTTAGACCTGTCAATGTACAATTTTTTCAAAGACCTTCTCAATAAAGTTTAAATATATAGATGTTTGGGCGTTCTACGATAAACTCCCCGGAGTTGCTAGAGGCAGACGTGGTGCTGATATCGAAGAGGAAGTGCACTGGGCAGTGGCCGGAGCGGTACCACTACATCATAGAGGAGAACATGGTATACACGCATATATTAGTAAAATTTCATACATTTATAAATTAAACCAATTTCAATAATTTTTTTATATAATATATAAAGAATAGATCATCAAAAGCCTAGAAATCTCACCGGGTACGGAGACTGTCTCAAAAGCACGTTCCGTCCCTGATCACATCGTCTTGGTGAATATCAACACACCTACCTCTCTTAAACTGCCTCTACAATTCTGGGTCAAACAACCCGCAATTATATATAATAAGAACTTTATTGTAAAATAAAGGTAATTTGAATTTAAATTTCAACCCACCCAATGAAGACTAGCTACGGCTCTGTGCCGATTATCGCAAATGTCAAATTGTTTTTAATGGTCCCTTTAATACGTGTTCGTGGGAACAGTGAAAGGTGGTCCTGCCATAAATTTCCCCTGCGAAAGATTCGACATTTTATAATTACAATAAACGTAGAATAATGTAAAAAAATAAAGACCTTTAAATTAAAGAAAATCATTGGATTTCTCGCGACGAGAAGCTGGCCAAAAAAAAAAACTCAAAAATGTACTTTAAAATCGATTACTTTCTATTGTACTATCGTGATTCCTAGTTCCCATTCTTGTAGGACAATGATAATGTATCTACGGTGGGGAGGTACCCCCGGGCGTACGTCGTGCTCTCAGCAACGAATGCGAGATGCTGAATGCGATATGAGATGACATCTGGGGCCAAAGATATGTGCATTCTGATAAAATCGAATTGCTTACTTTAAATATCGATACAAAGACATAAATGATTAAAAGGGTGGACTTACGAAGTACTCTGTTCAACTATAAACACATCAAGATGGAAGGTTCGGCGAGGGATGATTAAGCTACAGTGAAGGTCGATTTGCTCAACCGCCGTAAAGGAACATCTTCAATCCGGGCTACGTGGAGTTGCTTCGTCGATAGTCGTCGGAAGGTGTATATATAGCGATCGTATATAGAAACTTCCCTAGCGTGAGTTAGAGTTTGTATGGTATACAACAGCGTTTGTACCGCGTCTGTCGAACTGTCCGTACAGCGCCATCTAGTTCGCTTTGGTGTATCCTTCCATTCGAGATCATCGCTATCTTGTTATGTAATGGTGGCTACAGACCTATTTTTTTGTCGAGTTTTCTTATCATGGTCTGGTTTTAGAACATTTTTATGCATTATGTAATTATGTGTACCAAATATGCATAAAGCGGACTACGCTAAAATTATTGATCAACTAAAGGACATTTGTTGGTATGACGTATTAACCGATAGTCTTACTGGTGAAAGTTAAGTTTTATTTTATTATTCGTGTGGTTTTGTACCGTATAAATTTACACCTATAATTGAGGTGACACTCGAACGTGATTGCTATTATATTTAAAGATACTGTATAAGTGTTTACTTTGTTGGTGTAACATATTAAATGAATATATTAAGGTATTTCCCCGAGAGATAGGAAAATCCACAACTGAAGCCTTGGAATAAATCTAATATTTTTATAAAAGTTTCAGTGTAGTAAAATAAAAAGGCTTCGAGGCCCATAAATCCGCAGCCATTTTGCGAGAGCTCTGTGGCATTCTATTTTCAGGTAAGCTTTTGCGAAAATAGCTCAAATGTAAAGGGAAAGCAATTTTCTGCGCGAGAGGTATGCGCTCAGGGCGACTGGGCAAACAGGCCACGGCGTGCCACACTCGGCTGCGCTGCCCCTCTGAGAAGTATTTACAGAGAGTGCTTGTGGTTATTATAGCTCTGTAATTATTATATACAATATTATACGTAGATTTTAATTGCAAAAGGTAAAGTAGGGCAGAAGGTAAGGTAAGGCTTAACCGGTGCCCGTCATTTGTTAATTATAGCAGTACCGCGGCCGGTTGAGAAATGTTTGACCCTTTCTCATACTGGTTTTAAATCATGAACGTTTTTCGGAAGGTACGGGGTGTGAAGTGGCGGCAATGCTGTCACGTCAAGTGATGGTATTGTTATCGCGTTTCGTTCAGTTTGTAAGAGTACTCTGTGATTTAAAAATATATATAGATGCATGTAGAGCCATTGTAAAACTATTAAAAATAGTTGTAGTGGACAAGTGTCCGGTCTAGTACCAAGGTCCGCTTAGATTGCAGAGGATGTGGGTCGTTTTAAAATGACCGAGTGCCGTCTGACGTCATCCCTGGAATTCTGTCATTCTCACGATTAATGACACTCAGTGAGTAACTATTTGGAACTCACGGTTTTAAGTGCGTTCCAAAACACGGTAGAGGTGGTCAAAATCAATGTTAGAATTCGGTAACCCACCTTGAAAAGTACATAGGGTAGCTTCCATTAAGAAAAGTGATTTTTTTTAAGTAACACAAGTGAAGTCACGAGATAAAGCTAGTTAAATATGGCAGGTCATTAGCGGAACAATGGGCCCGCTACAATACCCCACAAATAATCAGGGATATAAACAATACTCTTTCGTGGACGCTCCAGTCACGAGACAAGAGATTGCAGTTTGCAGACGTAATAAGCAATATTGTATAGAACTGATTAAAATGTAACTACATTATTGAAAGAAACTTTTCTATTCCTTTACAACAAAAGAAACAAAGAAAGAAAATAAATTTATTCAGAAAACATAACATAGCACAAGAGTTTTAGAAATCCTACTAACATATAAACGCGAATATTTGTACACGATGTATGGATGTATATTTGACACTCTATCACGGAAAAACTACTGAATGGATTTTAATAAAACTTTACAACAATATAGTTTATAAATCAGAATAACACATAGGATACACATTATAAGGATATTGCGTGAATTGTTCAAAATATAACGATAAATGTCAAATAAGTAGGAGAAAATTCTGCCATATACGAGCTATACTGGCGAGCGCTGCAAAAATCGTTAGAGTTACACGTATATAGTGTATGAACGAAATATTTATCTTAAATAGTTCTATAAAAACCCCGCGACAGCATACATCTACATTGATAGATGAAGTGAAGCCACTGTCAGATTACCTTCACTATCGGATTCAGATAAAATTTCGTGGACCCCCATTTTTTTGTCACGCCTACGTAATCTACGTAGGCGTGACCATCGACCCTTAAGGGTCCATCTGGAGCACTTTGGAAACCAATGGTCTAGAGCAATCCTCTTTTAATACCGTCCGCATTTCAAAGGATTAATCCTCATCATATCGAAAAAAGCTGGGTTCAATCAGAGCAGCTGGCGCCTTTAAACTATTGTAGCGCGGATTCCAAACTCATTATCCGTTCTCTCGCAATTCGCTGATATTAAATTACGACCTGTTCCAGAACAATCCAGATGGTGATATGGTCGGTTAAAAACGTGACAAACAAACTCACATACATATTATTTTTAAACAGTAATAGCAATATTTTTAATTCGTGCGTGTAGGAGTTACAACCTATATCTGCCAAATTTAACATTGATATTTTCAATGACAGCGTAATCAACACTTAAATGCAAATTAAGTGATGTGTTTCTTTGGTGGCTAAGTATAGGGTATAAATATAACATTTACCTAAATTGTAAATGTAATTGTTATATGTGTGTGTGTGTGTGTACTTTATGTGTTTCTACGTGTTACAAGGTGTATATTGTAGTTAATGGTGCATTCGTTATTGGGTTACTATGTTAGTAATTTGTATGTTATATGATTTTGTACCGATTGTCTTCATAATAAAATAAAATAAAAAAAATATATATATTTTTAAGGTATGTTTAACAGTCCCGGTTTCCCTCATACTAAGCTTAAATTAAAAGCTTCTGTTAGGAGTGGGTGTGACAATACCCTAGTGGCGGGATTGAATCAGGAATCTTGCGGATTACAGTCCATCCCTTGTACTGTTGAGCTATTGAGGTCCAATATTATTATACTAGACGTGCCCGCGACTTCGACGGCATTTTTATTAGGTAATAAAAATAGCATTAATTAATAAAGCATTTCTGTAATAATATTACAAAGTACTCTGTGTTTTATTACTGATTCCCGATTTCATAATTCTATCCTCGTACCTTGTTATTCTATCATAGCTTGGAAAAAGTGTGAATGATTTTGTTAAGGTGGATTTACATGAGAGGAGCGAATATAATTGGAAATACCGTTATTTAACACGTAGAATGCTCCTGCGAGCTTAGTTTTTGGATAAAATGTGATTTTGAAAACTTCAGAAATTGACAACCTTATTAACTTTGTAAAAAACTTCGAAGGAATATATTAGTATTGTACCAATGAGGTAAAATTGAAAAGAAGAATTTTAAACCCACACAAATTCTCTTATCGGCTAAGAACCGAAAAGGATCGAATTATTATGTAAAAAATTCCCTTAACAGTAATCTGCAGAGAAAGAGCTGTTGTCGTATCGTGTCGTGTGTCGTACGAGAAGTAATGCTCTAATAAAAAATAATGCTCTTGTTCTAGTGCTAGCCCATCCTATGATCGTTTGGTGGCATCCATTAGGAACATAGACCCTGAGAATGCAAACATGCTTGCCCCCCTCGGGGCCACACACGTTAAACTCGAAACGGAGGACGCGCTCCTGGAAGAATGCGTCACTCTTCTGCTTAGTCCGCTGGAGATCAAGACGGAGAGGCTCTGTGCGCCGCCGACGTACGCGCAGCCCCAGCCTCCCCAGCACCAGCCACAGCAGCAGCCGCCGGCTTCCTTCCCGAAATATCCCTCGTCGAGGCTAGTCTATATGTCCCCGCTGACGCCGCCCAGATCCGACCAGGGCAGCCCAGGAAACTCGATACAGGTAATCCTTATAGCTGACTGGCACGGCGTTGCGTCTGATTGCGAATATATATATGATGATACCATTTGTTGCTCGCGAATATGTCTATTTTGCGAAAGAACATTTTTCAGCAACGTCTCTCGTCATTGCACGACAGGATTATGACGGTAAGCAAGATGTACAAATTGATTGAGACGTCCCCCGGAGTCAATTTTTACGTAATATAATTAAGTGTAATGCAATGTATTTAAAAAAATGACTATCCACATTTTAGGACATTGTGAATTAATACATTTTAGCTTTGACTATTGTTAACCGAAATAAATTTTTAATAATAGAAACCTGACAAAATGTAAGATGTCATGCTGATGTCATAGTGGTGTATAACATTTGACTTGTTTATTATTAAATAAAGTGCGGGAGTGACGTACAATATAGAGTATTAACTCTATATTGTACGTCACTCCCGCACTGAAGATGGGTTCACGAAGACATCTCATAAGTTGAAAGTATAGTTTTTAAATGTTTTTTGGCCTTTGACCAATGGCTACTTATGGCTGACGCACTTTATGCCTATTTGTTTCACCAAAACAGATATAGTCACCGTCGGATACAAACGAGAACTCTGTGTTTCTTACGTGGCGCTAATCAAATTACTAATATTATAAGGTAGAAAACACTGATCATTGCAGGGTGGACCGCGTCGCACGCCACCGCCGCCTTACCACCCCCCACCATTAATGCGCTCTCCGCATGTACCACCACATCCGGTGCAACAGAGCCATCATCATCCACAGGTTAGATTGCAGACTTGTTTTTCTTTAATAACAATATTAATCTCCTTTTTTTATATGTAACCATAGTGGTACTGATAGTCAGAAGCCATCCCTATAGATGCTTGTATAACCCCGCAAAAAAGTTCCCCGTCATCGTGTCTCTTTGATTTCATAACACTTCTCTGGTTGGCTCAGTCAGCCTCGAAATTCAG
This sequence comes from Charaxes varanes, assembly GCA_024363005.1. Taxonomy (NCBI): domain Eukaryota; kingdom Metazoa; phylum Arthropoda; class Insecta; order Lepidoptera; family Nymphalidae; genus Charaxes; species Charaxes varanes. The sequence continues at coordinate 2,129,320 of JANCMC010044589.1, read as the reverse complement.
GGAATTGAAATATCGAGCGACTTTCATCTTGCAATTTTATTTATCTTCGCAGCTATACTGCCGGCTCCAGGCATAGCTTCATTTGAATGATCATGTAGTGTGGCCGGGGACTTTGTGTAGCAGCGTTAAGTAAATACTTATTCACACAGACTAGAGGCGGGAATAGAACCCTCAATTCTCGGAGCAGAAGGCAGGATCACTGCCAACCGGTCAGTCACAACCACTGGCTATTGAATTTTTGTTCCCAGAAAAAGATTTTATCATTAGTTGCATTCGAATGTTTTTTAGAGAAAAATTTGAATCGAAAATTCCTTAATATACACTGTTACTGAGTCTGTAGGGACTCTTTATGTTTAGACTTGATGTTAAATGTGACTACGACCCGTAAAATCTCTAAAAGGATTATAATTAACACGCCTCCCTTATTCATTTACATATTATTCCGTTGTTATGAAGTTTAATTAATTTTTGGACTAGTGATTTAGGGTAGCTTGCAAAACTTAGCGTCAAATCTATTAGCCCATGGCATGGTTGGCAGTGATCCTCGAATGCCTTTCTTGAAGTCGAGTTTGGACTGACTAAAGAAATATTCATATAAATCGACTTTGCGAGCCTATGTCCCTACTCCTTTTAAACGGCTGGACCGATTTGGATGAAATATTATGTGTATTATGGTTTTCCTAGATAATTGTAATTCTGTCTATTTTGTTTCGTTTAAAAGAAAAGAACGATAGGTAAATCCAAAATAATATTTAAAAAATACAAAATGGCCGGACCCGCAAAGGTGGGCCTATGTCGCGACAGTATGGACTCCCACCCGTGACCGCCGACAACCAGATAGGCCGAGGAAGAGGTGGCGAGATGACTTGGACGCCTTTTCGGGAAAGAAATGGATTTAAATGGATCAGGAAAGGAAGGTATGATTGGAAACGGGAGAGGCCTTTGTCCAGCAGCGGGACAGTATAGGCTAATTTAAAAAAAGGCAAAGTTGGTCGCTATTTTGAAATATTTAAAATAGATGTTGTTCGTACTGGACATTCATCTGACCATAAATCGGGCAAGACGACGTCTGTCGGGTCCGCTAGTCCATAAAACCGAAAGGTCACCTAACAAGAAATCTCGAAAACCGCGCTTCGTACATTGTTAATAAAGTCGCGGGAAATAGGTAGTCTAAATATAAATAGCTACTATGGAAGATGTTTGGCGAGGGATGAGTAGGAGAGAATTTTTCGATATGCTCGACCGCCACAAAGGAAAATCTTTAGTCTGGGCCAGCTGGAGTTATTCGGGGAGGCCGCACCTCCCCGACAGTTGTCCGTCGGGAAGTCTATATATATGTCTATGATTGTATGCAGTACCTTCACTTGCGTGAGTGAATTTGCATGGTACGTTTCAGCGTCCATACATCGTCCGTACAGTGCCATCTCGTGTGCTATTGGTGTAAACTTTTTACATGACATCAACACCATCTCTCGTCGTGTGTAGATACCTCTTCGTCATGTTGCGGCGCTACAAATCCAATTAGCCTATATGTTAATAATGTAGTTTAAATATTACTACCTGTTATCCTATGGGAATCGTGTGGGTTCGAAGCGTTTCATATAATCTTCTTAGTGTTTTACCGCTACCTGTAAAATCACTAAAAGGATCATGAACAACCCAGCTCCTTTGGAAATTTATTATGTTCTCTGTAATATTCAAAACTAATTTTAACCTAAATTATACTATGATTAAAGCTAAAACTCACATATGTAACTCATATTATGTTTACTCGATAAATCTTCTTACTATATAGATGTGTGTCTATAATTGTGTATATCTATATTTTCAAAGCAATAGCCTATTATACATTAAGGGTCAAACGAGCAGGCGATTCATCATCTAAGCGCCTACTGCTACCCATGGATATCTATACCACCCAAAGGCTTACAGATGCGTTAGCGACCTTTAAAGAGGGGTATATTTTTACTCGATAAATCTTCTTACTATATAGATGTGTGTCTATAATTGGGTATATCTATATTTTCAAAGCAATAGCCTTTTATACATTAAGGGGGAGAAAGAGGATATACAGGTAGATGGGGAGGAGAGAAAGGATGCGGATACCACTGTCACGGACGGTATAGGGGGTGCGACAATAGTAGCTAGGGCACTCCGGGTTCGCGTACCCGTAGTGGATCGGACCAGTTATCGCACAGATAAAGGAAGATCCACCCCCATATATATATAGATGTATTAGGCCAATGATGCTGATGATGATATTTCAACACAATTGAAATTGGAGTACTTGTTTGCACCATCGAAATAAAATACTTGATACCTTTTATGCGGTACTTTCCACAAAGTCTGAATATTATCATAACACGTGATATATTAAATAAAATAAAGCTCCGACACAAATATACAACGGTTTATCAGATTTGTGCCTTTGCAGTAGATGCATATGTTATTTATGTAGCACACTCCCCGGGGAGTGTCGATGCAGCAAGAACGGGCGAAATACCGACCAGATACATCGAAATGATAACGCTTCAGGTAAAACGGTCACGTAACTTTAAAACTCCTATCAATATTTGGCACAAATATTTCGTTATGAGCGGCAAACTACGGCAAAAGTTTAAAAATAATCCCGGTACGATCTACTAAAAGACCTCGGCTTGTCACGAACTATTGTAAGTTCATTATTAGAAAGGACATATTTAGTCATACTAGTAGGATCATACCAGATTTGGCTAGACAGAGGTGGGAAAGCTGGCAGTGAAGATGAGTGTTAGTGATCACTATAAACAGCGTGCTATTAAACCTACACCTGGGTCACAAGTCCCGGGCACTGCGGTGGTTCCTTCATCTGCAACGCGATGGACCCGGCACCCGCACGGCGAATCCATGGAACGCTAAGAAATTCGTATCTCTCTCTATAGTAATGAAATAATTCCGTGTCATTGTAAACGCGTCACTTTTATAAAACTTGTGCGCACCACGTTCACTTCACCATCACATAAGATCTCATAATATTCGAGGTTCATATAACTGATTTGATATTATGCAGCCATTTATTTTATTAATCAAAGAGGAAAACCGCATGGAAAACATTTTAATATCAAAAATAAATAAAATATTAAATTATTTTAATCATCGAATCTTGACAAACGTCAACTGCTGAACATATTCTATTCATAAATTTTTAAGACTAAAAGAGTTTTTATTATATGCAACAGCTAATATGCACCGAAGAACGAGAGTGTCAAGACTTAAGGCGGTCTGTGTTTTAAAAAGTAAAAAGGTTAAATATTTTTGTGTGTTGTATTTATCTGTGGAAACTTTACTGGTCTATGAATTCGTTTTATTAGCATTAAGTTTATGTAAAACATGTACTGTATGTTTCCCTTAAAAATAAAAAAATAAAAAATAAATAAAATAAAAATAAATATTTGAAGAAAAAAAATTGTTTTTTTTTTTTTCAATAATCGATTATACTCCGTTCTCGACCACCTATCAAACTTTGGCTAGCCTTTGAAATTGGACCCTGTATAAAATTGCACCTAAGTACAGTAAATCAAATGTCTGCTAGCGTAATTTGATAATTCCGTCCAGAACTAAGTCGTGAAGAGAAATCTAGTTACGAGCCAGTATCGACTGCCGTATAAACTAGTGAACCAGTCACAGTTAACTATCTTCGTTTCCAACTAGTGAACCTGTTTAATCGCAGGTCTCTACTTGTCAACATCGTGTTCATCCGGATGAAATTTCCAGCCCAATTCCTTTTACGACCTAGTCTACGGCAAATTGGGAAGGACACTGTTTCATGACACTCTTTAGCGTATACTTTCATTCGTAATGACGGATGTTGCTCGCGGTCTAACTCTGTCTAGAATATAAAACATGACATTATCAAAATCTGTTACCGAAATGAGATTACTACTTTTGAAAATATACGGGATCTATCTCAGATAGAACCCTTCTTTAAGCATATCTTGACAAGTGAGGCACATCGGAAAGTCAGTGTAGTGCTGTGCTTTGGTGGCGGATTCGGTGGTGTAGGTTTCGGGTTGCAGCATTACACCGATTTTCCCTCGTATTCATTCGCGGATTAAAGCAAATTAGTTTAGCTTCTCATGCATACTAATAATAATCTAGTGTAACCTTAAAAAGCTCTCGCTTGAATATTGGGTCAAGAGTCGGATACAGAAGGCGGTATTGCTTGAGACGGCACGTACTGTGAGGAAGTTTCTCAATCTGGAACCCTAACCACCGGTTGCTTGAATCCTTGCCCCGCTGCCGGCGGACTATCTATTTTTTATATATTTTTATACTAATATTTAAAAATGTATTTAGAGTAAGATATTTAAATAAATGATAGTCATAATATAGTGTAATAATAATTTTACATGTAAAATTATTATCATAAAAAAACGTACGGGCATTTTCACGTTTTATGGAAGACATAAAGGATATTGGTTATTTGGCTAATAGCATAGCCAAAATTCGGGCAAGACAACGTCTGCCCGGCTCGCTAGTGATAATATAAGGAAGGGTTATACTTTACTTGTACATTTAAGTATATTGGTATTAATGGAAAATAATAATTGTAGGTTGGCTTCAGTTATAAGAGCAAAGGAGGGGGCGCCGGCGGTCGGGGTGAGGGTTCCGACCCCTGCGGCAAAACAATGAAACGACGACGATGGGACAGATACCGAATTACATATAACGCCGTCACGCCCTAGTCCATGCCTACCATTGTACACGAACCTTTATTATTTTACTTCTATTTAAATTATTTCACATGCCCTGTAAATACAGTAAAGACTTGTTTTGTTCACGTACATAATTATGTGAATGTGTTTTATTTCTGAATTACATAATAATGCAAGCGGTTGAATAAACTTTTGATTTTTGGTGTCATTCTTAGTAGTTAGTACAATTAGGACATAACAACATAGCAGGCGCGGATCTAGCATTTATTAAAAAGGTGGTGTGCACAGCCACTTAATTTTTGGATGATTTTCAGCCAAATGCGTGTCGGCGTATAAACTTGATTATGATTAATACAGTGCATTCCTACAAATGATGAATTGTTTTTGTAAGTAAAATATTGGCTATAATATAATCAGGCTTTCGATTTCATTAAATTAGGGTGGTGGGCATGCTGGTGGATTCGCGCCTGGAACGTTTGATGCAATTACTACATATCTGTTTAATTACGGAATAAAATTGTTTATCAGGATTTATATATATATATATTATCTTATAAATTGAATTATATACGAGTCCTCGATACTTATAAAAAAAAGCATAATACGAATATCTTATGTAGGGCTAATATTTCTCTAATGGTAAGTGTTGTTAGGGTGGCGTTTAGACCGGAACTTTAGGCCACGGATTTCTGCCATTCACCTATTAATGTCTGATGACGCTACACGTGCGTCATGAAATATTTGTATGGCAGGCTTTAAATAAAAAGGATTTTAGGATTAGATATACAATATAGATGAAAAGTTCAATAAAAACTGTACACGATTATATATATATTTATTAGCCTACATCGATAGAAATATACGTTTGTTTAGATGGACATGTCTCTCTTGATGAAAACACTGCCTGTAATATATTTATATATGGAACTAACTATAATATTAACTATTTGTTCAAACAAACAAACAATTGCACTGAGAGCGTGTGACGACGAGTTTCGTACAAATATCAACCTTATGCACTGAACACTAAATAACTTCTTTGCTTGGCGTCGATATACCGACGGCTTCCTCGTAGCCCAGCTTTGTTTCATGTTTATCTGAAAGTAATACTCAACTAAATATATACAGACGAGACGAATTTCTTAGCATTCCATGGATTCACCGTGCAGGTGCCGGGTCCATCGCGTTGCAGAGGAAGGAACCATAGCAGTGCCCATCCACAGCAATTTAAGCGAACCCTGGTACTAGACCGGGATACCGCTAGAAAGAAGATTGAAGTTTAAGATTCTAGAAGACCCTCCATCTATATATTAACATAAACCGAAAACTTTCGGCGCCATTTTACGAAAACTGCGCGAACGGAGAAGCGAATGTGGCACAATTATAGTTTCTACAGAGGATGGTGTGCGAACGCTAATATTTTTATGAAATATGCATAACTAATATATTCAATCATTAAAATAAAATCACACGCACACCAATGCCAAACGATTTATACACACATGTATATACACAGTTTACTATAACATTGTGTCAAAGCGTAGTCGTGACGACCGACGTGTGCATATTAATTGTCAAACGATATGTAATTTCTTTGTACAAACAATGTCGTTGTACAGAGAAATAAAAGTTTGTAAATAGCTTTAAATAAGCATATAGTACACAAATCTTAATACGATTCGATAGAGGGCATTCGCCCAGAGGGCAACCTGTAGTTAAAAGTAAGTCACGTATATAACAGTACATACAACGCAGTGAGGTGGGCGTGTGTGGTCACTTACCCACTACGAGCTGCCGCAGCCGCGTGTATAGTTGGTGGGCGCGGGCGGAGTAGGGGCCAGGGGTAGTAGCGTAGTGCTTAAGCGCGGACAGAGCCAGGTAGTTGATGTTGATCCAAACCTGGCCGCGCCAGTACGGGGGGTCGTGCTCGGTGTTTCGCTTCATGTAAAGCGGCGCTAGTTTCGATAGCGACCTGGAATTTAAATAAAAATAGTCTAAGTGAGTTTACGAACGATAAATTTACGTGATAACGCCAAACGCTTAGGCCGATCGTGTCACTATATCTCTTATTCCGCGCTCACGCTTACAAACTCGGTTTGGACGGAACGTGACAATGAGTCATGCTATATTGTGCGTGCAGCCGGCGTTCATCGATTTCTAGAGATCTTTGTTCATACCGGAATTAACTTATATTGCGCATATTTCCCTTTACATTTACAGATGTGCTAATTACTTGCGCGTTGTCGTGATCAGATAAGTCCTATAAATAATAACTTAGTATATAAGTAATATTAAACTTTTAGGGTTCCTTAGTCCTACATGGAACCCCTATAATTTCACTCCGTCCGTCTGTCCGCACATGTCTAACTTCTACAACGATGAACAGAAATACATGTATCGCAGTTATGTATTACATATAGATTTAATTTTTGGCATCATAAAATAATAATAATTAAACTTTTTAGGCGTGGCTTTCATACGTGTACGGACATGTGGGTAGTGAGGATGAAATTCCTTTTTTCATTCAACCCCGTCGTGTGGTATCACTGAATAGCTCTTTTAAAATAAAGGCAAGGTTTTATACACAGATTTGTTATTATGGGTGCCATTTTCGATTGATTAACCTTTAGAGTATTTTGCAAGTCGGTCTTTCCCACAACAACTTTGTAACTATTTGATGTAGAGACTTGAAATTTTCCATGTTGATAGAGCATGCTTAAAAACCCATTAGGAAAATTATTTTGAGCAAAATCGGACAACAACTTTTGAAGTTATTTTGACAAATTCGTTTATCGCTTATCAGACACGGAACCCTTCCGTATTAGCATCTCTCGACACGCTCTGGGCCACTCTGTTTTATTAAAATATTTTGGATGTTTTTTTTTAAATTAAAGGTTAATTTTACCTCAATCCATAGGGAGACCATAGCAATTCCGGTTTGTCCAGGGAATCCAGAATCTTGCCTAATTTGTCGCTCTCGGGTCGTAGCACCTTCAGTAGCATTGGAAATAGGGACACGTAACCTGGAATAAAGAATTTTTTTGAGATTAATTACTTAGCAGACCATGGATTCACCGTGCGGGTGCCGGGTCCATCGCGTTGCAGAGGAAGGAACCATAGCAGTGCCCGGGACTTGTGACGATGCAGGTCTTATTATGCTGGTCACGCGGCAGGTCACAGGTGGCAGCTGAATGCTGATGTGACATTAAGACGTGGCTGTAACATTTGGTGTCTTAATATTGCACTGTATTTATATGTATGCCAGTTATTTGCTCTATACGGTTCATAGACTTAGTGCTTTCTGACGCTGAAATTAAGACGTGGCTGTGACATACGGTATGTTTCGCTACATTATTTTTTACATGTATGCCAGTTATGACCTCTATATTGCGAGTACGCTTAGTACTTTCTTGTTATATCTATGACTAACCGTGCCCGCGAAAGCATCTGCGTAAACTTAGATTCAATTCTAACATGACAATATATACATACAAGTCTTCCTTGATAAATGGGCTATTGAACACCGAAAGATTTTTTCAAATCGGACCAGTACTATGAGATTAGCGCTTTCAAGCTAACAAAAAAACTCTTCAGCTTTATTTATTAGTGTAGATATAACTTATGTTATAATTATATGTTGGTCATGCGATAGGTGACAGATGAAGGCTGAATGCTGAGGTGACGGAGACATTTGGACTTGTTTGTTACATTTGGTGTCCTTTTGTTACACTGTATTTATATGTATGCCAGTTATTAGCTCTATATTGCGAGTAAACTGACTACTTCCTTGTGTTATCTATAATATTAATATTTAAAAGCGAAAAATCTCCTAATACGAAATCTTGAAAACCACCGGATGTACAGAGATGAAATTTGGCAGATGTGTTAGTTCATAGTTAGTAGATATCCGCTAAGAACGGGTTTTTCGATAGGGCCAGATCAAGCAGCTCTAACGCTCTTGCAAGCTTAATTTACTGGGACAAAGTCGCGGGGAACACCTAGTAATTTACCTTACTACTATATGCAGGTCTTGCTATGCTGGTCAAGCGACAGGTCACAGGTGACGGTTGAATGCTAATGGCATACAGACATTAAGACGTGTCTGTAACATTCGGTGTCTTATTGCTACATTGCATTTATATGTATGCCAGTTATTGGCTCTTTATTGCGAGTAGAGTTAGGGCGTCCTTGTTATATCTATTTTGACTGGCCCGTTGGCGCATTGGGCAGTGACACTGCCTTCCCCTCCGGGGGTCGTGGGTTCGATTCCCGTCTCGAGGCTGGGTGTATTATCTTTATGTATGTATTTATATATTTATACAAAAAAAATATTAGTGTGTAACAGACGTCTGTTACCTATAACACAGGCATTAAGTTGTCTATCTTAGGTACAGACGTTAGTGTGTCATGTAGTTCTGTATATATTAAAAAATATATATCTCACTCACTCACACCAATGCGACACGATTTTTTGTATATATGTTTTAAAAAGGCATTTCTAAAGCAATCTCAAGTTTGTCCAATTTGGCTTAGGATCATAAATGTGTTTAAAATCCTAAACCAAAGTCAAAATATCTATCTCTTTCTATTCTTTTATCTCTATCATACTCATTTTATATTACTCATTTGTCAAACGCCGGCAACGCATCTGCGAACCATCTGACAATTGTCGATAGTCGCGATAAAGCAAACCACGAATTCACCCCCCTATCGTGAAAATCCCATCGAAATAGAAAGAATTCGAAAGCAATCATGTAGAGTCCGATGAAAGATGATAGAGTCATCAGAGCAATCATATAAAGTTTTCTTAAGCACTACATATGCTTACAAAAATTGTAAATGTCAAAAACTTTTATTTTATAAATTACTATTTTACGATATGTGATAATATTTTTAATCAAACAAAAAGATTTATTTAATAATTCACAAGCGCTTTTCAAACGTCAAATATTTTAAAAGCTCGCACTAATTCGGAAAAGTCGAGCCACGAGAGGAACCAGCAAGAAACTCGAACTCTTTTATAAAACTCAACTTTAATCAGTGTTATCTTTAATATAGTATTATATTTCCTTCCTCTGCAACGCGATGGACCCGGCACCCGCACGGTGAATCCATGGAATGCTAAGAAATTCGTCTCATACATACATATGGATTATATGTATGTATCATCATCATCATCATCATCGCCACCGCCACCGCCACCGCAACCGCAACCGCAACCGCCATCACCATCATCTTCATCATCATCGCCATCATTATCACAGGCCACATGTTATCAACTTGAATATATAAGTTGTTTTAACTCTCAAATCTGAGGGTAGAATGCAAAAACCACGCATCGGAATACATCTGAGGCGTAATTACGTTAACGACTCCTAAGGAATTTGAAGGTTTCTTAGAGCGCGACGAAACCACATTTCCGGAAAGACCGTTTATTCTCGAATATGATTCAGGTTTAGATATTGCTTTCACTCCGCAGGGAATTTGATATAACAGCTATATAAATATTGCGCGGTGGCGAAATAATAAGACGGTTGTAACCTAATCAGTGGCTGGCATTAGAGTCGATCACCAGGCTAAGTAGCACTTACCACCACCGAGTCATAGATGGGTGACCCATTGACCCATTGAACACTAGTGTAGCTGAGTGATGTTACTCGTCACATTGTAGAGATTGTGAGCGCTCCTGGGATTACGTCAGACGGCAGTGGGTCAACGAAACTCGCCCCACAGCCACATTGCCTACAATTTAAGTAGACCCTGTTACTAGGCCGGGATAACGCTAGGAAAGAGAAGTGACTATATAAATCCTCTAAATATTCCACTGGAAGGATAGTCTAATTTTGATTTAATACATCAATTCAAGGTTTTTTATAAATGTAAAAAAAAAATTTAAAAAAAAATCAGTTGACTTGATTATCGATTTATTTTGGACATTTTAATTTTAAAATATTTAATCTAATAAATTTATATTGAACAATTATGTATATATTATTTTATATATATTAAAACACAAGGCCGCTGATGCCTACAGTACAGGGTATCCTAGTTTAGGCATTAGAGTCCAACCTAATATCTATACTAGCCTTTTTGTAACTTCAATATGTTTTTGTAGCATTGTATTATCTTTTGGTTACAAATAAAAAATTCATTATTATTATTACTATTACAAAGTAAAAATAAATCTGTTATTTTTTATTGTGTGTTTTTGTTTTTATATATTTGCATTCCGTAGATGTACAGTCCGATAGTTTGGAAGGAAGGAAGTCCCTAACATCCCTACTTTTTATTGTTATAATAAAATTATATCTTATTAAGAAAATTAGATAAGATAGGCCCATATACCGTTGGAGTTATTTCTAACCACGCTATTTTATGGTCACCATAAAAACGACGTATTATGGACGGACGAGTTTTTATGGGGCTATTTAATTTTCTATACGAATAACCCTATAGCTGACATCGGATTATAGGAAGTGATAGAAAAGTTCACATTATTTTTTATTAAGCATTAAATCCCCAATATTTGACCTTACTATCATGACGATGAAAGAGCTCGCCTCGCTAGTATGAGATTCACGAGTGATAGTATAGGATTGAGTTTCTAACTTGACCAAAGAAGGCCACGCACCAAATGACGAGTTGACTTTAATTAGGATGGAAATGTTCGTGCTAGGCTCACTGCGGACCCTTCTTAGCGTCAACGCGGGTTGCATTAGCGTGACACGATTATGACTTGCTTCTTCTGGTTCCAGCACGAACATTTTAATGATAAGTAAAGTCAACTCGTCAACTTAGTTCGGCTTGAAAAGTACGTGCTACGTCCTCTGGTTTTCTAACGGAACATTTCAGAGGTGACTAGTAAGTATACTTTATTTACTATATTTTTTACACTTCACTTAAATTTCATTCATGATGTTATGTTATAATTGGTGGGGGCCCGCAGATCGGATGCACCTCGACCCTGTTGGATCTTTTGTGCTCGCCCCCTCCTCGAGTCTGGGTGTATTATTCATATGTATGTATTTATATATTTCTAAAAACAAAAATATTTGTGTATTACAGACGGTTGTTACCTATAACACAGGCATTAAGTTGTCTACTTTAGGAACAGGCATCCGTGTGTCATATAGTCCTGTATATATGTATATATTATTAAACGTGCGATAAGTGTATGTGACTGATTCTTTCTAAATTACGAATAGTTTATAATCGAAATAGGACAAGGATACAGCAGTTATCTTTTTTTATCAACTATATATGCAAAATTTTATTTATATATAAAATAATGTCAATATCGGCGTAGTGGCGGCAATGCTGTCATTTCAAGTTATGGTGTTGTTGTCGCGTTTCGTTCGGTTTATGAGAGTTCCCTGTGGCCTAAATCCTACTTTAGAGGTCAGCAATGCATCTGCGATACTTGGTGGAGCAGATGTCCATAGGCGTCGGTAATCACCTAGGTGACAAAACGTCTGCACGTTTGCCCCTTGTAATCAAAAAATATGTCGTTACTTTTTGTTCTTCAACTTTTAAACCTTCAATTTAAGAATTCTATTTCGGTTGTTGAAAGCCTGCAGCTGCAAATTCCCGCTAGCAATATTGCAATAGTCAATGTTTTTCAGCAATAAAAATCTCTATTTTTCCAGCAGTTTTTATGTCGCCTCGGATATTTTTTTTTATTTGACATGCGTTGTTCGGCTTTATTGGGTTCAAAACGAACACATACGACTTCAAACGTATATAAATTGACATTTTTTTATTTAAATTACGATATAATTTCAACGCAGTATGCGAAGCTGAGAGGAATTGAGATGATGAGGGATTGAGGTGGCAGAAACATATGGAGGCCTATGCCCAGCAGTGGGTTATCAAAGGCCGAAAATAATGATGATGCGAACGTTCGTTGGTCAGAGAGGCACCCAAAGACAAAGAAGAATAATTACAAGAAGAACGAAATAAAAAACCGGCCTGTACATGCTACTATCTGTTTACCGCGACTTTGTCTGCATTACATTGCGAGAGCCCTTAGAGCACCTTGGTCAGACTCTACCAAAAAATGTATACTAACTATAAACTAATTCCTTGCCAAATTACATCATTATACGTCCCGCGGTTTCCGAGAATTCATGTAAGGTGACCATTCTCTTATGTATTTATCTATACTAATATATAAAGCTTAAGAATTTGTTTGTTAATTTGCTTGAACGCGCTAACCGCAGGTGCTACTGGTCCGATTTGAAAAATTCTTTCAGTGATATTTATTTATCAAGGAAGGTTATGGTCTATATATCATCACGCTAAAATTTTTCACCTAATTTTGACGAAGTCGCGGGTAACAACTAGCAGAAGATACATTGATTGCAAAATCATTATTTTTTTGTTCTTCAAATATTGAATTTTAAGTGTAATTGCAATTAAAAATTTTCGTAAGAATTTGAAATCCTGCAACTGCAAATTCCCGCTGGCAATATTACAATCGTCAATGTAAGCCACCGCCTTTGTTTTTCAGCAAGAAAAAACTCTATTTTTCCAGCAGTTTTTATTGCGCTTCCGTTTCCCTTTTTATTCGACGTGCGCTGACCGAAAGTCTATTACAAAGTCCGAGTTTATTGTGGACAAAACGTCGAAATGAGAAACACTTACTTTATACGAATACCAATTTATATAAAGTCACATTTTTTAATTTAAATCATGATACAATTTCAGGAAAACTAAAGAAGAGCCATATATATACCATACAGACTATAAACGCTGATTTCTCTGTCTTGGGAAAGCTTCCTCTTCTTCCAAGAGCTATCCCGGTTAAGAACCAGGGTCGGCTTCAATTGGAGTGGATGTTTTTGTGGGGCGAGATAAGATGACCGATTGCCATCTGACGTCATCCTCGGAACCCCCACGATCTCTACAACCTTACGACTAATGATACACTTCTTATAAACTAATATTTTAGATGAAAATATATCTATGTCAGAATTTTGCTTTGAGAGGGTATTGTTATGTTTTACTCAAGTTGACTTTTATAAGTTCTTCTGAATCGTCAAATATTTTAAAAGCTACCATTGATTCGGAAGAGTAAAGCAACGAGAAAAATCAGCAAGAAACTCGTTAGCAACTCTTTTAAAAATAATTCTGGCAAAAATGAGTTTATTAATTTTGTATGTTAACTAAAGAGTACAAAGGTGGAGCGACTCAATTCCAGGCAGTTTTATCTTTAATATAATGTTCGAATATTTAATACGCCTTACGAATAAGCGTGTTTTTTAAACTTAACAATAGACAGATTTAATAATTTACAGAAACAGATTTATAATATTGCATCTGGAATTTTTACTCGCCTCTATAAACCGATACGACGTATTAAAAAAAATACTAAAGTGGCTCCCTCAAACCCACACCTGAGTCACAAGTCCAAGGCGCTACTTCGGTTCCTCCTTTGCCACGACAATGAACCAACCCACTCAAATTTTATTAGAAGTAACGACACGCTTGCAGTCCTTCAGGTCTGCAGACGAATTGGGTCGGAGCGTCTGGGTACCAGTACCTCTTTCTCACAAAAGATCGGCGTGAAGTGGCGGCACTGCCGTCACTTCGTTAGATTATGGATATATATTTTTTTATTAGCCTATACTGTCCCAATGGTGGGCAAAGTCTCCCTTTTCCAACTACACCTTCCTTTCCTGACCCATTTGAATCCATTTCTTTCCCGCAAAAGCGTCCAAGTCGTCTCGCTACCTCTTCCTAGGCCTACCTGGTCTTTGCCGGCCACTGGTGGAAGTCTATACTATCGCGACAGTGGCCAACCTTTGCGGGGTCCATCCTTGTCACGTGCCCAGCCCATTCCTACAGCTTTGCTTTGCTTTTCCCCCATCCATCACTCCACTCATGAATGGATATATGAAAAATTTTATAGGTCATAAACAGTTAATTCTTGCAAACCAAATTACAAACAAATTCACATCGAACATATTAATACTAGTTTGGTCAGTCACGACTCCTAATAGCAATCATTGTTTATTACAAACGCCTCATCTTATAAAGGCATACAAATACATTGTCCGATGATCGCTGTTCAATCGCGTTATCGAGAGGAACAATCGAATAACAGTTAAGTTTGATTTATGGATACAGCGATCGTATCTATCTAGGTCTAGGGGTTCAAGCAGGAAATTGAGTTATTGTGGGATACAAATGTGTCTGCGTAACGTTCAGTGCGTGTTCAGCGTCCGTATTCACTAACAGGTGCAAGGCATATTTATACGGTCCACTTGCAGACACGATCCGTTCACTGACTGATAGGTACATACTAGTATATCCATACTTTATTTGAATAACTAGCTGTTACCTGCGACTTCGTCCACATGTAATGAGGTGAAACATTTTAGTATGATGATATATAGCCCATAGCATTCCTCGACAAATGGGCTATCTAACACTAAAATATTTTTTCGAATCGGAACAGTAGTTTCTAAGATTAGCACGTTCAAGCAAACAAACTCTTCGGCTTTATATGTATACTAGTCGTTATTCGCGACTTCGTCCGTTTAATTTCAGTGTGATGATATATAGCCTATAACCTTCCTCGGTAAATGGACTATGTAACACTGAAAGAATTTTTCAAATCGGACCAGTAGTTCCTGGGATTAGTGCGTTCAAGCAAGCAAACAAACAAACAAACTAGCAAACTCCTCAGCTTTATACAGATATAAAATATATTTATGCCTTAGCTTGGGCTAAGTTTTTATCACTCGAAAGAAATACTATTTTCGGGAAAAAAAAAATACCCCGTTCCTTTCCCAGTACCCTTAAAATCTGTTGCTTGAATAGGATAGGTCAGTTTGTACATAACCTCCTCGGAAATATATATACATAGAGATAATGCACCCAGACTCGAGGCGGGAATCGAACCTTCAACCTCCGGAGCGGAAAGCAGGGTCACTGCCAACTGCGCCAACGGTCCGTCTAGTTAGTATCTCTTTTTTGCTTTGTTATTAATGAAAACTATTAATATTAGGAAGATTAATGACATCTAAGCCAATGGAAGTAATAGAAGACGGAACGATGTTACTTGACACAAGTTTATTAAACAAGAGAGAGCTATATAAGAAATTACAACAATAGACAATTGACAAAGGCGTCTATGACCAAACAAAGAGATTGTACACGTTCAAAATTCAACAGATATGAGTATAATAAAATAAGAAATTATTGTGATTCAAAAATTTATATCGAAAATCGTCTATAGCGGCATCAACCTGGAATGAATTTTATAGTACAGCTTTGAATTAATTACATTTTTCCTGTTCATGCGCAGTGGAAGCATTTTGACATGATAATCAGGGGACTTTTCCTGCCCATTGTTATATCATTCATCACCCAGATCCAACCTTTAAAAGAAAAAAATAATGTTACTGGACTATCATTGAATTCATACTTAAGTATGAAAGCTTGTAAAACAGAATTTTTAAGCAGAGTATGCCTACACCTACAGCATTTGCGAGCCTTCTGGTACTGCAGCTGTCTATGGGCGTCGGTTGGCACTCTTTTTTAAACATGGTGTAAACGGGCAGGTTTCCCGTTTACACCATGTTTAAAAAATGATCAAAAGCGTGTCAAGACACGCTTATATAGAAGGGTTCCGTATCTGATACGCTATTTGTTAAATAACTTCAGAAGTTGTTGTCCAATTTCGTTCAGAATAATTTTCCTAATGAGTTTTTAGCATGTTCTATCGACATGGAATATTTCAAATCTCTACGTCTAACAGTTTGGAAATGCTAGGGGAGACAGACGGACGGACAGAGCGTAATTATAAAGGTTCCTTGTAGTACTACAGAACCCTGATAAGAAAAGAAAATTGGATAGCAGAAATTGGGTAGCCCATTGGTTCAGTTATAAGTAAACCTACCTTTGGTGTTGATGTTTGATTTGATTCCCGCCCCGAGCCTTGGTGTATTACATACGTATTATACGTATATGTAATACGTGCATTTATTTCAGTTTATATATGCAAATTCATTTATCAGTATCCTATTACCTACGAATTAATTCAATTGTTGAAATTTTGGTCGGTCAGCCTGTAATATTAGCATGTTTTACAATTGTTTCATATACTATCTAGAAAGTTATATATTAAGTTCAACTGTACTTTTTCTCCTTAAAATATCAACTGTACAACTATTCAGAAATTAAACTTCCTTTCAACAATTTAAATTTTAAATATAACGCAGATAAATTTAAAATAAATTGAATATCTTATTGCTTCCCTACAAAGTTGTTATCTAGGTTATATTGAAGCCACAGTATAAGTGAACATGCAGTAGTCTAAAATATTCTAGTTTTTCCATCTAGCGTTATCCATTGCAGATGATGCGATTGTGTGATGATCAACTGCCGTATGACGTCATCCTCAGAATCCCCACAGTCACTTAAATCTCGCGACTAGTATCACTCAGTGACATTAATCGGGACTCACTGTTTGACACACCGAAACATGGAGGAGGTCGGATATATGAAAACCAGAGTTAGAATTGGTTAACCATCTACCTATCTTACCTGGCCGTGGTAAGACCTAAATTACCTTATGATTGGCTCAAATACCGATGACTCATGACGCACACTTAGTGCTCGCGGCACGATATTGCCTTTTCACTGACAAGTGTATATAAATATATAGGTAGGTGTCTACAGAAAATCATGCATGAGAAACTAAACTACTTTGCTTTAATCCGCGAATGAATACGAGGGAAAGTCGGTGTAATGCTGCAACCCGACAACGGCGGTGGGGTTTGAACCGGGTACCTTGCGGATTTCGGTCCATACCTTATACCGTTGAGCTATTGAGGCTCTAAAAGTTAATACATTTGCTTTAAGCATAAGAAAATTATACTTCTATAATAAATGCTTCGACGTGCAAATAAATCATCAACGAATTCTATTTATTTAGTTAAATCGTTAAATCTTTGCGAAAAAACAGTGCTGTTAATCGGTGCCCAAAAATTGTGCAGTTTAATCGACACCGTTTTTCGTACACACGTATCGATAAAACAGTGCAGTTTAAACTGTACAGTTTTTTTGCAACGATTTCTCGAAACGTGTGTAGCAGCTATGGGTAAGTGAAATTTTGGAGGGTTGTTTAAATCTACTAATATAATGACTTTAATTCTCAATGAACTAGTACAAAATGGCTGAACTGATTTCGATGAAATGTTTTTGATGTTTGAAGCTGGATGGTTTTAGCATTGTACGCGATAGGGGGTGCTGCGATTGAATTTAGGAAAATTTTAGGTTGTAATTCCATACATTAAAACCTAAAATATTGTATGGATGGTCTGTATATAATAGAATGTTACTGGGAATCCCCATTTGATTAAATGTTACATTTAATTACTAATAAACCTTGTTTATTTACTAATAAATAAGTATAGAATAATACGATAACCGATAACTTTCACTAGAAGCGATCTAGGTTAAAATAATATAAACAAACACACATCGAGTAATCCGCGTCCACACTATCAACATTGTGCAAAGTAAATATTACTTTTGTTTAAAAATGTAATTTTTTTTTTATACAACAAGGGGCAAACGGGCTGGTGGTTACATATGGTGGCTACCAACGCACATGAATAGTAAAAACATCAGAGGGTTCGCAGTTGTGTTGCCGGCCTTTGACGAATGAGTATCGCTTACCGCTGATAATTTGTTTATGGAATCAGTTTTCAGCTTCAATATTTCCGAACTAATACGAGTTAGGAACCTTTAAGAAAAGAAGATACTCTTCCTCAAAGGTCAGCAACGCATGTGCCTCCGGGCGTTGCATTTGTCCTAGGGCATCGGTAGTCTGTCTAGTGAACCGCGTCCCCATTTGCCCCTTTTTATATAGAAAATGACCTTTTCTTGAAGGTAAAAATAATAATTATTTTTAATATCTTCTGCGACTTAGAAGGAAGTAGAAGGTAGGAGAGATAGTGAAGGTAACATATATTCTACTGTATCTTCTTCTACATATTCCATTTTGTATTACATAACGTGTATTAATAAGATGAATGCAATGAAATTTGTGACAAAAAAGAATTAAAAAAAAATGAAATTATTGCCACAATATTCAAACTCATTTTTTTTGGGAAAACCAGCGTCCAAAATTTCGATATTTTAATTATTGTTACAAAATCAAATTTTACAAGTGCTCAGCAGACGAACTTAAGCATACCTTACGGTATTGCTAGTTTGATATTTAAAAAAAAACTATTATCGGTCTCAACTGTTGCTCTAGGTAGAGTCATATCTACGAATATTATGTTTAGTAAAGTTTTCAAATTGTTGATTTCTGAGGTCCCAAATAATGTTTCTTTTTTATCTTATTCACCGGCCAAGCAGCTCGTTTGATTCTTCTTATATAAAAAATAGCAAAATCAGTAACTTGTATAAATAATTTCACGGAGGTTCATATATATTCCGTAATATTAATTAGTGATACCACGCTTGCAATGCCTTTGCTCCTACTGAATAGGGTCGGCACGTCCAGATACCAGTACCTCTTTCTCACATAAGACCGGCGTGAAGCGGCGGCAATGCTGTTAAGTGATGGTATTGTTGTCGCGTTTCGTTCGGTTTGCTAGGCAGCCAAAAGAATTCAACGTAGGTAAAAACCTACGTTGATTTCACAAATGGATTAATAAAACCGATTGGATTATGAAATATAAGGATCACGGAGTGTAAGCGTTGACAACTTTTAAAAATGAATGAAATAATCAAGGTGGCGCGTAATCTCCTTGTAGCGGCGAAAGTCACGCGTCCTGTTTACGATCGCACTCGTGACTCAAACGAACAAAAGACAATTCTACAAGTCATCAGATTAACGTATCTAACCCTCGAAATGCTTTGCGCAAAATTTTGCCATAACCAAACTGTTATTTTTATGGCAAAGGTGTACATTTACACACGCGCATAACGAATCGTGATTATTTTTATAGAACTATCTAACGGTGCATGCTAGTTTAATTACAACTGTATTCATAAAATCTGGTGCATCAGGTGCATAAATGTATAAAAAAAATTGGTCTCTTTAAACCACAAACTACTAGTAACTACTTTTAATAACAGACATAGTGAATGTAAGTCTCATACAGAAAGTTATAATTACATTTTCTACATATAAATGTTTAATGTTTTATTAATATACATACTAAGAAGAATTTTCTACCATTTTACATTTGTACTGATATATAAAGTTGAAGAGTTTTTATGTTTACTTGAACGCGCTAATCTCAGAAATTACTGGTGTGATTCGAGAATTTATTTCCGTGTTAGATAGCCCATTTATCGAGAAAGGCTGTAGGCTATCACGATAAACTTTTTCACCTATTTTTATGCCAACAAAGTCGTGGGTAACAACTAGTGGGAAAAAAAGATTAATTCATTGATTATTAATGAGCTTCTGATGTTATTTCTTTTTCATATTAATATTTATTCTGGCTATAAAATCCTCTGCTCTTTCTACAATAACTATCTCTATCTACTGACTCCACCTTATATGCACATAAATTATACATACACGTATATATCATGACCCTTTTCGTAAATTTCCCCTTTATACATTAACATCGAATAACCCTTTCAAAACACATAGAAAGGGTTATGAAGTGAGCGGCCGGGATTTATTTATAACGTAACCCTTTCTAACCAATCAAAGTGCGCGGCGGTGCGGTAAAAAAGAGCCGGGTAAAAAAGCTAAAAGACGAAGCAGGCGCGGCCCGAGTCGTCGCACGCGCATTCTGATAGGGGTACAATAATAACCCTTTCGAATCGGAAGGGTTAGCCGGCCAATCAGAGGCGAGGCGGAGCGCTTACATAATTAACATCATCTCTACCATTCCCATCATACTTGTGCCGTGTGAACTTTTAAAGTGACGTATTACTTATTGTTCATATATTAATACGTGAAGCAAAAACTTTCGGTACCATTTTGAAAATGGCGTGGACAGAGGAGAGTGAAATTTAGCACAGTTATGGTTTATAGACAGAGGTATGCGAATGCTAATATTTTTTATTCCTAATATTTTATTGCTAATATTTATTATGCTAATATTTTTTATCACACATACTAATGCAAAACGATTTACACACACATGTACGTGACTTCGTCCGCGTAAAATGTGGTTAAAAAAATAGATTTAATTTAAGCGTAATGATAAATAGCATATAGTCTTCCTAGATAAATGGACTATCTAACAATGAAAGAATCTTTCAAATTGGATCAGCAGTTCCTGAGATTAGAGCGTTCAAGCAAACAAACAGACAAACTCTTCAGCTTTATATATTAGTTTAGTATAGATAGACTTTGCCAAATACCACCTCTGTCCGCGCAATGTTCGTAAAATGGTACGGAAATTTTTTGCTTCACATATTAATACATATATAGATACGTTATTTACCGAGTATCGTGAATTCTTGTTAAACCCCGGTTATGGATTATCCAATTGATGCAAGTTGGTTCATAACAGGAAATAATGAACATCTGACGATGCTCTGTGCGTACGGTCTTATAAAAATACTCCCGCATGTAGTTCGGACCACAAATGAATTAAATGCGGCCACCCTCTCCTGCCAATTGAAGACAACTGGCATATACTTTTATTGGTACCATCATGCACAAAAACATTCTATGAAGTTTTTATATCTATAAATATAAAGGTGAAAGGTCATCTATGTCGAAGTCTCGAATCGAATACCACGAAACGTACAAAGTTGACATTTAGCAGAGGTTGTTTATAGTTAGTAGTCATCTGTTAAGAACAATTTTTTCGACAGGGCCGGAATACGGAAGTCTAAGTGGAAACAGCTAGTAGTAGGCAATAAATCATAAAGCCTAAAAAGTAATGTAATATCTATCCAGATAGTATATGGATATCTAATTTTTTTTTATCTAACTGGAATCTTGTAAAATATGTATGCAGGTAAATATGTGAAAAACTAATAAAAAAAGTTTATGCAAATAAAGCAGTTAAAAACATGTTTTTTTGTATACAGTAAAGCATTTTTTTAACGAGAAATATTACTAGTGTTTGGGTTTTGTAGTCCTACAAGGAACCCTTAAAGTTTCGCTCTGTTCGTCTGTCCGTCTGTCAACCCGTATAGTGGTCGCAAAAGGAGGATTAATAAGGATTTCCAAAGTATTAGACGTAGAGAATTCAAATTTTCCAAGTTGATAGAACATGCTAAAAACTCAACAACTTTTGAAGCTATTTAACAAATACCTTCATCACAGACCTTCCAGACGCGGAACCCTTCTACATAAGCTTGTCTTGACATGCTCTTGACCACTTTTTATATTTACTTAAAAATGCGGCGCAATATTCATATTTTTAGCAACCTATACAAGAGGCTCATATCCAGCAACGGATGTATGAGTCTGTAAGATTTTTCTTTATTCATTGTTGTGCATTCACTTGTTTACACAACTGTACATTAATTTACGGACAAGTATTTACAAATTATCACTTTGTTGGTCATCTCTTTATGGCTAATATTATTAGATAGTGGAAACAAATTCTTAATTATTTAATTCGGTGCAATCAATATAACATTCAAATATCATTTGAGAAAAATAAGTCTTATTCCTAAGTTAAGCCGTAAATAGTCACAATTTCGATATAGCGTTTGTATTATACCGGAGCCATACATAGCTCAAATTGTTTTTATATGTTTGTCCTTGAAGACTACAAAGTTCTACAAAACTTTGTAAAATTACACAAAGTGCCCAGCCAGACTAGTTGATCAATGAAATGTTCAATCAAATGAAACTATGTCTAACTCCGGCATTATGAACTCAGAAATTTCTTTGATCTGAGGTTATGAAAGTATGGATAGATAAGTAAGCTATCCATATTTCTAAATAAAATTGAAGTGTCTTTTTGTAACATCGAAATTATTATTTTTTTACTCATTGCATATGACTATATATACGACACCTATAGAAAATACGCACGTTAAAACATTTTTTGTCTGTCTGTATTGTTTGTTCCGGGTAATCTCCGAAACATTTCGACCGATTCAAACGGGACTTTCACGGCCAGGTAGCTGATTTTATACGGAATAATGTAAGCTACTTTGCTTTTACTTTAATAATTAGGGTTTTGCACAAAAAAATAAAAACCCTCAAAATTTAACAAAATTCAAGCCGGCGGAATCGAGGGTTCCCACTAGGTCATTATAAATTATTATTAAATATATATTTATAAATATTATTAAATATATCGAGATATATATTGAACATATCAGCTACGTGTCATTTCATCCATTCACATTTTCTTACTATCATATGAAGGCTTGACGTCATTTACATAGACCTTACTAAACCATAAACTAATTATAACATAATATCCACTTTTAATAGTACGAAAAATACATCACTTTAGGAGGTTAGTGGATTTACAACGAAGTCGCCATTAAATCATCTACGATTCTAATGAAAATGAATGGCAAAAGCATTAATCGGGAGTTGGTTCTCGTGTCCAGCTATCATTAGTTCGTGTTACTTAACCAATTAGACATGAAACAATCGCCCTCATCCTCGCCCGGACTGAATACGCCCCTATATCCGCACAACAGCGACGCGTTTTCCACACCACTTCGATATTCTTTATGATATTTTAAAAGGATCATTACGAGCTCGATTACGTATTTACAAAAAAAAAAAGAAAAACTCTACCGAAAGTTACATTCAGAATGCCAACGATAGGGGACTTAATTCAACGATTCCCACAGCCCAGTTATTGTTGTTTTGTTAGAGTGACGTGGTCATACATAAGTTTCGTAATAGAGGTGTCCATATAGTTATTTCGTTCAATTTCAGCTTCGAACAAATTAAAGTTGTTTAGGGAAAGTACATACCTTTTTATAACTCCCTTTATGGGTGTAACAACCTAATAAACGCCATTACAAATGAAAAGCCCGCTTATTATATGCCTTGTTCGTAATTTACTTCGTAGAAAAGCGAATAAAGTTTAAGTGTGCTACATTAAATATTATATTACTAAATTACTTCAAAGACAATTACTTTCTATGATTTAATTCTGAATTCAGTCAAAATATTCATGTCACAAATAATTTTTCATCCCTCTCCTCCAATCGTTGTTATAAAAGGCGAGAAAAAGATTTAAAGTAGATAAGTCCCCGACTCTCAGCGAAATACACTTAAATTGTAAATAATTTTAAATATACTAAGAAAAGAATATAAACTATTTTTTTTCTATTCGGCTGAAATTATTTCTGCATGAATTCTAAACTTCCTTAATCTGAGTATGTGAAATATTAGATACCTAAAATTTTACACAGAATAGATTTCACAATTTTAACACAGATTAACGAATTAGTAATGTAAATTTGCACCCACGCGGGTTTTATAGCGACGTTGGTCAACACGGAGTGATGTACATATGTTGATGGGTATCAGTAATCCGGCCCGGGAGACACATTAGTCAAATTAACACGGTATAAAGTTAGCCGTGCCCCTGATTAGTTGCCATAGAACCGCAGGCGCGACTTTGCCTAATTGACCTAAAACTGCTCAACACGAATCGGTCGAAATTACGCTTTATGACACAGGGCTGCCGAAAATCCCAAAGAAATCAGCCAATCTTATCATTCAGGTATTCGATTGCATGCAAAGACCTTTGCTTGAACTTAATTCTTTTTTTCATTTACAACCCATTATGCCGGAGCCAGAAATGGCTTCATTTGAATGATCATGTAGTGTACCCGGGGACTTTGTGTAACTTCACAAAGTTTTGTAGAACTTTGTAGCCTTCAAGGACAAAATGTACAAACACTTTAAGCTATGTCAGGCTCCGGTATTAGAATAAGAAAGGAGAACCAAAGGATTGCCAATATTATTTTTATAATGTTATCGTGAATGTTCTAAGGTATTTAATTATTAATCATTAAGAGATGAAATTTAAACCACGTTGTGATGGTACCATGTTAAAAAATTAAAGGTAGACATTCGGTTTGGACAAACTAGATTGAATTAGATTTGTCAAGTGTGGGTAGTCATATAAATGTGTGTACTTTACAGCTGATTATGATGAGTTAATTAATTATTATATACCTAATACTGGAGCTAGACATAGCCCAAAGTGTTTGTGCATTTTGACCTTGAACTCTACAAAGTTCTACAAAACTTTGTGAAGTTACATAAAGTCCGCGGTCACATTAATTGATCAGTGCAATGATCATTCTAATGAAGCTATGTCTAGCTCCTGCATCATATTAACATAAAACGAGTTGGTGGTGAGAGGAAATGGAATCGAAAGTATAAAAAATTAATATTGTATTATGTAATTACATAGCATCTTCATCTTCGGTTGATTAACACAGAATATACAAAGTTCGTCGCCGATTTGTCTTTGCCTCCTTATATATGGTAGCATCCCTAGAAGCTATAAGGCGACATGGTAATGTAGCGGATTGATAGGCCCGCGCCCACTAACCCTAATCAAATGAATGGCTACTGGACTCTGATTAACATCGCGCGCTATACATTTACATAGAGTAGCAGCGCATCAGTTCGCCATAAAAGGTGCGCCCAGTTTATCACCACCAGTTCGATCTAACAATTACAAATGAATTATCTTTATAGCTTTTAATAAATTTTCCAATTATTCGTTTGGACGGCACCAAAATTTTAGCATTGCAATGCGCGACAGGTCATCGTTTCACAGTATTCGAACTATACTCAGTAACCGAACTATACACAGTATCCGAACTATATACAGTATCCGAACTATGTACAGTATCCAAACTATACGCAGTATCCGAACTATACACGGTATCCGAACTGTACACGGTATCCGAACTATACACTGTATCCAAACTATGTACAGTATCCGACCTATTGAATTTGAGGGGGATTTGCAGTAGACAATGCAACATTAACACGATTTTATACATTCCATTTTCTTCTTCCCTTTGTGTGCTCCTTCAATTACAGGAGACCACAGCAAGCAATTACTGAGCTAAGAAAATAAATGAACAATATTAATGAAGGCATATGGAATATGTCTATATCCAGAAAGGTATATGCATTGTGGGCTTGCAGGGTATTTACAAAGGGTATTAAAGGTGGACTGGTGAATTGAAATTAGTTGTATATATCTGAACAGACACTTAGAACTTCATTTATCACCAAGTTGCGCCCCAAAGGCAGTTCTTTAAACTTTATTCATTGCCTCAGTCGTGATGCCCTAACATTGCAACTTGCTGTGAAGTACTCAGCTTCTTTGGATTTGTCTTTCAAACTTCAATTCCTTATGTCCTTCGGTAAAATCCTTTATAGACCTAAAAACTGTCTCAAAATTCCTCGTCGTTTTGGTACGTGTAAAGTTGAAAATTTACCAATGCGTTAACTATATTTGATAAAAAAGAACATAGTTATTTGTTAAAGGCCTACATAGATACTATGAGCATACTTAGGCACTTACGGGATCCGTTTGTATGTTTGCTTGAGCCATTTATTACACTTGTATTTAATTTAATTAAAATGTATAAAGAAAAAAAGACCAAATCGAAAGCAGTTACGGTTGAAAAAACCTCTCGCAGAAACCTTAAGAGTTTTTCCGATAAATTACAACTAGATGAAATTATTTGACTTCTCTAATTGAATTCTAAGCCCTAAACGATGCGAAAGCAAATATACGTATAAGAGGATTTTATTAATATATTTTCTAGATTATTATCCGTATTTCGAAAAAAAAAACGTGGCTTAGAATTTAGCTCCTTATATAATTATGCATGATAAAAGATGTGTGTATAGTCAACCAAGAAAGTGCTTTACGATTTTGGATAACAGCTCCAAGTTAAAAAACATTTTGCTAAGGGTTATTGTTAGAAATTAACATAACGCATAACAAGCCAAAATAAGCATTATAACTAAATAAGTGCAAACGATATTCGACCTTAGCGTGGCAAACCAATTTCTTGGTCAACTATACATACGAATATGTAATAAAATAAATATTACTCTAAAACGTATTACAATTACAATGACAAAGGTGAAGTAGAAAATTAATTAGGGACTGTCAAAAACAAACGTTCTTGATCCATTGAAGAATTCTCCCACTTTCTTCAAGTTTGGGTTGCTAGATATATTATAAGGATGTGTTTAGGAAAGACAAAAGGATCACCAATAGGGATGAAATTTAATTCGTTATTGAAACACCGTCTGTATTTTGCGAAAGCGTCTCACTTCATGTGTGTCACTATTTATTAAACGGAACATAATTTTATGTATCCATATACTTATATTCATTGGAGTCACGTGGCGAAGGGTACACCGTGGAGATATTTTGGACCAGACCGCATGGTCCTAACCGACAACTTGTCCACAACAACGTGCGTCGGTACACAAAGGGTCCTGCGTCTATCCATTACCGGCTACCGCTTGATGGGTGTACCAGGTCCCTTCTCGCTATAGATTAATTAAAGAAACCTATTCTACAATTTATTTCATAAAAATATAGAAATTTCTTGCCATTTTATCCTTATGTAAAAGAACTTATACTTATTTATCAGTGTCAATTACAATAAACTTTAGTATTGATTTGCAAAAAAGAATGGTCCTCAGTCAAAATTTTGTCATTTTTTTAAACTCTACGATAGTATTTTTTATTGTTGCGATATTAAAATTAATTAACATATGTGTTTAAATAGTAAATATGTAGACTAAATGCAGTAATGTGTGTTCCTGTTTAAAATATTATTGTTAAGATAAGAATAACTTTGTAACATATATCACAAGTATGCTAGATTCGGACAACATTATGAAAGCTATACATCCAGCCCTTTTGTGGAAGCCTTGCGTGTGTCTGAGAAGTCGACGGTGACAAGACACGTGACAGTCCCTGAATCGCACGGCACATTGACGAAGTTTTCATACAGATCTTTAACTTTTTGAGAATATCCTGTGTTCATTAGGAATAATGTAGGAGGCTAATTGTGAAACAATTTTTGAAATCAGTTCAGTAGCTTCAGAGTTTATTCAATGCAAACAAATGATCAAATCTTTCTGCTTTATTATATTAGTATAGACTTAAGATTTTACAGACTCTTTTAAAAGTCAGTTTTTAGTATAAATATTTCATATATAATATTATATCATATTCTGGTGATAATATATTCGACTTAGTGCTAAGTTTACGGGGGTTCCATGGACCCTAGTACGTTGTTATTAAAATTAATAAATTAATAATATCCTTACAACACACTACAGTTATAGATAATATGATCGTGAACCATTATAATGGATTACAATCAAAAAGTTGTCAACAAAAATAATCGTTAAAAAAATTAGGAATGTTTACCGAAGAGTAATAATAGAGCTTATAAGTTGAAAAAAAGGGAAAAGGTTTTTTGAGAATATTACAACAATTTTTCCGCTTCTTCTACATTAAATATTTTTTTGGAGAAGAAAATTGATTACATTAAATTATCTATGCGGAACCGATATTTCGATAGAATCAAATTTATGAGGACTAAAAAATCTTGTAAGTTTAATTTTAAGCGGACAAACTCGCGAGAAACAGCTTATTAGAAATGACATGGAAAATAACGTTTACTTTCAAATTATTTTTCGTTCGTCATTATTTTACCATTCTAGTGTCCTGCAATGTACCAACTACACTCGCTGACACAGCGTTTAATACCTAAAACCCGACCTACAGTTACATTTTTAATTAAATTTATCCTTATTGTGTAATGCATAGAGTTCAAAATTGTATACAAAAATATATAAATAAAATCTTAAGTGAAAAGATACCAATTACTGATGTAGGTATCATCAGCTACCTGTCGTTTGGGTATTTGTTCTCATCTTATATCATAATTTTGACTGGCCCGTTGGCGCAGTTGGCTGTGACTCTGTTTTCCGCTCGGGGGGTTTTGGGTTCTATTCCCGCCTCGATTTTGAATGTATTATCTGTATGTATGTTTTATATATTTCTACAAAAAAAATTATTTGTGTTAGGCATTAAGTTTTCTATCTTAGGAAAAAAATATATAACAAAAGTTAAACATGTTCTTGTTAATGAATACTAGCTGTAATCCGCGACTTCGTTCGTATTGATTTCAGTTTTATTTTTACAACAACAGCCTATGTCCTTCCCCGTTCCTTCTCTACGGTCCTATTTATCTCTTTACGAAAATTCATAGTATTTGGTCCAGCAGTTTAGGAGTGAAAAAGTAACTGAGTTTCTTTGATATTAAAAATGAATATAAAGTTTGCATTTAGATTTTGGAATTATTGGTGGTGGGACATGAATAGTGTTTTCCTAAAGGCAGTGCCAGTTCGACTGAGTGACTACGGGCGCCCACGACAACTTTCAGAAGGCTCGCAGATGTGTTGCCGGCCTTTGAGAAATGAGTACCTGCACTATTTTCTTGCTGAGTTGCAACGGTTCGGGAACAGATAGAAAATTTCTTACGAATTACACGATTGTGAATTTAGAAATTATTGTTTAAACATGAAAACGTTAATATAGTATGAATATGTAACTAACTAGCTGTTTCCCGCAACTGCGTCCGCCTAAACTTGCGTGAGCCAGGAGACCCTACCTATCTAGCCCTATCAAAAAATCCTTTCTCAGTCGATGTCTGCTTACTATAAACTAACTCTTTGCCCACATTCATTTTTGTTCGTCCCGCGGTTTTCAAAATTTCGTGATAGGTGTGACCTCTCCCTTTTATATACCTATACACAGATTTTTATCATATATTTTTGTTTGTTGATATTGGTGTATGATATAAATATTATGCCAGAGCGACACATATGATGCTTCGGTGTCGAAGCGAAACGTGCGTTGAGGCAAATCGGAAAGTCAGTGTAGTGCTGTGCTTTGGTGGCGGTGGCGGTGGTGTAGCTATCGCGTTGCAGCATTGCACCGAGTTTCCCTCGTATTCATTCGGCGGATTTAAGCAAAGTAGTTTAGTATTTCCTGAATGCAGGAAAATTATGTTAAACTTTTAATTAAGAACTAACCTTCATATTCTTCACATTCTGCACTCTTGGTAGGGCTTAGTATTAGAGCCTCATTTACCCAAATGTAGATACGGTTGACTATAATCTGTTAGGTACATAGTATAAAACCCGACTTCCCCTGTCACGCCTCCAACAGCGGCCTGGCTGAGGACCCTCGACGTGAAAATATGATTATCCAAGGAATATGCCATACGCAATATTTCTGATGATGAACTCGATTCCCACAAATTTTGTGGCGACCACCCGGCAGTTGGAGAGTTCACGCGTAGTTAGAGAGGAATGGAAATATAAGGCGAGTGAAATAAAAGTATAAATACATTTTCAGTTAGACGTACCTTCAAGTATTCCTAGCATTAATGGAAAAAAAAAATTAACACGCTTTTAGCATACAAACGTTCCTTTTTTATTTTCAAATACAAAGTAGACTTGATATAAAAAAAATGATTGGTGATGAGAATTAGATCTTTATATAGAAATTTTTTCACAGGTTAATTATAAAATTTTCATTGTCAACGGATGGGCGAAACCTTTAAGGGTAATCGGTGTAAAGTTTTTGCGCTACTAAACATTGCTTTTTATTAGATGCATATCGATTCATATATGCAAATCATAGTATGCAAATGATTTTTGAAAGGGGAGCTTTTCTGTTGAGCTTTTATGTGTATGTACATATACATATATGTTTTTTATTTCATATTTTTACCAACTGTATTCTTCAACTTCTTTTATGCACATAGTATAATACAGAGGAGGGGCAAGAATTCGTTAACCTTTTAAAAAGTCGTATAAATAACAATCTGATAAACTTTAAAAACTGTTTATTTATACGAAAGCTAAATAACTGGAATTTATTTTAGAAAATCTATCATCTAAATAGCCGCCGTTTCGACTTTTCTCAGCAAGTGCCCAAATTTTCGAAAGATGTAATTTCAAATGTAATTGAAAAATGTCTCGTTATAATGTGCGGGATATAATTCTTAATTCTACTGAACGTTTATGCGTCGAAAAATCTGGATCACGTCAAACAGAACCTGAAACAAACTACACGTTCTCTACGCTCCGCGACGCCTATGAGACGCTAGTTTTTTTCACATTGATCCTCTCTTCGAATTTCTTCATTTCAAAATCAGCGACGAAATTTCGGCGATCTCATGTTCATCCGACGAGTATTCAAAAATTTGGGTACTCGCTTAGAAGAGTGCAAATGTTGAAACGACAGCTAGATAGACGATATACTAAAGGGACAAATTCTTAAAATAGGTAAAATGATTTTTTTAACACTTCTACCGTTCCGTAGTACTATAAGGAACCCTTATAAATTCGCTCTGTCCGTCCGTCCGTCTGTCTGCCCTTAAGGTGCCCCTCCCTACAATTTCCAAGCTATAAGACATAGAGACTTGAAAATTTCAATGTTGATAGAACAGGCTAAAAACTCATTAGAACAATTATTTTGAACAAAATCGGACAACAACTTTTGAAGTTATTTAACAAATACGTTTCTAGCGTATCACATACGGAACCCTTCTATATAAGAGTGTCTTGACACGCTCCTGGCCATTTTATTTCAAATATTAACGGATTATTGGCCACTCTGTATAATATGCTAACACTAACATTATGTCAGACACTTTTTTTTTAAAGCATTTGCCTTTTTATAAGTATTCCCTTCTGATCAATAGACAGTCGTACGTGTTGGAAAATTGCCATCTGTTGTGCCTGTAGCTGAGGGAATAAGGGACGGGGCGAGTACAAAAGATCCGGCCGGGTCGAAGTGCATCCGCTGTGCGGGCCCCGTCAGAAGCAAAAAAAAAAAAAACGTTAGTAGCTTGTGATAGTCGTGGTCGCGTACCGTAACACACATCAAACTTCCAGTACAGAAGGAAGCTGGTGCGTACCTCTAATTGGTCAACGCCATGAATGGCGAACGTTGGTGAGATCAAAAAAAAAAAAAAAACATTGGGTTCTAATTGATAACCTCCTTCTTTTTTTGAAGTCGGTTAAAAATTGACACTTACGGACAAAAGTTGCTGCCATATGAAATAATGAAAAGTGACAAGGAAGGGGGGAGGTGTTAAAAAACCGTAAACTTCATAAGACGTCATTTACGGACGACCCTCTCGGTCTAAATTGAGTAGACGAAAAAAACGTGCGTTTCGAGAAAAGAAAACGGCCTCTCGTTTTAAAATAATAAAGCCATAGCGTTTTTTGGGGTTCCGTAGTGCTACAAGGAACCCTTATAATTTCGCTCTGTCCGTCCGTCCGTCTGTCTGCCCGGAAGGTGGTCCCCCTAGCATTTCCAAACTATTAGACGTAGAGACTTGAAATTTTCCACGTTGACAGAACATGCTTAAAACTCATTAGGAAAATTATTCTGAACGAAATTGGATATCAACTTTTGAAGTTATTTAACAAATACGTTTATAGCGTATCAGATGCGGAACCCTTCTATATGAGCGTGTCTTGGCACACTCTTGCCATTTTTTTATAACAGCGATACATATTTTTCGAACACTTTCAAACAGTTCTCCTTGGACTCTTTCAATTTGTAAACTTGAAGATCGCCTTCCGTCGTTAATAGCGCCTGAAATAAATTAGAAATGTTTATCTACCATATACATTTATATATGTATATATGTGTATATATATAATCGCAGAGGATGTGGCTGTGGGGCGAGTTAAGATGACCGATTGCCGTCTGACGTCATCCCCGAAACCCCCACAATCCCCACAACCACACGACTAACACCACTTAGTGACATGAATCGGAAGCCACTGTTTTACGTGCCTTCCGAAACACGAAAGAGATCGGTTATCCAATATAGACCAGTGTTAGAATGGGTCACCCATCCAACAGCCGGCCGCGGCAAGAGTCACTTAACCTAGCGATCTATCCAAATGCCGATCACTGATTAGGCCACGACTTCCTCTCCCATTTCTCATCTCCTAAATGAATTGCTTAGACCATATCATATTTTCAAAGAGAATTTCAAAAATATATGTATACATATATTAAAAGAATTGAAGTGTCTGTTTGTAAGGTCAAATTGGAATTAATTCAGTTGATTCGTATGACAATTTCGGGTAATCTCCGTAACGGCTGGACCGATTTTGACGAAACTTTCACTGGCAAATACATAGCGTAAAAACAACGTAACACGTTAAAGAGACGAAGTTGCGGGAAACGGCTATAATACAATACATTTTATTCTATTCAATACTTTTGGTGGTTTGTTTAGTGTCGCCATAAATTTATCATTTCACCACAAATTTCTTTTCTTTTTTTAATTTTGACACTCACCAAACTCCGATCACTGGCGGAACAAGTGACGGCATCGCATCTACACTTGGCCCTCATGTCGCTGTGTGTGAGCTCCCACACTACCGCGGTGGTGTCGAAGACGGCAGCGATGCAGAAGGGGTTGGGGTTCAACCACGTCACGGCACTTACAGGAAGCTGGAATTATTATTTATACCCTTATGCAGACGTTGTCCTACCCGAAAGTTGGCTTGCACTTACTATTGAATGTCTAAACATTAGAGCCTCAATAGCTCAACGGTATAAGGTATGGACTGAAATCCGCCAGATACCCGGTTCAAACCCCATCGCCGTTGGGGTATCGTCGCACCCACTCCCAATACAAGTGGTGTTGTTGTCGCGTTTCGTTCGGTTTGTGAGACTTCCCGGTGGCCTAAACTCGTCATTAAGGGCCGGCAGCGCACCTGCTGGCCAACTGATCGTGCAGATGTCCATGGGCGCCGGTAGGCACTTCTGCTCGTTTGCCCCCTTGTAACATAAAAAAAAAGGTATGGACTGAAATCCTCAAGGTACCCGGTTCAAACCCCACCGCTGTTGGGGTATTGTCGAACCCACTCCCAATAAAAGCTTTTTAATTTAAGCTTAGTAGGAGGGGAAAAGGGGAATATTAGACACACCTAAAAGTATTCCTAGTATTCTTTAAAAAAAAGATGATTTTAATTTATAAGTCAATCGTAAGAAAATTAATCTGGTCTCACCATCAGCGTTCCAACCTCCTTCGATCTGGTACGCGGACGTGGCTGAGCCGAACTTGAAATTTGGAGGAAAACTTAATTCCGAGCATCTCGACATATGTAGTAGGGAACTGAAAATTTTATAATGTTTATATAAAGGGAGTATAAGAAGTAAATAGTACACTAGCGAAGTTCTTCTACAGCCTATTAAAGGCCCTCGGTTTATGAGATCTCCTTATAAGTTCCAATCTATACAAATAAATAAAATTGAAGGGTCTGTTTGAAACGCTGAAGTTATTTTATTGACTAATCGCATATGACTTACCATTTTCCACGTTGAAATAATTATTTTTTACTTACTAACTGAATATGATTTGCCATTGATACGATACCTATAGCAAAAACGTTAGTTAAAACATTTCTGTCTGTTTGTCTGTCTGTTTGTTTCGGGACTCCAAAACGGCTTGACCGGTTTGGGCGGGACTTTCACTGGGAGATCGTTGATTTTACAAAGAATAACATAGGCTACTGTAAAAATAAACAATTGGCGTTCCGCACGAAAAAATGAAAGCCTAAAAACGTTAACAAAATCACTGATATCAGGAGTCCAGAAGACCAGCTACAGCTAGTTAGAATTAATATCTAAAGCCATTATTGTAGAATTAAGCCACAGTCGGCATCCGATGGTAAAATTGTAAGATTCTAAGAAATTGCCTTAGACTCTTTATAATTTCATCAGCATCTTTCCGCAACTTCGTCCGGGTAAATTTAAACATGAGAGAGCTCTTGGACCTCCTTAATCTAGCATTTCGAAAAATCCGTTCTTAGCGAATGTTTACTATCAGTAAAATATTTCTATTGCCAAATTTCTTCATTATACGCCACGCGTCTTTAAGATCCTAAGTAGACTATAAATACATCTAAAACTTTAAACTTTATACCCATATATATTGTAGTTTCATTGCATGTTAACTACATACGACATGACTGCCTAATATAGCAAGATGTGACGTTGTTCTGCCCGAATGTTACCATCCCCGTTCACGTTCCGTTCCCGTCCCCGTCCAAAAAGATTTAATTGTCAAAAGCGCAAGTTTTCATTAGAAATAATTAATTTTTATATATGTATAATAGATCGTACTAGCTATGGTACGTACAGGTGCTATATTAAGACTTCCTGACGAATAACCTTCGGGAACAACCATCTTGGAATGCCGATCTTCCTTTAAGGAGGTCGATAGCACAGTTAATACTCTTGCTTTTACCGCTTACATGAGTATCGCCACATTGGCATACACTTCTGCATTCGATTATGGTATGACCTTCTCTTGTATTTAAAACATATATAAATACAAGCCAAATATATTACCCCCAAATTTATTACCAAAAAACAGTGATGAATCAAAAGAGTTACTAATCATTACTAAATTGATATATTTTATAAATACAATTTTATTCATATAAGTGTTGAGTTTAGTTTTGAAACGAGTGTAGCATACAGTGAGTCATATTTTATTTTACATAAAACATTTTAACATTCAAATTGTGCTGATAGGGCAGTTGAAGTAACTGACTTGTTTGACGTCGGATGGCAATTGGTCTTCTTAACTCGCCCCGCAGCCAAATCCTCTGCAATCTAAGCGGACCCTGGTACTTAATCGGGATAACGCTAAAAAAAGGAGAAGTACCTATATAATCAAAAGAATCCAAGGTTATTTGAAACATTGGTATTTTCATAAAAATTAGATGGCGCTGTTTATGTCCATGTCTTTCCGGACCGCAGATCGGAAACAACTGAAATACAGGGACGCTGATTTGAGTACATCACGTGGCATCTCGTTGTTATCAACTGTTATCAGAATACGTGAGGAGACATTGATGGTGGAAGTCGATTACTTCTGAACTCGCGCGATAATGCTATCGAGTGTTTTTATAATACAAAATAATAGTAAAATCGATGGTTCCTAAGTATAGTGTCGTAACTCTATATTCCCGAATTCACAATTGAGCGATACAAACATGTAAACAAATGTGTAACTTGAAATAAAATCGTCACTATTTAATATATTTTTTATATACAAATATATTTTCAATGATGACGATTACACTATTGTATACAAAAATATATTAAGCAGTGAAGAATATATTGCAATTTAGTTGTCTGTATTGTAAGGCTGGGCATTTGGGGTTACGACAATTTACGTCGGAGCCGTCTAAATTCATAAGCAATTAATACCAGTTACTACCTACTTTGATTAATGTGAAACTTTGTTTTGGGTAGAGTGGGAACCTCCTGTCACAGGTATTCTGATGCTTACTAGTACTATGTGACTCTTTTTCGGAGATTGCCCACAACAAACACACACACAGACAGACAAAAATTTTTTTAACCTGAGTTTCTGCTACAGGTTAAAAATAATTAATTCAGGTCAATTAGAAAGAATAATCGTCTTTAAGGAGAGACACTTCACTTTTACTTATATGTATGTATCGATAATAGCTGTATACATACATATATACCTATAAAGCGGACGATTGATGTGCGTATGTTGTTAAAGTAATTGATAAAGCGGCAAATTTAATTGATAAATTATCATCGTACGGGTACGAGCGTGAATCGTGTTCATATATTAGTTGTTACCCGTGACGCTGTCCGCATTGGTTTCAATAATTCTACTCAATTTCCAGGGTTTTGCAATTTTTGTTGCATGAGAAACTAAACTACTTTGCTTTAATCCGCGAATGAATTATATATGAATTGAAGCAAATTGTATTATATATGAATTAAAGCAAAGTAGTTTAGTTTCTCATGCATGTCATGGATTTCCGCAAAGTAACGCCTGATTCTATCAATTAATTTTTGTTGCGCCTAAGTCTTTTGTTAAAATTAAAGAAGCACACCCTATACGTCATTACACCACTCAGATCGCTGGCTGTTTGAAATTCGCCTACAAACCTTTTTGCGTACAACGACGTACATATATTGTGCTATTCACAGAAAAATAAAATTTGACAAATAATATAACATACTGTTTGTTACTCTTTGACAACATCAATACATGTGTGTGGGTGTGTGTGTGTGTAAATCGTCTGGCATTGGTGTGCGTGTGATTTTATTTTAGTAATTTAATGTATTAATATTGCATGTTATAAAAAAATATCAGCATTCGAACATCTTCCTCTATATGAGCTACAATTGTGGCAAAAATTATGCTCCACCGTCCGCGCAATTTTCGCAAAATGGTACCTAAAGTTTTCGCTTCACGTATCTTTTTTTTTAAAAAAGAATATTAGGAATAGTTTTTAGGTATGTCTAATATTCCCTTTTCCCCTCCTACTAAGATTCAATATCAATATCAATATATAGGACTATATGACACACGGACGTCTGTTCCTAAGTTAGACAACTTAATATCTGTGTTATAGTTAACAGACGCCTGTTATACACAAATATTTTTTTTTGTAAATATATACATACATACATATGGATAATACACCCAGACTTAGCTTCAATCACTTACAATCTTAAATGTTCTTAATGAAACCAATTATCGTCGATATTGCTGATGACCCACCATCTTATGAACCGCACATGTGCGAAAGACATTAACCGAGACACGCAATTGATACATCAAAAACAAAAAGTGATTATCACAATAACTCCGAGTCCGCATCGTAACAAAAGTTTCATAAAATCTAAAATTTACATATAATACTTGTCTTCATAACTAAAAAAAAAAACAAAATTAAATTAATGTATAAGTACCAAGCCATATAGGTTCCCCGCTAAACCGAGCGATGGCGCCGACTTCAACAAATCAGTAGGTTTCTACTAAATCGTATGAAAGTACTAATACTTTGTGTAACTGTACAAAGTTTTGTAGTACTTTGTGGGCTTTAAGGTCAAAAATGGACAAACAGTTTAAGCTATGTCTGGGACCGGTATAAAAGCAAAAAAAACTGCCAGTATGAGCGTTGTATATTCCCGTTTCGCATTATTAAAAAATAAATTGATAAACCGGAAAAGGACTCCATATTTGAAAAAGGAATCTTTAAAATTTTCATGTTGTAGCATTGTAGCGTGATTCCATGTCTGAATAAGGAATCTTTAAAATTTGTATGTTGTAGCATTGTAGCGTGATTCCATATTTGAATAAGGAATCTTTAAAATTTGAATGATGTAGCATTGTCGCGTTCTCCTTTGAGTACGAAATGTGTACAACGTACGTATAAGACGTATACACGAATGGTACACACTACAAAAGAGGGGAGAGCTCATAAAGCTGCGGGCGTGCATTACAGTCACCGCTCTGAATCATGTCTCTAAAGAAAACGAAAACATTAAGTACTGAGTACTACTTGCCCCTTGTACACTCACAGGAAGCCGTTTAGCATCGGTACTAATTGTCACAAAGTCCTTAGCTTTTGTAACTGTTTATTGAAAATTCCCATCAGCTTATGAATTTAAAAAAAATGAATTCATTATTACATTCATAAATTAATGATAAACATTATATGTACACAGACTATCAGTGTATGATTAAAAATCATGAATTCGTTGATTATTACATAATAATCTTAAACTTTAGCTCTAAAGTATATTTTACTATTTTATATGTTAATTTCTTTTTCAATTCTTGTATATATGTAAAAAATGAATCTCGGAAACGGCTGCAACGAATTTCATGAAATTCAGGCAGGAGGTTTCGAGGGCGATTAATTGATCTAGTATCGTTATTCGTTTTTGGAAAACGTCGTTTTATTCGAGCAACGCTTGGTCATCCAGGTCTATATCTTAAATTTTTTTAGATTTTTTAAATAAGAAACGTATCTGAATACAATTTTTAATAATGAATTCGCAAACAGAGAAAGTTAAAAAAACAGAATATGCTAATAACACTCTGTTATTCTTTGACCGTAATGTGTAATGTACGTTTAAATCGCGAATTATAAAAACATCTTACTTGCTTCGATAAGTAGTAGAGAACGCGCCGTCACGCTATTATACCAGCAACCAACGGGTAGGAATTGTGTGCAACAAAGAGTAAAATAACTGGCGCGCGTTTCTCTCGACAGTTGTTTTGCGTTTTAGCGCCATTTTGTTTATTTTTTTCCATAATTAGAAAGAGGTTCATGGCTAAAGTATATTTATAGACAGGCCTTTTGTGACTTTTTTTAGAGGCACACTAATTCTTGACTCTTTTAAGTTTTTTTTAATTGTTTCTACCCCCTTAGCACTCCTTGTTACTGTGTTTGGAGCATAGATGCATTGTAAAAATGCAAATATTTGAAGCGATAGAATAGAAAGACCTTAATTTCTATGAGCAATGAAATAAATTTGAAACGTTATTTTATAGTAGATTAGTAGTGATAATTGTTCAAATAAAGTTTAAAAAGAACTATTACTTCTACCGAGTGGTCAAGGTTCTAATTTTAATTATTATTTTTGTGTTTTTTTGCTGATACCAATAACACAGAGTTTCAGCTGCGTTGCTCAGAAACAGACGACCATTTGTATATGTTACTATTTATTTATATATTTTTTTTGTACTCACACACTCGCACACGCCACCCCAGTTATCAGTGCGCATCCTTATCGCATCGATGTTCCAGACAGTTTAAGCGATTGCCTTCATTTTTTTCAAAATCTGACTGTCATAACTCCACACTTAAAAGATCATCTAAGCTGATAACATTCTTTCCTCTCACAAAACTAAAACATTTGGCTTTTTAACCTTCCGCCCTGACCTTTAGGATCAGTTAGTTTTTTTTTTCAAGTATATAAATACTCTTTCGGCGTAAAATTAAACTTGCAAAGGCCCTTAGTCTTCTGGCCCTATAGAAAAATTAGTTCTTAACGAAAGTCCACTTAGTACTAACTACCTCCTTGACAAATTTCATATTTATACCTCCCGCGGTTTTCGAGATTTCGGAATTGGCGACCTTTCGCTGTTTTATATATAGACAGGAATCAATGATATAACGGGCAGAAATTTCCTAATGTTAACATTTAGAACCTATCTTCTAAAAAGGAAAACCGTTAAATTTAACTTTTTTTTTCAACACTAGCTGTACTTGCGACTTCATCCGCATAAAATTAAGTAAAAAAAAAATAGATTCAAGTATAGATTCACTACATATAGCCTTCCTCGATAAATGGGCTATCTAACACTGAAAGAATTTATCAAATCTGACCACCAGTTCCTGAGATTAGCGCGTTCAAGCAAACTAACAAACTGTTCAGCTTTATATATTATTATATCTAGATGAATTAATATGTACATATATATTATTTTATACCTTATAGAATGATTTTCCATAGATCAAAGTATAACATAGTATTCAAAATAAGTAATTCCTAACTTAAAGTATGCTCAAAGATAAATATGCCGAAAGTATGCTCTTTAGTTTAACATATATTAAATAATGTCATACAAATATTAAAATAAATGCAACAGTATAAAATTAAAAGGACGTGACCTTCATCTGTTCATATACATATGTACGTAAAACAGTTAAACAGAGAATAAAATAAATGTGACAAACAATTTGAGACATAAATAAGATTATCAAAATTCAAATTCAAACATTTGAGTTAATACCTCTTTCCAACCGACTTCAATAAAGAAAGGTTCTCAATTGAGAACTTATTTATTTTTTATGTATGTTAGCTCGGAACTTTTGA
The DNA here is from genome assembly GCA_024363005.1 of Charaxes varanes. Classification (NCBI taxonomy): domain Eukaryota; kingdom Metazoa; phylum Arthropoda; class Insecta; order Lepidoptera; family Nymphalidae; genus Charaxes; species Charaxes varanes. Next base: position 2,088,921 of record JANCMC010044589.1, on the reverse strand, counting down.
CAGGAGGAACCAATTTTGATGATCCTTTTTTATTTGAAACCTGGTGCTTCCCTTGTGACCCCATTTCAATTCGGTAAAGTTCTGACACTTTGAAATCGGTTGTTTTGAAGAATGAAAGTTTATATGAAATACGAAAAATTATGCAAACTGTTAATAAAAAAATATTGCATTGATTTTTAAAAATCTTTCAAACATTTTAACTCTGCATAGGAGTATAATAAATTATATTAATGGTACTAAAGTTATATAAAAATCACTTACTGGCTGAAAGGCTGGCAGCAGCTGATATCTGCCTTCTGGTGCCGTCCAAAGCAACCCCCCACAAATTGTCCTGAAAAGGGCCACAATATGCGCTATTATTCAGATTTTAAAATGGGTCGTAGCTTAATAAGTGGTTGCCATTTAAATCGGTCGCTAGGTTAAGCAGTTCTTATCGCAGCCCAGTTTTGGATGGGTGACCCATTATAACTCTGGGTTTTAAATATCTTCTGTGTTTTAAATAACTCTTCTGTGTTTCGGACGTACAACAGAGGGTATTAATGTCACTGAGTGATATTAGTCGTGAAATTGTGGGGGTTCCAGAGGTTCCGGGGATGACGTGAGACATTAACTCGTCCCGCAGCTACATTCTATGCAACTTAAGCGTACCCTGGTACTAGACGAAGATAACGGATAGCAAGCTACATATCATCGCGTTACTATTGAATCTACATTGTATTTTACAATGTATTTTTGTTTACCCAATTTTTACTGTTTTACGTGCCTTCCGAAACACGGACGATGTCGGATATTAAATATAAACCAGTGTTAGAATGGGTCACCCATCTACCGCCCGGTCGCAGTAAAAGCAACTTAACCTAGCTATCGATTCAAATGCCCACCACTGATTAGGCCACGCCCTCCTCAAGACACACTACTAAATATATATAATTAATATCCTGTAGACACATCTTGATTGCTTCTCAACTCTCAATAGAGATCAATTTGTGTGTTTTTCGAATATATATCTATCTCGAAAAAATGATGTTTCGGTACCAATCAGGTCGGATATTAGATACCGAATATATAAGAACCGAAGTTAATGGAGGTGTCCATTAAGGGGGCTTCCAGAATAATATGCTTTCACGACAAGCAATTCACCGTTGTAACAATGAGCGATCGAATATAGGCGTTAAGTACTTTTGTGATACGTGTATCATGTGTCCCTGTGAACTCGAATTTTGTTTGTTTTAGTCAGCAATTCAATTATTATGTTTAATTGTGAATCTAATTGTATTTTTCTTTCGACTACGGAATAATCTTATCATTAATCACTATAAAACCGATCACAAAGGACGTATCAACTGCTTTGAACTAAAATAGGGGAGAAATGTCGTATGAAATTCTCATTGTTGCTCTGTTTTTCATTAATACACCGTTTTCTATTTCATATAAATTTATCACAGAGTTTTAATGCCTCTCGTTAGATTTCGTTTAAAATGTATGCTTATTGTATATATATTATTCATATAAAATAAACATACACAGTGCTTATTTTGATCCGATGATAAAAAGATACTGGCTGAAAATAAAAATCAACTGTATAACACCGACTTAGTGAAAAAACAGACGCGCATTCTATTCCATTATAAAACGTCGATACTTTATATTTAACAATAAACCGTAAACAAAATGGAAAACGGAAATAGACAGTGATTTAGTTGAAAGAAAAGTAGATTACACACCTTGCTGAAGTGAGTAATTAATTCACTTTACGCTCGGTGCGACAATCTATTATTACAAAATACTTATAACCGTATTATATACGGCATGGTACTTTGGAAAGTAGAATAATTCTTACGTATTTTATCTCTCGGTCTGAGAGGAAAACCGCAAGCCAAAGCTCTATATATTTTCCAGCTTATGAAAACACCAGTATACTTTTTGAACTAATCGTCACTGGTTCGCGCCGGGTTTCGTCATCGCGTGTAATTTACTACCGCTCATTAAACGCTAAATCCGGTCGGCTCTGTTAAATTTAATCAGCATTACTAAGACGCTATATTTAATGCAAGTTCACGTGAACTCCCATAAAGAGGGGATCGAAATAGGACATATTCCCCAGCTACAAAATCTTATTCATTTTAAATTTTAGTATATTTAAATGGACATACCTGTTCCGTGACGTCATCAATCGGGTAGCAGCAGAAAATCGGTGCCGCAACTCCAAGATTCGTGTCCTTACACCAAGTTGCCAATCCCCTTCACATTGTGGAAGTAAACATTGGGACACTCTCCTATATACCTCGTTACCGTTTCTGTATGTCTAGTTTTAACAATGTTATTTATTTATTTTGTTGTTTATTATTATATTATGTATGTGTCATATTGTTTACTGTTCCATAGTTAATGGAGGTGTCCATTTGGAGTTTGAATAAAAGTTGTTTCTTTCTTTCTTTCTTTCAAATAACTTTTTTACATGTCTACGTACCTAAATAATATAATGTAAATGAGATGTAGGTTTTTGTCAAGTCATATATTCTCTTACTTGCACCTGCCTCCCCCCCCCCCCTTCTTTCAATATTAGATAGCCCATTTATTAAGGAAGGCATCATCACAATTGAGAACCTCCTCGTTTTCTGAAGTCGATTGAAACCCACATACGCGAATACATCACCATGATCTATAAGATTTCTCTAACTAGTATTTATTTATTGTTCTATTTTAATAATTTAACCGTCATCATTCACGTTGCATACTCATTGTCAGATAAATGCAAAAAAAAACATATGGCACCCATACCTTCGTGAGTAAAAAACATACTGTTCCCGAAGGATAAAACGAACGTAGCCAGAAGATAAATTGGAATTCATCTATACCCTCCTATACATTTAATGTTGATATTTTATTGGCATACCCATCTCCCTCTATTTCTTCTATTGCTATCTCATTTTAACTTGCGGCAATTAACTTTTAGGTTGCCGTGCTTTGAATACACCCACATTTTAAGCTTTTTATTGCGGAAATATATCTCGCATATTACAACCGAGTAACTCCGTAACTTGTTGAAGATTCAATAATTTGATTTCTTCTTGTTAGATGATATTGAAATATAGACCAAGGAAGTATAGTGATCCAAAGGTAAGTGATTAATTGTTTTTTTCATACATTGAGATCCATAAACAGAAAGAACTATGTGTTGGAAAATATGATTGATGATTTTTGGGACACGAAAAATTATAACCTCATATTTTTTGTAGCCCCAACCTACTGGTTCCCACTGTGTTTAAAGTGCATTCTGCTAATATAAAACATCAATTTCTATGAGTAATGAATTAAATTTGAAACTTTATATTATTGTAGTGATGATAGTTATGTAAGTAAATTTTAAGAACAAGTATAGCTTCTACCAAGTGGAGAGGGTTCTGCATCAGGGTCCATTTCATTTTAAATTTCTTTCTTTTTTTTTTACTTTTTATGACAATTATCCGATATTTTCGAAATTTACTAGGGGCCACTGCGTGTCCGCAAAAAAGGACCTAATAATAACTATTTATAACTCTTTGTACTACACCTGTTAAAATGTACTGGTTGAAAAAGATCAATGGCACACGCCAAATATACGTTTACAGAAACAAGTTTGACCAATAATTGAACGTACCACTTACCGGATGTGTGCAAGTGCTCTAGATGCTGTTTATAATAGAGCGGGAACACTTCACTGAGTTGGTTCAGACCGGTAAAGATGATACATTTGACTCAATTGGACGAAACTTGAGCGTCTTAATCTTTGTTCGAATAATTTTACTGCGTCTATGATATGACAATCATTCCTTTGGAGATTGTTAGGGTAGGCTTAGACTACGGCGCTATAAACGGTACACTCAGTGTATACATCGAGTGTCTCTCTAATAACACAATTGTATCTAATTGCAAAATTTATTGCGCCATTATTAGTGTCGCATCAGTCGTTGTGCGTACACTTTGTGTCTAAGTGTCTAGTGTAGATGAAAAGGGTCCGAACAAGTTTGAATTTTTTTATTTTAACGTTTGAATACACAAAATGAGTATAACCCAGTCATCTAAGTCGAAAAAAAGGGGTTACCGAAGAATCGAACAGAACCAGTCGAATTTTTGTTTGGACTTTATTTAGTCTCAAAAGTTATAATGGTAACAGTTATTAAGGGCTTATATATTTAAGGTCAAAGGTCACAAAAATCAGTTTTTCGTTATTTTCAGCTTATCATAGTCAATCAGGTAAGAATTGTAGGTCACATAATTATCTTTAAATAATATAGAATTACTTTTTTTTCCTAAGTGCCACCATTTCTGAGATATTTCGGATTAAATAATTCAAAAAATTGTAATCTTTACATGTAAATAAAATTGAAGTGCTTATGCTACAAGGAGTAGGCAGTAGCTAATGTTACAAGGAATAACATAGGCGACTTTACTTTTAGAAAAGTAATTAGATAATTGATAGAATCAGGCGTTACTTTGCGGAAATCCATGACATGCATGAGAAACTAAACTACTTTGCTTTACACAATGAATCTTTTACTAAAATAAGTATCTACTTTTATAATTATAACTAACAATAGATAATTTAATTAGCCTGTAAGGTCCCCCTGCTGGGCAAAGGTCTCCCCACTTAGACCCCTCACCTCTATCTAGAGCTAAACCAATCCACTCCTTTCCCGCACTAACATTTTAAATAAATAAAAAAATTGTATACGTTACGTACTGAATTGATTAAAGATAAAATTCTTTCAGTCAAGTTAAGAAGTCCCTTAGTCCATTTATTTTGTATAGAAATGGGTCGTCCGTAAGAATATTTAATTTACTAACCCAAATAATTGAAAAAATGTAGAATGTTTTTTAATTATATAATTATTGTTAGTGATGCGGATTGCTAAAGATAGGGGAGAGTGGCAGAAGCAAAGGGAGGCCTATGCCCAGCCGTGGGCGAGTAAAGGCTAATAGACAGATATAATGTTTTTCCCAAACGCTCCAATATTAACACAGCTTTGTAACTCTATCTCTTACCTTTACTTTAGCTGTCCTTTATCATGGCTAATTACATTATACCAACATACAGTACGATCCCACAGGTAGTGAGTTCTGTCCGCGCTGTTTCATTACTCATATTACGTTATCAGCGACCGACCGCCTCTCCTCTCTGAATAGAGTTAACACTCTGTCCCAACATTAATTCTATCTAATAACAACCATCCGAAAGTAACGCGATTTCTGTCGTCTGATATCTATATTTTTCTTTTATTATTCTCTTTTTGTTATTACTTGAGCAAATGGAACCTATAAAAATCCTTAAATAAAAATAGATAAAATAAAAAAAAATAAAAATGGAACCTAATTTTAAGGAAAGCGGTCCTTTACTTTTAGCTTAAATACGCGAAAATTGACAACTTTCATAGACTTTATTTTAATTTCTATTTCAGATTGTAAATGTCATTTTTCCAACGATATATGATTCCAACAAATTGACTTTAGAGGCATCGCAGCAACAGGATTCACTAGAGAGGGGATATTTTCCGTCCTTCGCACTAGAGCTGTCAGATCAGTCAAATCGGGTCAATGGAGTGGCTGCCACCCGTCACTACCGATAGAGCGTAGCATTTACTAGACATAACGAGACATAACGTGATTTATCGTACGTAGGAGAACCTCCACTGTTTAAAAAATCACAGACATACAATACTCTGGAATGCATGCATGGTAAGAGGGGTTGTCGGAATTTTTTGGGAAGCGTGGACACTGGACATATTTAACAACTTTCGTAAAATACTAACGGCAAGCCCCGACACCGCCGCGCCACGCTATCGGCGCCGTAGCGACTCTTGGCTTGTGCCAAATTCGTTTATAAGCAAATTAAGCAATTGCTTAGAACATTACGTCTTGAGGAGTAACAGAAAAAGCACATAAATATTTGCTAGCATTAAAAGCAGACACGCGTGGTTTCCACAGTACTCTTAAATTGGCACTACTCCTGGTACAAGCTTTTAGACCTGAGCGGGGAATGTAACGAAAATTAGATTTATCCTAGTTTACTAAAAAAATATAAGTTTTTTTTTTAAGTTTTACAATATCAGAAATTCTTACACTTGACAATTGATAAATTAATACATTGCAATATAGTGTAAAGTTTCATTATAATTTAGTTAAAACTCCTCAAATAAATAAAACCAGTACCTTGGCAGATGTATGAATATTTGAGTGAGCGGTTATTGGAAGCCCTTTAAAATTGAAGACTCGACCTTTGCCCTGTCAGCAATCTGAAAAGGTTCAGGTAATATTTCAGCAAGATATTGTCGTGAATTTTATATAAAAAGTAAAAATTCAGATACGGTTACAGAAATTTATTTCAAGGAGTTTTCATAATGAAATATTTTGGAAAAACCACCCCGAGCTCCGACTAATACTTGGTAGGTTATTATAGAAATAAAAATTATTATAATTACACTTAAATAATGAAGAAGCACACTTTAATTATTCTATTCCTATATGACAAAAAAATCATGTAATGCAATGTTATAGATGTATATAGTATATAACCGAATCAATATGTGGTATGGCAATAAAGTATAAATATATAAGAGAATATCCGAAGTCGTTCGTTCTGCGGCACCAATACTTATATAACACCGAATCATAATTCATATATATTCTGTGTAGAAATATCGAAGCACTCCGATCAACTTTTATTACAATGTCTTACGATATAAAATTACTTTTCGTCCCTCATTTTTCTTTGACCGCATTTCGTCTCGTTTTCCTTGTCTGGTTCCGTTGACTTATTTCCTTTTCTAGAAACAACAATAAATACTGTTACACAACAGATGTAAAAATATAGCCTTTAATATGATAAAAATAACACTAGACACACACAAGAACATACATTACATGTAAAATATTGGGATCCTGGGGATGGGAGCTCAGAATAAGAGGTGGTTTTGAAACAGAAAGATATGATACGGTTCCAAATTGTATTTTAGAAATTGTTTAAGACACATTATTGTTAGCTTTTTAACGATGGTACAATAGGCATTTAACGATATTGATTACTTAAATATATTCCAATTTATTCCATCATACTTGTGCGAGTTACACAACGGCTTATATTTAATTTCTCTATTTGTAACTAGCTGTGCCCGCGACATCGACCGTGTAAAATTAGGTAAAAATAAAATAATTCAATTTTAGCGTGATGACATTATTGCCTATAGCCTTCCTCGGTAAATGGCTATATATATATATAAGTAAGGCATTTTATGGCTATGTTTCGTGCTCTCTGTAACGCATCCAAATGAGTTTTTGCGGCACATCCGCAGATTTCCTTTATATATTCTAAATGTGGTTTAATAAAGGTGTCATAGATAGTAGTAGATACTTTAAAGGGTAATAGAACCCTTCATTCTGCGTATTGCTCCAGTTATGGTTATTATCTTGGACCATATTCGTTCAATTTGTGATTTCTACGTGAGTTTATTATCCAAGGACAGTTCGAGATACTTTTCTTGCTCTGATTTTTTCTAGTTCTCACCATTTATATTTAAGGAAAAACAACCGAACCTTCTATTTTAAACTAAAAATCATATACGACGTTTTGTTTGTATATGTGGTCAATGGATTCTGATGAAACCAAGTTTGTAAAATATTGTAGTCACTTTGTGCTAGGTCAGCAATATCTTATTTTATTGCCGAAGTAAAATAAACAAATATCATCAGCATAATGTGTAATTGGCCTTCTAAATCAATCATACATAAGAAACAATAGGGGTCTTAATACAGACCCCTGGAGGACACCGCATTCTTTTTTACGATGATTACTAACATAGAAGAGTATCCTATTATGACTATCTGCAACCTATCAGTCAGAACATTCCAAAGATTTATCCAGTGAAAACTAAGGTGTTGAGCTTTTGTAATTTGTGGCTAACCGTGTCAAAAGTTTTTTTCAAATCAATAAATATTCCGAGCGCAATATTTTTTTTGTCAATTTTGGTTTTAATTTCTGTAATAAAATTAATATTTCTAAAATAATCGTTAAGTCTCTTATGAAATATTTTCTGAAACACTAACAATATCATTGGCAATATACTGGAAAATATTGGGCGATAGTTGCTTTTAAAACCTGACTTGTAAATAGGAATAACTTTAGCAACTTTTAAGGCGTTATGAAAAGTTCCATTCTGTAAATATATATTTATACAATCTAAAAGTATTTCGTATAATTTTTTTTAATACATTTTACGGTTATTATATTATTTTCCGTCATAGCCTGTGTTAGTATCTGAATCCAAATTGCTAATATTTTTATTAACTTCATGATCATTAGTAAATTTCAAAGCCGTTAGTTCCTGTTTTTAAGGTTCAGGTACGAAAGATTTGGCAAGTGCGTTAGATGGTGAGTTATCAAAATTGGACAAAATATTATTTGCTAACAAGACAAAGTAATACTAAATATTAAAATATTCACAAATAATTGAAGGATTTACAAATTCTTACAAGAGTGACTGAATTTAATACTAGTTTTGTGGGAACATAACTTTCAGTAGTATTTTTTACTGCGCTTGAATATCTTTATTATCCGTACGTAGTTTTCAATTTTTCCACAAGCAATTTCGTTCATGAATATCTTTTATAATTGTTTTGTTTATCCATTACCTTTGTGGTGGATTTAACACATTTATTTTTGTAGGTGTATTTTTACAAATGTATTTTTTAACAAAATTAAGAAAACACTTAACACTTACTCTTCAGCATTGTTGTACTCAGCTTGCTTAATACTTCTACGTAGTCCTGAATAATACACCCTTGTGCTTCTTTTTAATTCTAGATAGTAGTTTATATTTAATAGGTATAGTAACGTAAAAGGTAACATAATAATTCAGAGGCATGGCGACAACCGTAGGATTTAGAGCCTTTATTTGAAAGGCATAGCAACACTCGACTGATTAAAATCCTTTATTTCAATTTGACGCGGCACTGACGCAGAATATTGAATTGGACTCGTCCACAGAAATCTGTACACAGAGAACTCTGACAAATTGGACAGTGGCCCAATTCCGACATTTTATCACATACCTATAGTAACAATTCATTATTGTTTATTAAAATTATTTTATTCAAATGTGGTAGCTGAATTAACCACCGAAAGCCAATTAAAATTTATAAATCCATTCAATGTCTAAAATACGCAGTCACACCCTTGCACGGCTTTCCTGATCGCTTTCTTCCCACTTTCGGACTAATACCAACAGCTAAATTTCACCACAAGACGTCAGGTCAGAGCTTGTATTTTACGCCCGTAACCTCAATGTTTAAAGGTACGGGACCGTTTTTCATGTTGCCGAAAGAAGTAGCTCCAGAGAGTTAAACGATATTTCTTATACATATACCATATTCATGTTATAAAACCGGTTACAAATAAGGTATTCCTGTACGTAACCAGTTACCAGGCTGTAAAATATAAATTCAATATCACAATAACAGTTTTTATAGCCGCCGATAAAAAATAATTAGATGGCCGATTGAGTATTGAGATAAAAACAAGTCAAGTCCTATAAAAGAGAAGTAAGTGAAGGTCACAGAAATTGGAGCGAGAGACGCGGAGCGAGTTGGCACCCGGCCAGACTGCCACGGGGGTCGGAGACAAATCTAGTGGAAGTGGCATCCCATCTCATGCGACCTCACCCCGCTGGTTGTAAATTACAAGTCTACGTGATTACAGCCTTATCTATAAATTTATTATTACACCAGACACAGACCATACATCTATATCTAGACCTATGTATATATATAGTGTACTCCTCGTCTAGGCCATTTTTATTTTAAATATCCCATTTTCCATCCAAAAATTAATTTAAATGAATAGATCAATATTTCGTTTTACAAGGCTACTAGCTCAAGCTGTCGTCTTGGCCCGCTTTTTCTTAACATTAAGTAAGAAGCTTTAACATTAAATTACTAGAATACTTTTCTTAATCAAATTCAACTTCTAAACTAAATTAAAAAATATATTGTAGAGCATTATGGTTACCATGTAACATTTCTAAATCTTTACGAGGGTTCATCTCGCGCCACACGATACAACAGCTCGTAGGCGTACTGTTAAATAGTTTTCTGTTCCCTGTCAAGGTCGCTCTCTGAGACAAAGTTTCTACTTGAGACTTAGTTGTCCAAAGTTGCCAATTGCCAGTCACTATCAGGGCAATTTGCTTATTGCCTAAGTTCTAGAGCTTGCCTCGATATATTATCGAGACCTTTTTGATATCCCGTAGGAATTGGATGCGAAAAAAATGTATAGTTGTATGTAAGAATGTAGCTTCGATATTATTATGGAAATATATACTTTAAAAAAGTTAAAAGTTAAAAGCTTTTCTATATTAGTATTAGAATTATTTTGAGATTACAAGTAGTATTACCGAAAGATGTATTAAAAATCGAATTAAACAAACGAGTTTTATGAAACAGCATTGGAGTTGCATTTTTATTTTTTATGAACAGACAGATACAAACAGACCGTTTAATTGATTACTAGCCGTGACCGCGACTTCGGCCACGTAAAATTAGGTAAAATGATGGATTCAAGTATAGCGGGATGATATATTTAGCCTGTAGCTTTCCTCGATAAATGGGCTATTTAACACTGAAATATTTTTTGAAATTGGACCAGTAGTTCCTAAGATTAGCGTCTTTTTTTTATTTTTTTTATTTTATTTTATTGGGTTTACCAACAGCTTAATACATTTAAAACATAGGCAATTTAGAGAACACACAATATAAAGGCAAAATGTTCCGAGGATGACGTCAGATGGCAATCGGTTATCTTAACTCGCCCCACAGCCACATCCTCTACAATCTAAGCAGAGCCTGGTATTTAATCGGTATAACGCTAGATAGAAGAACAATTTCGCATACACCATAAAGAGTCGTATTAAAACTATGCAGAATCCTGGCATATTTGAAGAATTTTAATGCATCTTACCTTTAACAATATCATTGGTGAAGTCACAAATAGCGTTGACATTAGTTTTCGCATCATCATAGTTAGGATTATCTTGATCTGTAAAATAATAGGATAAAAATTAACGTAATTTTAAGTATTAGAGATCGCCGGCTGGTCGAAAATTGCCCAGAAATGTTTAGATTTGCCTACAATATGCTTACTATAGCTAAATACAAAATTTTAATACTGTAAATAACAACATTCTTACATTTGTCGATTAATATACAAACGGTCGACATGTCTACAGTTTGACACAATTTTACAGTAAAATGTATATATCTGTGAGTAAATCGTTTAGCATTAATGTGCCTGAGGGTTTATTTTAATAATTCTTTATATTATTGCATTATTGATAAATAAAATTATGAAAATAAAACCTCGCGCACGCCAATGTCAAACAATTTACACATATGTATATGAAAATATTAGTAATATGTAGATTCTTTTGATATAATAGGTCAACTTCCATTACCTGAGGTTGCATGTATTAATGCTGCAATAGCTGCATTTAATCGTGCTAGTTTTTCACGTATATTTCGCTTAACTTCTCGATGGTGTTCTGTATGCTCTTCTAGCTTCTGTAAATTATAAGAAAGTATAAAAACATGTATTGAAACTGCTTTTTTGTTATATTGAATATGTCAGGAATTATATTCGTTAATTCAATTACATAATATAATTTCGTTTGCAATATTAGATTAAATTTGAAATAAACGTGACTATCACTGGCAGATGCCTGATGTTACGAGAAATAACTTAGGCTGTTTTAGTTTTAGATACATAGTTAGGGTTCCGCACAAAAAATAAAAAAACTTTCAAAATTGAACAAATGCAATTTACGCGGTTGAAGTCATGGATTTAAGATAATGAAAAGTATATGTCGTACACAAATTGTAGCCAATCGTAATGTCGTTAGATAAATACACTTCCATAAAATTTTAGTATTCATACTGATTTTAAACATAACAGATCATGACTAAAAAATTACTAACATGAGTAAAAACTAAATTATATGCATTAAAATTGTCACTCAAAAGTATAATTTCTTATTTAATCTATAACATGACCTTTAATGATAAAAGTTTTACAATAGTGGCGGAGTCTCAGAGTAAATGATTTACCTACCAATTCTTTCGGCATCTGCTTCATCTCCTGTACTTCTTTTTCAGCATCCATCATAGCATTCTTAGCAGCTGTCTTTGTACTAATAAACTTGAGCCTAATTCGTTCCTTTTGTTCTGCCTCCTCTGTTGGAAATACCATTAAGGTGGGAGAAATATTTGAAACAATTATTATTTTAAAAATAAATCCATTTAAGACTCCCAGGGGGTGGATCTGCTTTTATTTGTCCGATAACTGGTCCAGTCCAGGTGTACACGACCCCGGAGTGTCCTAGCTGCTATTGTCACACCCCCTATACCGTCCGCGACAGTAGTATCCGCATCCTTTCTCTCTTCCCCATCTTCCTTTATATCCTTTTTCTTCATCCCTTTCCGCTATTTTTCTAAGTAGAGGTTTTCTGCCACGTTTTTAGCTGAATTGAGTCGGCACGTCCGGGTACCACTACAACCTTCTCACGTGAGATCGGCGTGAAGTGGCGGCAATGCTGTCACGTCAAGTGACGGTATTGTTGTCACGATTCGTTCGGTTTGTGACTTCCCGTTGGCCTAAAACGTCATTAAAGGCCTGAAACGCATCTGTTAGCCTTCTGGTCAACTATAAATATAGTCAAACCAGATAATAATAAAAGAACTTTTAAAAATATTATGGTCATTTCTTTTTCTCATCTTAATTCAACAAATAGTTCATTGGCATTATCCCAGCATAGTACCTGGTTCACTTAGATTGCACAGACAGAATGTGGCAGTGGGCCGAGTTATGATGACCGACTGCCATCTGACGTCGTCCCCGAAATTCCCCTAATCTCACGACTAATATCGCTCAGTGATATTCATCGGAGTTCACTGCTATACGTACCTTCCAAAACACGGAGGAGGTCGGATATCAAATATAAACGGAAGAGGCGGGATATTTGAGAAGCATTGTCAGAATTAGTCACCCATCTATCACCCGGCCGCGGTAAGAGTTCCTTAACCTAGCGAATGACTAAACTGCCGGCCACTGATTAAGCTACGACCTTCTTATTTAATTTAACATGATAGATACAAAATATGTAATACCGATAATATAAAAGATATTATCGGGCTGCCGAGTCTCTGAAAATAATTAGTACTTACGTATTTGGGTAATATAAAGCTTATTTTACGAATTAAATATAAAGGAAGATTAATCTTATTATATTATAGTATTTTATAAAAAAATAAAGCGAGTGGCGTGAGTTGCAATGCGAGACTTGGCGAGCATCGTAAAGAGAGACACCACAAGCATTTTTTGACCTTGCACCATTGCATATAGTATTTTTTCTATGAGTAGACTAAGTCTTTGAAATAAAACATAAAAAAAAGAAAAAATATATTATCCTAAGTCTTGTTATGTATGTATGTGCAGAGAGTACAGACCTTTGCGTCGATTTAATAAAGGGTAAACTTACGTTATTGTTCGTATACCGGAGCCAGACTTAGCTCAAAGTGTTTGTACATTTTTGTCCTAGAAGACTACAAAGTTCTACAAAACTTTGCTTAGTTCAACAAATACCCGGTCACATTACATGACCATTGAACCAAATGAACATTCAAATGAATCTATGTCTGGCTCCAGTTGTAAAATATAAATAGCACATAAAAAAGTACAGGAGTAGAAAAAAGCTGCAACGCTTGATACATTTAAATTAAGACTATAGTAATATCAGTTGCATTTATAATATAAGTTAGATTATTAATACCAACGCTCAAATATCTAAGATTAATGATATGGACGCTAAGTACCCGACACGAAGAGTAATATATCTGGTCTAAAGATGTCCAAGACCTTCAGATCCTTAGATAACGTGAGTAATACAATATTACCTACGGTGTATGGATTCAATTAATGAACTGCTCGAGGAAACACGCGCCGCGTTCGAAATAGAATTCCTAGGGTTACAATGTTACAACGATAACGTGCAAATATAATTAGACTCGTAAAATTCAAGTCTACAGTCGATTATTTACAAACTGTTTTATCCACATTCGATGGGACTGTAGCCACCGCTACATAACGAGATGGCGGCAATGATGTCGAGTGGAAAAAGGTTACACCGAAGCAAACTAGATGGCACTGTACGGATGACGACGACCGCAGTACAAACACTGAAAATCTCCATACAAACTAACTCACGCTAGTATATCGACCTCCGCTTCCACCTTTCATTCCTCGCCGAAACTTTCCACCTTGGTGTGCCTTCCGACAGAACTTTCAATGAAAGGTACTAAACGGAAGAAGGCTTTACTGTGTATTACAAGATCGCTGTTGTTCATTTACTCTTTGCCTAAATTATTAAAAGTTTAAAAATTCAGATACCTTAATAATCAAAAAAATATCTTATGTCAAGAACAACTAAGATATGAAATCAAAAAACTACGTAAAAAAACGTTCCAACACAAATTGTTCAATTGGAATGGAAAAATTGTACCAATGGAAGACTCAATAATCTTTACAATGCAGATAACTTTTACTTAACTAAAGTACGGTTGCTGATACGGGTCAGCGGCGCGTGAAAATTGAGCCTCGTCGCCAAGAAATTGGGTCGCTGGTCAGGAAGAATTTATAATTTACGCTCCCATACAAACGTTTTGCATCACAGCTATTAAAATTTTCAAGATGGAAACTGAGCAGTTTACAAAGTAAGTGAGACATTTCTTAAGGTATACATTTAATTCAATTATATGCTCGCTTTGTTGTTCAGTTAAAATATATGAAAAAAATGGAGCATGATATGTATAAATATTTTATTTTGTTTTCATAACATAATACTAGTTATACTTTATAAAATTAATCTTAGAAGAAAAATATGGGCTTATATTATTATAATTTTGACATAAAAAATAATTAATTACGTAAAAATACAAGATTATGCAATTCGATTGTTATAATTATAGAACGAGAAATAAATTGATTCGATTCGATTGTTATAATTATAAAACAATGAAATAAATATGTTTATATAATATCTTTTTCATTCTAAATCTCGTTCCTCCGTCTCTATCTTAGATATATATAACAAAGATTGATGATACTTCATTAATACTACAAGGGAGAGATATCGCTTCCAATCATCGCTGCCAATTTACACAGCTTGATAAGAGGTTAGCAAGGTCTGCGTATCGCGTGTTGAATCTAGTTTCGTAGCACTTGTAGACGTCTCACGTCGTTTCGTAGCAGCAGAGCTACGCTCGTAGCTACAAGGTTAGTAAAGATCATACTATCTATTAAGCGACAAAAGTGTGGCCGGATTACAATGAAATAAATATGTTTATATAATATCTTTTTCATTCTAAATCTAGTTCCTACGTCTCTATCTTAGATATATATAATAAAGAATGATGGCACTTCATTAATACTACAAGGGAGAGATATCGCTTCCAATCATCGCTGCCAATTTACACAGCTTGATAAGAGGTTAGCTAGGTCGGCGTATCGCGTGTTGAATCTAGTTTCGTAGCACTTGTAGACGTCTCACGTCGTTTCGTAGCAGCACAGCTACGTTCGTAGCTACAAGGTTAGTAAGGATCATTCTATCTATTAACCGACAAAGGTGTGGCCGGATTACAAATATTTTCTAAATCTATTTGAAATTGTTCTATAATAACTTACGTAATGTATATTTTTATTATCTTTAAATCTAACTGTCAGTTTAATCTTATTACAACTGATCAAATATAAAAGGAAAATCTAAATATCTTTAACGTGATTGGTTTTTTTAGGTAGGTTAAGGCCTACTTTATAGACTTACTGAAAGATTTACAGCGTACCTTTAACATCCAGCAACTTTTAACGACTTCCTTAATAGATCATCAGTTTACCAGTTGGGATTGCGTTATACGTCTCCTGATAAGGAAATACTATTTCCGAACTTTTCTCAACGCGTACTGATGATATATTAATGATATATTAATACTTGAAGCGACAACTTAAAGTACCATTTTATGAAAATTGCGCGGACCGAGGAGTATTAAATTTGTCACAATTGTGGTTCATATAGAGGAAGGCGTACAAATGCTATTTTTTTTTTTCTAATATGCATTATTAATATATTCTTCTTCTTCTTCCTAGCGTTGTCCCGGTTAAATACCAGGGTACGCTTAGATGAAGAGGATGTGATTGTGGAGAGAGTTAGATTGCTATCTGACATCATCCTTGGCTCCCCCACGATTTCTACAATCTTACGACTAATATCACAAAGCGACATTAATCGGGTCCCACTCTTTTACGTGCCCTCCCAAACACGGAGGAGGTCGGATATCAAATATAAACCAGTGCTAGAATGGGTCACCCATATATCACCCGGTCGCAGCAAGAGCAAATTAACTTAGCGATCGACTCCAATGCCGCCCACTGATTAGGCTACGACCTCCTCTATTATGCATTATTTATATATTAAATTATTAAAATATAATCACACACACCAAGCTCGCTTAGATGGCTCTTATTCCAACAACATTAAGTAAACTGTGAGCTAAACCTGTATCTAGAGATTTACTGGCCCCTCTCTTGTCACGATGTTAAATTTCAAGAGTTTTAATATATGTAATTCGTTCAGTTTACTACAGCGCTTTCTTATATTTTAAAGTCAAACGTTTCTTCGTTAATGCACAGGCAGCAGGCAGCTAAGTGCCTAGTTAATGCGGTGCCGGCCTTTAATGGCGAGTTTAGGCCGCCGGGAAGTCTCACAAACCGAACGAAACGCGATAATAATACCATAACTTGACGTGACAGCATTGCCGCCACTTCACGCCGATCTTATGTAATAAAGAGCTACTGGTACCCGGACGCGCCGGCCCAATTCGGCTACAAGCATGGTGCTACCTCTAATTGCTAGGTCCCCTATAGTATTGTATTGGAAACCACAGACTAATATTTCTATTTTCAAGTTCCAGAATTGTGGTTGTCTGAGTTAGTGTACCTCTCCTCATATCTTCCATTTGTTTATTCACACTCGCTACCTCTTATATTGCCTAAAATTGAGGATATATAAAAAAAAAATTGTAATATTCCCCTTCACGCAGAAATCCACGCTATGTTGATATTAAGAACATAACAGTAAAATCGAATAACCTCCAGAAATTGGAGAAGCGATATTAAATGGACAAATACCTTTGTTTCAACACTTGCTCGTAAAGAGAGCGTGATATTGCAGATTTGAAACACGCGGAATTGTAATCAAATTTTATACAACATTTATGGTGAATTTATAAACCGGGATACATTCTGCAATTTGTAGCTAATTTGTCAACCTAATTATTATTGTAGATTATTGCACCGAGCGCAAAGAGAGCCATTAATGCACGAGTGTTATGTAGGTGCACTAAATTAACACTGCATTAATTATTCACTTCAGCTAGGTGCGTAATCTACTTTTCTTTCAAATACATCGCTGTCTATTTCCATTTATTGAACTTTTCTTGATAATAAGTACTAGGTATCAATTATTAAAATTTTACGTGCCTTTTGCTTTTTTTTCAATTTATTCAGTCGATTTTTATTTTCAGCCAGTATCTAATTGATCCAAGACATTTTATATAAAACTTAATGGGAGACATAAAATCCCTGTGGTAAATTTATATATAAAAAAACAGTGCATTAATGAAAAACAGTGCAGTAATCAAATTTCATAGAACATTGCACTGTTTTGGCTCTAATCAGAAAAGTTATGTTATGAATTATAACATTACTGCTTAGTTGGAAGAAAAAAAAATCTATACCTTCATTTTACAATCTCAAATTGTTTGGAGTTGAGTCGCTCCAGCTTTGTAATATTTAACATGGAAATATCCTTAACTCATTTTTTTGTAAGACCTATTTTTTATGAGAGCAGCTAACGAGTTTCTTTCTCGTGGCTCGACTTTTCCAAACCAGTGGTAGCTTTTAAAATACTTGAAGATTCCAGTGTTTGTAAAAATCTAAGTATGCTTTTGACATTTCTAATATTCTCGTTTGCCCTTAAAAGCGGCTCCACAGTAGTGCCGTAAATTCACGGCGTCAAGCCACGCCGCGAATTTACGGCACAGGCATACCCTCCACATTCACGGGATGTTGACAATCGTTCGTGAAACTTGCCGCGCAATGGACGTGGAAGATGCTGCTTGCTGAACTTTTGAATTGCCTTTTTATATGAATAGAACTGTCTTTATTAATTATAAAAATTGCATTTCAGACTTCCTATAAAGAAGCAATTATCAGAATTATATTAATATGAAGTATTATATTGAAGCCAGTAGCGAAATTTAATTTCACGTGAATGTGGATGTGTACCCGTGAACGCCCCGCGAAAGAGGCACGAACCCTTTGTCGCGAGACAAAATACCGCCTCAGATCGGTGAACAGGCGTGAACAAATTTCAAGTCTCTACGTCTAATAGTTTGGAAAAGCTAGGGGGGACCACCTTACGGGCTGATAGACCGACGGACGGACGGACGGACAGAGTGAAATTGGTTGGCTGGAAATGGCATAAAAGAAGGGAGTGAGTATGTGCAGAAGTGAGCGTTAGTGCTAGCAGTGAATGATTATGGACTCATCATGTTGATGATGACGGTGATTTTAATTTAATTTTTAATTCCTGCATCTTTGATAACAAAAGCAGACAGACAGCCTGTTATTATAAAGTAGATAAGTCCCTGAATAAGAAACGTTTTGTGGCACGCATTAGCTCGTATCACTAATGCATCAGCTTTGAGATGCATCTGTGACAAGTGAAACGGAACGCAATAAGATTTACATACAAAAGGAACGGTAAACAATGTGAATTTTAAACTGCAGCTACGATATTCATATTTCAGTTGCATCACCGCACGATGATTGTTATTTCTCGCATGAAATATCTTCTGACAAACCAATAACGACTTAATACGAGCGATTTTGAAGTTTTACAGTAAAACTTTATTACGCTCGCTTGTCTTTGTTTGTACGCAGGTGAATACGCGTCCAGAGCGTTACGAAAAGTGTGATAGGATGAGACGAATAGAAGTTGAGAGGGAGATATAAGTAGTGAAGATAACAAGAAAGTTACGTTTCGTATATTATGTAGGGGCAACAGAGAGAGGTGCGAGCGCACATTTTCTTTCTCCATTCCTCTCATATATATCAGTCAAAAGTCCGTCTACGAGTTGGCTATGATTACTTAGTAATTTTATTAGGTTCTTAAACAATTATATAAATTAATATTTTGTTCAATACATTAAATATTCTACGTTTAATGTGAATAAAATTGTAAATTCATTTTAAACTACTTTATTAAGTTTTTGCACGACCTTTTCTCTCAATTTTTATTGTTCCAAGTATATAAAAATGACAGTTTCCTTATAAATTACTTTAGCAAGATCATATGAAACAGCCCTCGATAAGCTTAGTCGTAGTAGTTTTAAAAATATAAACAATAGGCATTGATCATACAAAGAGTATTAATACATACTTTCAGTATTAAAACGTTGTGCGAAAGAGACATCTGATCTACTGTAGGGCTATCCTTGTTGCACTGTATGGTGATTGTTGAGATAACTATACCGTTATTTTCTTTGTATCTCTTTCTTATATTGGAATGTGAATTTCATCAAATGCGCATTCTAGTCTTAGTATGTCTAAAGATATTGGTTGAAGATGTTTGTCAAAAGGTTACAGCAAAGAGTGCTTAAGACCATTGACCGATATAACTATCGTTATATTGATCTTTGAGTCAACATAACGTTTTGTATTCTAGGTTTCTACTTAAAGATAAAAATGTATAATTACTGAGATTATGGTAAAAGTCAATTTTTATTTCAATTTGGCAGTTTTAGCACTTATGAATGTCATGCTTTATTATTATTTAAACTATAATATGATATTCTGGTGATATTTGAGATTTGTATGTAAAACTAAACTACATTGCTTAATATAAATTCTCGAATAAATATATTATATATAGAATAAAATAAATTAAAAAAAAAAAAGATAGATATATAGAAAGATAAATACTTTATTGAACACTAAAGACAAAAATTATTAAAAGTACATTTCA
Organism: Charaxes varanes; assembly: GCA_024363005.1. Lineage (NCBI taxonomy): Eukaryota > Metazoa > Arthropoda > Insecta > Lepidoptera > Nymphalidae > Charaxes > Charaxes varanes. The sequence goes on along the minus strand of JANCMC010044589.1, from coordinate 2,068,762 downwards.
TTTAAAAAATAAAGAAAAAACACAAAACCATTGTGGTGCAAAGGCGGTCCTATTGCTATTAGCAATCTCTTACAGACAACCTCATGGAAAGAGACACTGGACGTGAGAGCGGGATGGTGCAAAAGTTTAGTATATGAGGCATAGTCTTTTGGTAGTGAAGTTACTCAGGGAGACCTTCAGTCTTCCCTGCGTTCGACGAGGTCCTATAAAAAAAGGTCCTTTTCCGAGAGAGATCTATTTGAACAATTTTACCAGCTATTATTTTAGCTAGTTTAAAATAAAGAAATAGAAAAGTTAAACTTCTGATGTTATCTCTAAGTATAGACCTATAGGAAAATCTCCTGTGTGTGCATAATTGTGTAATATTTTATCCGTTTCAACCCTTCACGGGTGGACAAAGGAGAATTTGTAAGAATGTTTTAATGTTTAAAATTGTTTGTTTCAAATTTATTGCTGGGTCAGTGCGGACGGGGTAAGCTATTAAATTTACGATATGAGCCAACTATTTTTTGTGATAGTGGAATATGCCCATATTGTCGCTTGTAACCGGTCCACAGCCCATGGGAATTTTTGGGCAACTTTATGTGGTATAATGAAACTAAAATTTGTCATTAATCTACTTAGTTTCGTTGTGAATATATTAATGTTAACCTTTGGGGCAAAAAATGATCGGGAATTTTTGTCGCTATTTTCCGGTGCGCTCCGGTAAAATGTGCCGGTTATTGTTGTAAAGTGAAAGTAATAAATGATAATAACAGATCTGATCTCTCTCTCTCTCTTTCTCTCTCTTTCTCTCTCTCTCTCTCTCTCTCTCTCTCTGGTCTTCAAGCTGTATAAACTTTCGGTCTCCCCAAATTGTGGATAAAAAAGCACTTAAATGTTTTATTAATAGGTAAGGAAATTTCTGTTAATAGATCAGGTGCACAAAAAATTGCTTAGATACTTTGGCTATGCGAAGAGATGCGGCTTGACTTTGCACTTTTTACCACATGTTTCACGGGAAGTGTTCCAAAGAATTGTTCGAACTAACACCGGCAGCTGTATTCCACCACAGGACGTCACGTTAGAACTTGAAATTTCACCTTCATCACCTCGATGTCCTGAAGTCCACAACCGATCGATTCTCTAGAAACTCCTTTCCTAACACAATTTTCTATGGTTTCAGTTTACATCTTCGGTATTTCCGAACCAATACGACTTAGGAACCTTCAAGAAAAGAGCACACTTATTTCTAAAAGGTCCGCAACGCTTTCGCGAGCCTTCTGGTGTTGCAGTTGTCCAAGGGAATCGGTATTCATTCAAGTGAAAGCTGCTTGTTCGTTTGCCCCTTATTATACATAAAAAAAGTTAAAAGATTTTTATTTCCATTTAAAAAACACACCAATGGGTCAAAAATACGCACTTTACTATTGAATATGTTCGTTATGATTCGATAAAGATTGTAAAAGATATCACGGAGTAAAGCTCGCCGTATTTCGAATTAAAGCTCCAATTTAAAATCATATTTCCTCCGAGTTAACGTAGCGGATATCCTGTTTCATCTGTGTATTTAAATTTTTCAATTCCTCATTTGTAATTCCAATTGGATTTAAAAACGGTTCCAGAGTTCTGTAGTCTCATGAAGAGTCCTAATTACTAACTACAATACGACTATACTATATGGCTATTTAGCCAATACAGTCTTAATGTATAATACAACTAAATTTCTTATAATATAATTCGTTATAGACTAATAAAAATATGTAATCTGTGTATCTATTTGTAGAAGTGCATATAGTCTAAAAATGCACACCCTTTCAAAATATTCACCTCTATATACAAAATAGCGTGTAGATGCACACACGCAAACTAAATAATATAATTTGTTTAAATTACGTGTGCGTGGTTGAGTTTACAATAAAAACGACGCACACACAATCAAGCATTGCAATTAATAAGTGGAGGGGGGTGCATTTTTAGACTGCAACATCTATAACTTCGAAATAAAAGTCTTTTAGTAAGTAATCAATAATTGACAAGCTTGGTATATGACCAACAGTTATGTAATGATATAAATATATAAGGTATTTTGTTTAATTTAATTACAGTGTCGGGCCCTTAGTCGCTTTAAACGAATTTCATTAATTTAAATACATGAGAGGAAATATTATTAAAAAGCTTTGTTAACTTACCGGAACCAAATGTACAGATTAACGGAAATAAAAAGTAGTACAATTAAGAACTATTATTTGAAAAAACCAATGACGAAGTTGACGAATAACTAATAACAGTAGTTTTTTACTCACCAAAGTATTTAATTTTCACTAAACAGCTTTCTATGTGCAAGCCAGTTCGAAATTTAAATTAAACCTTTGATAAGTTACCTCTTTGTTCGCCATGTTGAGGAGTAGATCGTTCAATTTTTTAATTTCACGACAAATATGATTTTACCTAGTAATTTATTTGGCCGCTAAACACGACAGATACGGATTTTCATACTACTATTGCCGGCCGCTGTTCGACCGGTACAGCAAGTTCGATTTATCTCGAAGAAGGTTGTCAATATAATACTCAAATTTTCAAACATGTTGGAGAAAATTGTAAATGCTCAGAATGATTCAGCTTTTATGAAATTGCGAAGGTCTGGCGAACACTGGGTCTTACTCTAGTTTATTTATAGATGGGGTGGGATATATGTAATGAAATAAGGTGCATAAAATTTACCAAATGTATTTATTTTTATTTAGCGAGTGACATTAATAGGGACTTACAAAAGGGGCAACCACAAAATCTACAACAATCTGCCATGATAGCTTGACAACCAAACAGAGCTTATGACGTTATATATATTATAATAGTGCGTTCCACTAACCGTTCGCAGCGAAAACGAAATATTATATTTTTTGGCAACAGCAGATACTTGGGAATACCATAAATTTATTTTTCAAAATTTGTCATTACCAAAGACTATTATGAGTAATCATCTTCGTTCGACTGCTATCGCCTTCATATGTCGCGGCCCTCTGCCACCTCCGAACAGTCCGTGAGGCATTTATTAACCATTTTATCTGTTTTTAATGTTTAATTACCTTTAATTTAAATTAATTCCATTTAATGGCAAAAACTTGCATTATTTACTTAGAGAAACAAAATAAGTTAAAAGTTCTAAAGTTCACACCATAAAAACTGAATCGTATTACCTAACTTTATAAGATGTTGAAGAAATATTCATCTTCAGTATGGAAATGATGTGTCTTAGAGGAATAAATAAAAAAGTTCATTCAATAAAAACTTTTTATTAAATAATCAAAAAGGTATACAATATTTAAATTGCACCATAGACTAGGGTTTATTTTGTTATAGGTATTAAAATTATTAAATATACAGATGTGACGGAAATCTATCAATGTACACATGTTATAAATATATTTTAATGGAGTTTTAGTAGCGATTGAAGCGCCATCTATCAGGTCTAACAGTGAATCTAAATTATGAAGGAACTCACTCGAAACGCGCTATAAACTATAGAAGAATTATATATATAATTATTATATACATAAATTGTATAATTAATATATAAAAATAAAAGTCAAGCCAAAACCAAATAAATATGACTTATCCACTGTGTTTCTCACTCAAATAAAGTGCATCCAAACAACACACAACACAAAATCTTAAACTAAATTCTCTTAATTTATAATTACAAGTGGCACATAATAAATTGGAAGTATACATTTCTGCAAAAAGTGCAGTGTGAACAGTTGCTATAATGAGTTTGTTAATTATTAACTAATGTAGGTGTAGAATCATCAAAAAAAAAAGAAGGGTTATTCTTAGTTAACTTTTTCTCTCTCTCTTCACTTTTCTTGAAACTAATTTTCTGTAATCAAGAACATTCTAGAACTATTTATGCTGTATTAACATGTGCCTCAAATGATATAATTTACTAACACTTTACAGTACTTTTCAGTGCCATGCTTCACTTTAGGTAGTACACAGCATTCGCAACATGGAGTTGAGGTCTTTACACTTATTATTTTTTTAAAAGAATATTAGGAATACTTGGTATGTCTAATATTCCCTTTTCCCCTCCTACTAAGCTTAAATTAAAAGCTTGTATTAGGAGTGGGTGCGACAATGTAAATCGATACTAAAATATAAAGCTGAAGAGTTTGTTTGTTTGTTTGAACGCGCTAATCTCAGGAAGTACAGATCCGATTAGAAAAATTCTTTCAGTGTTAGATAGGTCATTTATCAGGGAAGTCTATAGACTATATATCATCACGCTATGTCTAATAGGAGCGGAGCACCAATGAATAATGTTTCAAAATCGGGAGATCTATTTCCAACTTGAGAGCTTCCACTGCATGCGCTGCGTAAATGGTTAAAGTTTCCCAAAAGTCATGTATCACAGAATTATTACTCTTTAAAATGTCTAAATAAAAGTCCGCGATAGCATATGTCTATCGTTTAAGGTTGGCTCAGTATAACCTTTTTTATGCTAATCGAATTTGTTCTAAAACAATGCATGCACGCGTCGCAATCACACTGATCACAATGTACTTAGATAGTTGTTACCCAGTCAACGGTCGTAACACGACTGCCTCGCATAACCGATTGTCTCTGTATTTATACTCTTATGAACAACTGCCCTCCTCCATGTATACACTACATTTTGGTATAGCCCATCCTTATCATTTAAACTAAAAAAAAAAAAAAACATTAATACCTTTCCATCTTATCTGCGTTTAATTTGAATTTCAATAGAATGTATAATTGCTCAAACAAGCGTTGAAGTAATAATGTATATTATATTAAATTGAGTTTGCAACATGTTTCTAGAAATTTCCTATAGCTGGCCAATTGTATTAGAGGGTTTTGTTTTGCTAACGATTGCCGCATAGCGCCAAAGTGTATTTGCAAATAAGATTAAAGGAAAATGTCCGTTGATACAGAAGCAGGTCGGTAATTCCCTGGCAGCTAATACTGTATTTATTTCTTTGATTATGATCTCATTAGCGAGTCTCTCGCTTGCTAATGGACATTTGTTCCTATTTAAATAATCAAATTTTCAATATAAAACTTTTGATACCATGATAGGTAACTTTAAATTATTAGCTACTTCGTCATCGAATGCCTTATTTGTCAAAGCGTCTAGTAGCATTACCCAAAACATGAGATGATCAACACTAACTTTAGCTCTAATTCAAATTAAATTATAAGGTAAGTTTACCACTTATGTATTTTGAATATGAATAAAATTGTCCCTGAACAGGGTACAGTAAAGTCTTTTACATTACTTTTCCCTTTTTTTATTGAGAAAATGACCAAAAATCCCCTAAACATAAAAACGTAATCGTAGCGGAACATATAGTCATCGTTAAATGAATGTTTTTTTTCACTTCAGCAGCTCAAACATGTAAGTTTTGTTGCGTAAAAACAGTGGGCAAAGTCGCACTTTGCTCACCGCGTGAGACAATAGTTATTTGTGCAACTAGTGAGCAAAATGTTTTTTTTTGGAGTCCCAAGCGAGCAAGCGAGAGATAGTCAGATTGTATCACGAACGTAGAGAGTGATTCTAATGAAGAATCCTGAGCGTGAGGAATTCAAATACACGAGATGCAAATAATTTTGCTCTCGTTTGGCACGCATTACCTTTCACTTCAACAGCGAGGACACATAATAAATATTAGTAGAAGATAAAACAATGAACAGCAATAGATAATGCTATGCTTGGACCCAAAATCACACTCGTAGCAAAAAACAATTTTGCTCACTAGTTGCACATATAACTAATGTTCAGGGGATTTTTGGTAATAACAATTTGTCTTACTAATTCAAATTTAACTCTACAAAAGTTGTCTCAATAAAATATATAAAAATCAGACGTAAAAATAAGTATAGTTCATTTTTGTTTGTGGAGCTTTAAGGCGTCTGATAAAACTTTTGGGCAATGGTGAGCATCTGAAACTTTCATATTACTTCAGAGTATTCCACGAAATGTTTATAAAAAACGGCCATTTAAGAATAAGTTAAGCAGCTTTTATTTTTTGTCAACTGTCTCGCATAAATCTGTCTTCTTTTTGGAAATACTCTAAACTTGACTAATCTATACTCATATACATATAAAGCTGAAGAGTTTGTTTGAAAGCGCTAATCTTAGGAAATACTGATCCGATTTGAAAAATTCTTTCATTAACTTTAAAATTGAATTTATTTCTTTTACCTAAGTTTACGCGAAGAAATCGCCAGCATTGCTAGTACGTTTGTAAAAATGTTTTTATTTTAAATCTTTTCATCTCTAGCCATTCATGACTTCTGTTTCAAAAACTAACACTTAAAGAAGATAATAAATTAGCAATGTACATAAAAAGATTTAATGCCTTTTTTAAAAATCATTTCAAATAAGGAAAAATATTTATAAGAAAGCTTTGTATCTCAGCTTCGACTCCATACTAGGATATTTTTAGTTGCCTGTGCCGTCAACAAGTTGACCTAGGCCTTAAGAACACAGATATTGCACTGACCTCGATGTTTATAATAAAAGTGAAAATGACCACTTATCGCTACAGTAACTTACATTTATTTATTACTAACAATAATGTTTTTTTACAAATTTATAAGATATGGCATAATAGTTGCCGAAATCGAAATCGCACGATTACCTGGTGAAATGTTAGGTATAGTCTAATGTCAAATTGCGAATCTTGAATCGAAAAATTTATGCAAATTAAGTTAATTTATCCGTTTTGTCACACCTGACCCTATCGATTATTTTGGAATATGTAACAGTACACTATACGAATAGGTTAAGAATATATGTATTTTTATTGACTTCTACCGCACGAGCAGATGACGTAAACGAATTAATTCTTTTTTTGTTTCATTTTTACATAGTATAATTAATATAGATTTGTATTTATTTGTTTCGTCAGTAGTTTATGTTTTTTTTGGATGGGTCTGGCATAATCTTAAATAGATTTAAGACCCTTAAATAAATCAGATAAAATAAAAAAGTCTCTTCCCATTCTTGTACGCTCAGGTCTTTTAAACTACGAAATCGATTTTAATGCGGTTTTCATGAATAAACAGAGTGATTCATGAGGAGGGCTTGTATCTATACTGATATATAAAGCTGAAGAGATTGTTTACTTGAACGCGCTAAGCTCAGGAACTAGTACGCGAATCTAACTCGCATTTGTCCAGTCTATTAAATCATTTATTTTATTCGTTGTAGGATCGAATATTTTTGAAATATTTATATTGTATTTAAAGAGTAATATGTTTAGGAGGTGCGTGAATTTTATACATTTGTAACAAATCTAGATTTCAGGTAGACTTTACTAGTAGACCTTGGGTGGTTAACAATCTAACGCTAAAACCGTGCCACTAAGCGATAAACGTTTTTTAAGTCTTTTTAAGTTAATGCTTCGTGTCTTGCTTCTGTAATCTTGTCTTATATCTGTGGCTAGTGTTCCGCCCCGGATTCGCACGGGTGTAATGTGTAGATATGCATATATTATACACTAGCCGTGCTCGCGACTGCGTCCGCGTAAGATTAGGTGAAAATTTTAGCCTTCCTCGATAAATGGGCTATCTAACACTGAAAATTTTTTTCAAATCGGACTAGAAGTTCTTGAGATTAGCGCGTTAAAGTAAATAAAGAAACCCTTTAGCTTCAGCTTTATATAGTATAGATATAAAATTATCCTGTCACGGGGTTTGTTGACAAACTCCTCCTAAACGGTTTGATCAATTCTTATGAATTTTTTTGTGCAAATGTAGTAGATCTGAGAATCGGTCGTTAATTATTTTCCAGAGCCTTTAGTGATAAGGTTGGCCCATGCAGTGGCTGCAGAAATGCCACCATCAATAATATTATTTGTATATTTTGTATATTTATATATTTTGTTCAAAAGTTTGCCAAAAAAGATAAAATAATATTATCGATTGTGGTATTTCTTAAGTGCTTCGTATAGATAAAGTTTTCAAGAAATAGATAGAACAAACGGGATAGTCTAAAAAAGAACAAACGGAGAAGGTACATGACCAAAAAATTGGTTGGCCATCACTCAGAGATTCTCTCTACTTTAATGCGGCAATTTCGATGTCTAACAATTTTATTAGCCCAATGATTTTTTTTTTAATAAGACCAAATGACAATGGTCAAAAGAATGGGCGGCGCTAATACGTACATACCTATGTATGATTTAGTAACTGAATGTGTGTAGATGTTGTGGGTTCGATAATTCTCATATCGACCGCCAGATAATTTTTTATCGATAATTTCAATCAATTGAAATTAGTCGTAATCATGCCTTATTAAGTATCATTATGGTCATAATAGATTTAAGAGCTTTTCAATTGCAATAAAGCTTAATAATGGCTGCCGTAAAAAAACCGCTAAATCAGCTCCTTCCTAGTAATTTTCACACCACTTTGTATGTGATTGGCGATTTTTGTGAGGTCAACGTAAGGAGCCATTGTTTTAGTCGGCTTAAGGTCTCCGATCTTGTGGTTTCCTCCAATATGACCTTCAACTGACAAACGTAAAAAAAACATGGCACAAGAATCGATTGGATTTGCACAACAAAAGGTTGTTGCCCTCGCATTTTGAACCTCTTTGGCGTTCAGTATAAAACGTATGGAAGTCTGTATTGCTGAATAACAGTTAGACCGAAAAGTGACCATATAGATTTGAACCCGGATCTTAGTAATTTCGCGCTCACCAGTACAAGCGTACAAAGATGAAATTTGGCAAAAATACCTTCTTGCCAAATTGCTTATAGTTTGTAGACCGAAATATGAACGGTTTTTTCAATAGAGTCAGATTAGGGAAGTCTAAGGGCAATCGTAATTTTAATTTTACGCAGGCGGAGTCGCGAGAAACAGCTAGTTCTTCTATATTATTACAAGAGATCTAGAATAGACCAAATTTCTTTTACTTTTGACTTCCAGTTTCATATTAAAGCATCTTTGTTATAAAAAATTTAGTAAGGTAAATTATAAACCTCTGTTCGTAAACAGCGAATTTCATTAAATTAAAAACTTTGCTCCCTCTATTTATATATATAATTAACAAACTTTCGCCCTCTTTTTCCTAAAGGGATTAACGGACCATAATTACTAATGTAAGAGACTATAGAGTTATCGACGCCCATAAACAACACGCGTAAGGTCGTATTTTTATAAATGAAATCCAAAAAATGATAATTAATTCACGGATTTCAATATCTTAAAATCGATTTCGGGTTACAAGGCCGGCAAATTATCATTTCTCATTAGTAAGTATGTTACATTTTACAATTAAGTACAACTTAAGCGTGTTCATATTTTGCATGTACCGTACTGGTAAGATAATTAAGAAACGATTAAAAGTACAGTGACCTTTATTTAAATTAACACTAACGGTGCTTCGACCAATATTTTTATTTCTTTTATCGTGCATATCTATACACTAGCTGTGCCCGCGATTTTGTCCGCGTAAAATTAGGTAAAAAAAAAATGGATTCTATTTTAGCGTGATGATATATGTATAGCCTTCCTCGACGAATGTGCTATCTAACACTGAAATAATTTTTCAAATCGGACCAGTAGTTCCTGAGATTAGCGCGTTCAAGCAAACAAACAAACAATCTCTTAAACTTTATATATTGAGGAATAGACATTAATCTAGGCTCTCAGCACACTAAAAACCTTCACCTAATTTTACGCGGACAAAGTTACGGGTAGAAACTAGTGGTAGTATAAGGAAGAAGTTGTTCAGGTCTTCCCATGGCTTTCCTAAAATGGACTTAAGGTTAGCAGAATTGGTTTTCTAATCATCCACTGGATGACACAATTTGGAATAAAGATCAATTAATTATCAAAAATTTTCCTTACTAAAAATTCATTATGAATTTTGACTCACTCACTTTACACAAAACACAACACATCTAGGCAAAGGCTCAATGCTATACTGCCGAGCGTCGTCTCTCATTCATAAAACATAATACACAGTGTCACAACATTGACTAAACTTTCATAATATTAACAATATAAAAGCCCATTCAGACTACTACTAATTATCCTACTATCTCAGATGACCTTAAATTGTAAATTGTAAATTTTAGCAAGGATTGTCCTTTCTATTACGAGAGACCGCATACAATAGACATACCTTTGCAAGAAAACTAAATTATTTGCTTGAATCCGCGAATAAAACTAGAAAAACCAGTGTAAAATGCTAATGAGCGATAGGCACAGATATGTCTTAAAATCAGTTTTGTAGGCACAAAATTGGATTAGACTTCTCACTGTATAATGAATTAACAATCCTTTAACCCCTAATACCCTAAAATTCCCTACTCCTACCTACCTGCTATGTTTTCTTTCCCGCATAAACCGATGAACCAATTTGAAATTAATTTCGGTATAGAGATAGATTTGACCTTGTGAATAAACAAAGGCTACTTTTTGTCGCAAAAACATTTTTATAAGGGTTTCAAAGTTTTACGCGGAAGAAATCGCTAATTATTACTAGTATGCTGTACTTCATAAATAAAACTTAAATAACAACTCAATTATAAACTAAACAAAATTGTATTAAAGTGGGCAACAATATTACGAATCCATTCATTCATTACAAGTGTGAAAGGGCTCTAATACGAGCAAAGAGTATGACGTCAATATTCATAACAACTCACGGTACACTATACGATGTGGGGAAATCCCTGCTTGAGTCTTTATGTATAGAGTATAGATAAGAAAAGGCATAGACAAAAGAGATCACGATCATTCCGCCATTTTGCTTCACGTGCAGAAGAACCGACTTTATTGATGTTAGGTTTATGTACAGATATTATCTTAACCATATAAAACTTTTTTTATAAAAGCTGTAATAAGTGTTTTATGTTATATATTACATATGAATTATATGCTCTAGTAGTACTTATAAACTTTTCTCAAGAATAACTCTATCTATTTATGGAAACCGCATGATGATCAGTTCAGTATACTTCTGGTCACGTAAAAAATCCTCTGAGCGATAGTGAAGGGGATAAAATTTGCGGATGGGTATAGTCGAACGCGAGGGTTTTATAACTAAACTAATATTTTTTGTAAATAAAATGCTTATTGTAGAAAGGCCAAATAATAGTAAGAACATTGAAACGAAAACAGACTGTAATTTAAATTCAGATTTTTTTAAAAGTCGTAAAACATATAAGTGAGTCAAGTACTTAATTAACAAATTGTGGAATTGTCTACTGTGCCGTTATTGCCGTCTTACTGTATAAAACAATAAACATTATGAGCCATTGGATTTTCTTTCCGATGCAAAAATATCGTGAGCACAAAGTTTTGTGGTTGTTTGTGCCTTCGAAGCGAACAAACCTGATCTCAGGTCGACTGACGCAACAATAGCGCATGCCCCCCACAGGAGTGTCATTATGAGAGCGATTCTTCCGAGCTCCTCCATGACAACGTTCTCCCGTCCCAACGCTCCTTACCACCACTTTTACCGATAAATCTCGCTCTGCAGGTACATCGCCAGCGGACTTTTTACGTGCCGAGAACTGTAGTTTTCGAGTTGTCGTTATCATAAAGTTTATTGTATACAAATTGTAAAATATAGTAAATACTTAGTTCTCTTTTTTCATATTTATGAAGTAAAAACATATAAATTTAAGTGCAAATTCTGCAGCCCTTAGCACATCTGCACAGAACATTAGCCCTGTCGGAAATGATTAGTAATATAGACATTCTAATACAATGTCGCAACAATAGATGGCGTTATTATGTTAATTCAGTTTTATTAAAAAACTATTACTATTTTTCAGTAAATAGATAGATTGGGAGAAGAAAGCTTAGGAAGAAGGCTGAGAAGGTATAAGAAGGTGAGTGACTAATTTTAAATGGTTGAAATTATTTATTAAAAGCATGTACATATTATTAATTATAACTATGTATTATTTGAACTTATCTATAACAATAATGTATCATATTGTATAAAGGTACTAAGTTTTATTGAAGCTATTACTTACTAGCTGTTTCCCGCAACTTCGTTCGCGTAAAATTGCGAAAAATCCATTCTTAGCGCATGTCTAACTGTCTACTAACTGTAAACTGTCTCTTTGACAAATTTCATCTTTGTACGTCCCGTGGTTTTCGAGATTTCATGTTAGGTGACATTTCGCTTTTATATATTTACTATGGTATGGTTCCTGAGAATGGTATGGTTCCTGAGAATAGCACGTTTAAGCAAACAAAGAAACAAACTCTTAATGTGTTTCCTAAGATTTTTAGCGCTGTTCCACCTGTTGCAACACGGTGTAGAAAGTGTATGATGCTTTTATAATCTGTAAAATAAATAAACAGCATTAATAAAATAGGTGGGCTTAGACCAAACGAACATAGAACTACGGCTGGAACAAGCATACAGAAGAGCATGCTTTTTTCTCAAAGACCGACAACGCATCTGCGAGCCCTCTGGTGAAACACTCGAATAAGATCCGAATATTTTTGAACGTAGAGAACAACAAAAGAATGCTTTACGTCACTTTAATTTACATAATCTGATAGAGTTGGGGTAGAATGAGCATTTGCTCATCTAGGGATCTAGCACGAACATTCCTGGTAGTCTTACATACTTTTACGTTCGAAGCCGAACTTCAAATGAAGCAAGAATGAAATCAGAACTCGCACGTACCGAACTCTGTAACGTGTAACGAACATGTACGTCGTGTAAAATAGAGGCACGAACCTGCATTTGAAGTTTCGTTTCGAACGTAAAAGTATGTAAGACGATCAAGAATGTTCGTGTTAGGCTGATGTAAATAAACTTTAAGTTCCTAATTGAAGTTCGATGCGATAGCGCGAAAGTAAATTAGGGCCTTCTTAGACATCGATATGTGTGATCGCACGTTCGTACAAACTAAGTTCGATGGAATCGCGCATTCGTGTTCTATTTGGTAAAGTAGGTATTTGTGGGTCACAATACCACTTAAGGTGTTCCCTAAGAAAACATACACATTTCTGAAAGACCTCATCGTCAAGACGCATCGGCAAACGTTCTGGTAAGGTAGTTGTCTATGGGCATTGGTAGTCACTCAGGTGAGCCGTATTGACCATTTGCTCTTTGTTTTAAAATAAAACGTGACCAAGAGCTTATCAAGACACTTATATATGATGGTTCCGTATCTCACGCGCGAAAAGGTTGTTAAATAACTTCAAAAATTGTTATCCGATTTCGCTCAAAATAATTTGTCTAATGAGTTTTTGGCAAGCCTTATCAACATAAAGAATTTCAAGTGTCTACATCCAATAGTTTGGGTATCTTACGGAGGTGCACCTTATGCGAGACAGACGGACGGACGGACGGAGCGAAATTATAAGAGTCCCTTGTAGAAGTACAGAACCCTAAAAAACACACTAAGCAGTCATGATTACTACCGACAGAAGGAAAAACTTAAAATTATAAACAAGCAACGTAAGCCACGTGACAGTGTCGATGAGAACAGAAACATAAATGCAGAAGACTTCTAACAATTCATACCGACATAAAAGAAGCCAAGGACAACTGGGTTATCCCTCCAGCAGTCAGCTTCGCTGGCTGCCGAGAGCGAATCATCAGCACCAGCAACGCCTTACGCACTGGTATGTTGCAAGTGTACCAGGGGCACTCGTATGCAGCACTGGATATACCTTCGCTCTGTAAATACAGGAAGCAAAAACCCTCGGTATCATTAAACGAAAATTGCTCGGACGGAGGAATATGAAATTTGGCACAATTTTAGTTTATAGAAAAGTGAGCGGGCGTATGCTATTTGTTTTATAAAATATGCATTACATATTAAATTATAGCCTCACGCACACCAGTGCTAAACGATTTACACACACATTTACACATTTTACTATAGATACTTGTGTGAAAGCGTAGTCATGACGAAATGTTGATTGTCATATATTATAATGTCATTGTACAAAGAATTCATCCGCGTAAAAAGTGGACTTGCAAAGCACCTTGATCTGGCCATATCCAAAAATCCGTTCTAAGCAAATGTTTACTAAGTGAGTGAGAGTTAACCTCCTTGTTAAATATCAACTTTGTACGCCGCGCTGTTTTCGACCATTCGCATTTTAAAAAAAACCTTTTTATACCGACAATTATAGTAGAATATCTGAAACTACTGATCTTTTATGTAAACAATTTTATAATAATTTAATATTGAGGAAGTCGTATTCTTAAAAATACCGTTTCTTAAGTCGTAAGATCTCATCATAATAATTAGATCATTCGATCTAAAAAAAAAGGATAGGAAAATAAAAAAATAAAATAAATATCCAAAAATTTTTTAAATTACATATTTGTGATTAAAATTTAAGATTCAAAGGCTAATTCAATTTTAACAGAGAAATTGGGGTACTGCGCACAAAAAGACAATCATAGATATTAAACTCAATCATTGAATATAACGCGGAAAACGTCGCGGAACAAAAAATAGTCATTGTTAAGTGGAGTAATTCTTCTTAACTAATTTACGGTCACACTCTAGTCCTCATTAAAATTTATCTAGAAACAAGTTTTTCAGGTCCAGGTCTTTTCGACATAGGTTTCCCTAATGTGAAGGTCACTAGTTGGTGAGACCAGAATAATCCGTATTTAACATAATTATAATTTGTAGCATAATTAAACCGCACTACAATAGTCTTAAGCGCTTTGCAGGTTGTGTGAAACAAAATTATAATTGTTACTACATATTATATGTGTTATTTACTTTATTCGATTCTCCTATAATATTATTGTCTTCTGTTTCCCTTTCCCTTTTCAATTTTCCTTTTCCCGTTCCCGTCCCCGGTCCGTTACGTTCCGTTCCGTTCCCGTTCCAATTTTCAAATAAATATACAAACCTTGTCCTAACAATAATGAATATAACAAATAAAATATCCACATGGTGCAGTTGTCCGGATATTATGCGCTTACATACGTTTTGGAAATTCAGTTTTATTTCTATAGACTATTTTTTTTTAATGATAAATTAGACCCCATACCTCTTGTTCTAGGTGGCTTCCTTGGTAGCAGTACAAAAAAACTTGCAGCATCATCCCTAACAGGTATGCCACCATTGATATGGTACGAACCCAGCTTACAGATTCCTGCAAAATGTAATACTTACATTTGTCTGTCTGTCTTATAATGTCGGTACTGTAATCCCCCTATAATATAGTACGTTTATTCCAAATTATAGGAAAACGCGTTTTAGGATTATTCTCGTACAACGCGCTTGTACGGCCCCGTTTAAATACAAAATACAAATACAGAAATATTTATTTTCCAAACAGGTTATTTGTTTCAATACAGGGTGTTAGGGCCAACCCTATACGTTACAATTACTAGAACTTGTGGCGGGCGGCCCCGCTATTCTATAACATTACATATCTTAAGATACCCATTTTGAAATTTAGAAAAATACAACAAAAAGCGGCCTATTTATACATGACAGTGTGAGTATAGATCAGTGTGTATATATAATATTATGTGTGTGTTTGCGTTTGTGTATGTATGTACTGGTGTGTTTGTGTTCAAAGTCCAGAATAATATTAATGTGTTATAAAAGCTTCGTGTTATAGGAGGGATTAGAGTAATTACATTATAAAGAGGAAAGATTTCATTGTTTCTTTGCATTGAGTAGGCTCCGAAACTCCTGGACTGATTCAGAAAATTCTTTCACCATTAGAATCCTTTATTTATTTTTTGTTGTCCCAGGGGGAATCTCCTCAACAGATACCCGGTCCTAAAGGGGGTTCGGACCGGGTTATGTCGGGTTGAACCGTCCCAGAAGGGGATCGCCCCGACCGACTAAAACCCCTGGGCACTCCCGCTTCGTCTCAATGAAGGGGGACTGGGCCGGTCGAGCCTTTCCATCCAGTCCCCACCATTAGAAACCTACTTTATACCTAATGAACATAGGCGATAGAATATTTTCGAAAAGTTAGGTATCTTTACGAAAACTTAGATAATATACTTTGCGACGCCGGTGCAGGCTATGTCTTTGATAAAATGAATTTTGAAGCGAACTTTACGCGCATGACAGTAAATATAAAACGAATTTTCTTCCAACCACGCAGTAATGTTATCATTAAACATACATACGCGAGCAGAAAGGACGCCTTTTCTGCTCAGAACCAAAACAGTGCAGTAAATTTAATTACTGTATCTGTATCTGTATCTGTATCTGTATCTGTATCTGTATCTGTATCTGTATCTGTATCTATATCTATATCTATACTAATATTAATACCGTGGTACCGATTACTGTCGAACAGTGGTTTTCGAAATTTCGTTATAGCTTTTATATACTTTATTGTATATTCAAGAAAGGTAATCCAAACTTTAATGTTAAGTTTCAAGAGTCAATTTACTGATGTCATATATATGTATATGCCTTATATAAAGCCTTCACCGTGGGACTAACAGGAGTCATTAGGGGATGTCAATCTCGAACATTACGCTTAGATACACCGAATTGGATGGCTTTGATTGACGACCTTTGATCATTGAACACGACACGGCAGTCGGTCGTCAACAAATATCGGCAACGCATAAGCGAATCTTCCGGTATTGCACTCGTGCACGGACTTCAAAGTCAAAGTTTAATTTCTTAGTCGCGTAGGGTTTGACAGAAGATCTTGTGATTTTCTTTTGTATAGTCGACCAAGGAATTGGTTTGCCGCGGTAAAGTCGAATGTCGCTTGTTCGTCAATTAGTTAAAAGGCTCGTTTTTGCTTGTCATACATTACGTTAATTTCTAAGAATGGCCTTTAGCAAAATTTTCTTTATGTAAGGACTGTCATGCAAAATGACAGAGCACTTTCTTGCTCGACTATACAAATATAGTCTTTAAAACAATTTATTACATATTCCGAATGATATTCGACTTAAAGCGAAGTTTACGCAGGTTCGCGCCTTGAGGGCCTAGAATGAACATTCTCGATAGTTTTACTTACTTTTACGTTCGAAACTGAACGTCAAGTGAAACATTAACAGTTTTACACAACTTAGTTGCTAAATACAGCTAGCATGAATGAAATCGGAACTCGCACGTATCGGATCCTCGACTTTACGGCCATGTAAGTCGTGTAAAATGGAAACACGAACCTTCATTTGACGTTTCGTTTCGAACGTAAAAGGAAGTAAAACTATCGAGAACGTTCGTGAAAATAATAACAACAAACTCAGAAGGTACATTTTTGACGTGAAACCGTCTTTATACGCGTTGTGCATTTGGAACAAACCATAATACTCGCGACACCGTTACCGTGCCGACACCTCTAGTTGCGTTCCACTGACGAAGTTTTCACGAAGTGTTTTTCGTTATTACCATTTCACAATAATTCTTCGCATTGAGATTCGTGCAATATACCATCGAATTTCGCAATGCACGATACCCTTTTAAATTAAAAAAAGGGTTCATGAATAATTTATGCTATCTTCAGATTTAAAATTCTAATTACCGAGACAAGCCGATGCTGGGACAGGACAGCGTCTGTTAAATTCACTTAGTATATTAGAACTTGTTAACACAGATTAATAAAAGAAAGAAAAGTGAATTGCCGCACATGTATGTAATTTATTTGGTTATGTTATAACTCATCTGAGTTATATAGACGTTTGGTTTTATAATCTAAGTGCAATAAAAAAATATCTTACTGAAGATAGCTGCTGGTCGTCATATTATACTGTTCTATTTGACAATTAATGTAACATACGTTTGTTATTTCGCTTTGATATTATCCAATAATAAAAATGAATACATGTGTGTGTAAATCGTTTGGCATTGGTGTGCGTGAGGTTTTCCTTTATCAATCTAATGTATTAAAAGTGCATATTTTATAAAAATATTAGCGTTCGCACACCTTCCTTTAAATGAACTATTATTGTGCCAAATTCCATACTCCTCTGTTCGCGCAATTTTTGAAAAATAGTACCTAATGTTTTGACCTCGCTGTATATAAAAGAGGATTTCAGATTCATGCTGCTAATAAATTAAAGAAGGAATGGTTAGCTACGTTGACAATTATTATCTTCCTGTTGCCATATATATATGCAGATTCGAATAAAATACCGCATACTTATCTCCCTCCCCTGCCTAGCCAAATCTGGTATGATCCTACTAGTGCGGCTTTAGATGTCCTTTCTAGTAATGAACTTGTGTTCTTGACAAGCCAAGGTCTTTTAGTAGGTTGTATAGGAATTTTGCTGGGATAAAATATTTTTATTAAAGGGGTTTTTCCATACATGTTTCGTGTTTCTCTACATGTACAATGTTGTTACAAAAGAAATAGAAGATGAGACAGGGAGAGTTTTTCTCATTATTAATTGCCATATAAAAACATAGGTGTTACGTTTCGTTTCTCGCTAGAGCGTAGTTTCATAGTTTAGCATAATAATTATACTTCAAAGTTTAAATAGAGTTTCATATTCCGGCTTATTCGTGAATTAAGCTAAGTACTTAGTTCCCCGTCATGGACGTAGCGATTATGTAAACAATTAAGGCTCATCTACACGAGCTGAATTCACTACCATAAAGCTTAAAGGCGATTATTAATTAGTAAATGGAAATATCTTCGAACAAGAAATTACTGTGTAAGTTTATGCAATGTAAGCTAAAATTAACGATATTGATCGTTACATTTTGCATAATCAACTTTGCGCTATTTCAATTAAAATAGATTGTGTACCTTACACACATCGCCCGTTTTGTGCGGCAAAAGGTTATTAATCATTTCATTTGCAGCTGTTTATATATTTTCTGGAGTTGAATACATAACTATTACCATTTTTAAAACTTTTCTTGCTAAATATGTAGTATCAAACTTTTACAATGGTATAGAATGCGCGACACTTGTTCTTTTGGTCGACTTATACTTAGCTAGTAGCTTTTTGATTCAATGCATACATTTTATATGAAATTTAAAGGGAGACATAAAACCCGTGGTAATTTTATATGGAAATAAAAAATAGTGCAGTAATAAAATTTCATACAAAATTACTCCACTGTTTAGGTTCTAAGCAGTCAAGGCGTTACTTTTAATCGATAATGTAGTGAGTGCTGGTAATATTACTGCATAGTTGGAAGGAAACTATTATACAAACATACATAACTATTATATTACTTTCGATTATTACATTTTACTTATCGAAAATGAAAAATATTTAATATTGCTAAACTTGCATAGTGTATTAGAGCCCTAATGGTTTATACTAAAGTGTCAAGTAACTAAATGAAGTCAAATAACTTCGCCGACCCCTAAGTTAGTTTTAAGCTACAAATATAGTAGCTATGCGGGGGTCAAGTTAAGAGACCTAGTAAAAGTTAGTAAATTCCTCGTCCTTTAGAGGCTTTGTCTAAGTCATTTGTGGGACCTTCCTCCATTACTTATCTTGTCAAGTCTCTTAGAACAAACGTCACGATAATTGCTGAAACAATTTTCTAACCATAGATTTGAGGAGTAAAAACGGTCCTGTACTTCATTTTTTTTAAGTTTTAAATTGTAGAGATGAATTATTCACCTCTACATGCAAATTAGCGCGTAGACGCAAACACGCAAGCTCGTCCATATCATTGGCTGACAGTACGTAGTTGAGTCTACAATAAAAACGCGACACACACACATGCGAGCTTTGCAATCTCAGATCATAGGATTATTTCCATGATCTGAGGTTGCAATATTTTAGTGGATGAGCATACATTTTTAGACTCAAACATTTATTACTAACTAGCATTCGCGACACACACACATGCGAGCTTTGCAATCTCAGATCATAGGATTATTTCTATGATCTGAGGTTGCAATATTTTAGTGGATCAGCATACATTTTTAGACTCAAACATTTATAACTAACTAGCTTTGTTTTATCTATTCTAATTTATAAAACTGAAGAGTGTTTGTTTGCTTGAACGCGCTAATCTCAGGAACTACTGGTCGGATTTAAAATATTCCTTCAGTGTTAGAAAGCCCATTTATCGAGGAAGGCTATAGGCTATAATATATCATAACGCTAACGAATTTTGTCAACCCAAAACCTTTATATAAAGTTCCCACCAATATATAACTCTTACTCTTATAGTATGTGATTCATGTCGCGACACGCTTTTGTTCGTAAAACTATTATTTTACCTCTTATAACAAATTTTAGGCCAACCTAACCTCAACATAACAATTACTTGATATAACGAATATTTTCTTCTTCCCCTCCGATTTGTTCAATCGAGGTTGCCCTGTATTACAAATCACTAAGTCTTGAGATTGAGGTTTGTTATTACGGCTCTAGTTAGGTATTCTAAGAGATTATAAAGATACCTAATCAGCTTTGAGGTTTGTTAGTTGTAACATGAGAGCTAAGGTTTATATCTATAATAATCTGATCTCCATAATGAACCACCACGAACTTTTTGAACCAAAGTAAGTCAATGACTCGACTTTAGTTAGGATGAAAATGTTCATGCTAGACCCACAGAAGGAAAGTCTTAAATCGCTTTTAATTAATACTAATGCAACTGTAGCCGCCGCTACATAACGAGATGGCAATGATGTCGAGTGGAAAATGGTTACACCAAAGCAAACTAGATGGCGCTGTACGGATGACGATGACCGCAGTAGAAACACTGAATATCTTTATACAAACCAACTCACGCTAGCGAAGTTTCTTCTTATGATTACTATATATAGACCTTCCAATGAACAACTGTCGACGAAGCGTGTCCGCCACGGGCAACTCCAAACAGCCCGTACACGAAGTCCTTCCTTTCCAGTGGCTGAGCATATCGACAACGCTCCCACCTTTCATTTCTCGCCAAAACCATTCCACCTTGTTATGCCTCTTCTAATCAACAACCATCGTTGACGCTAAAAAGGTCCTCTGTGAGCCTAGCACTAACATTTTCATTAAGTAAAGTCAACAAATCCTATTGGCAGTTGTAATAGGCATCACCAATGAAATCTCTTAAGAGTAGTGCTACCATAATTGAGAATTATGTTAACGAATTCTATAGATAACTGTTATGACCGCAAAGATATGGAAGTTGCTGGTGCCCATAAAAGCAATGTGTTAATTGAATCTACGATTATTTTTACTTAGGTCCTTGAGACTAATAAAGATGAAAGTGCTATCACGTTTTTTGTATTATTTATCACCAACAAAATCCAATACGTTTCGATACTCACGCCGAATATATGGTGACTAAATTTCTGTAAATTTAATGATATTTTACTATTCAAAAGAACTTCTAAAAACACTTAGAATAATTTTAAATTCTGATTATCTAATCAGATTCGCAATCTTGCGATGTTGCATGAGTAATTATATAAATGTTACTTATTAAGAACATTGGAACTTCATTACCGCAAATCGTAAAATGGTTTAATATTAAATTTATGAATTTTATTATCCAAGGCAAAGTCCACTTGCGTAAGGAGCGAACTTCAAGGTTAATTGCTTGTAAGAAAATGTGTTCATTGTCATACTTTAACGCAATGGATTTGACGTGAATATGTATACTGCAAGTTAAAATTATAATTCAAATGATAAAAGTAGATATATTGACTTATTTTAGAAAAAGGTTCATTGTAATCTGTGTTAAATCTATCAGTATTGCCACCATGACAATCATGACGTAAGACGTATGTTATTGGCCGGTCGTAATGGCGGCGTTAGTGACATATCTTATTTACAGTGCTACCATCATTGAGAACCGAACGAGAATTTTTTTATTGGTGGTTGCCATGGCGGCAATGGTATTGAAATAGTGGGTGCCTATAAAAGTATTGCATTGTACGTATCGGGACTTCTTCGCTTACATTTTTGGGATTAATACTACTTAACTATAGCCTGATTTTTAAAATAAATACAAATAAACCAAACCAATAATATATGTGTTGGTTTTTGTTGATATTTCGATACCTTTCACGTAAGTTATTGTAACCCCAGCTCTAGATAGAGGAGAGTGGTCTAAGAGTGGGGAGGCCTTTGCCCAGCAGTTGGACATTATAGGCTAATTAAAAAAAATTAATAATAATAATAAGTTTTTATCATGCTCTATCAACATGGAACATATCATGTCTGTACATCTAATAGTTTGGAAATCCTGGAGGGGGGGGGGCCTTGCGGGCAGACAGATGACCGGACGGACAACTATAAGGGATTCCTTATAAGGGGTCTAATAACGGAACCCTAAAATCGCACTTTCGTGGCTGTGGTTTTCTATAGGATAGAATTACTTTCTTTACTTACTAAAAATCGGAGGAAATCGGAACTCGCACGTATCGACTTCTCGACGTCACAACGAAGTAGCCAAACGGTAACAAGAACCTTTATCTGACCTTCAGCTTTGAAAGTTAATGACAGTAAGCTGCCGAGAAATTTTCGTACTAGCGAATGTAATATGCCTAAATAAAAGTACTAATATGCCTAAAGATCTATGTAACAAATTAGAACTCTTGTTATTCCCTACAAAAATAATTGCCTAAAAGTCTTCCAAAAAAGTAGTAGAACGATAGTCACTATAAATAAGAAGAGCTTTATTAATTGCCATAAAGATATAAGACAATAAGCTATGTAGGCCCGACGCGGCGGCATAAACTCGCCTAATTGACTCATCGTAATTTGTACAACGTAATTAAAAAACTTATGCCGCCAAATAAATTTAGATGGTAAATGTTAATTAAAGTAATAATTATTCCTACCGAATTTAAGGATGTTGGATGCAGTTTGACCATAAACGAGGCAGTACGTATTGTCAGACGTGGTGGTAGTGCACAGAAATCACAGATTCTGTGTGAAGAGTGGCCAGAAACAAAGAGAGGACTATGCCTAACTGTGACTTATAGCAGCGGGTATATAATTAGGTAGCGCCACGCTTGCATTCCTTTTGGTCTGCAACCAAATTAGGGCATCGCGTCCGGGTACCAGTAACTCGCTATCACATAAGACCGGTGTGAAATGGCGGCAATGCTGTCATGTCAACTGATGATATTGTTGTCGCGTTTAGTTTGGTTTGTGAAAGTTCTCGGTAGTTTCTTTTTTTTCTGTCCCCTTAACGTTAAGGTTAGGTTAGGTAAAGTAAGGTTAGGTAACTCCATTGTAAAGGTGAACATCGCATTTGCATTCCTCCTGGTGGTGCAGATGCCTATAAACGTCATTAGTTATTTAGGTGAAGATGTTTTCCCCTTGTAATATATAAAGAAATAGTTTTCGTAGTAAATATTACTTGTCAAATATAGCCATATATGTCTGTATTGTTTGTGTAAAATAATTGGCTGTTTCCTATAAAATACACATGAATGACTAACTAACCTTAGGAAAAGACGACCGTGTGTTAAATTGTGTTATTTATCACGTATTAAAGTAGAATCGGATATATATTTTGGCAGAAGGTGAGCAGGTCACAGAAAAATACTTTAACAGGATTGCCAAAACCGGTTGGCTAGGCTTATTTTATTTTTTGATTATTTTTCAAATTAATAATCTTATTATTAAAAGAACAACTTTCTAAAGTACTTGATGATATGATAATTGCACGTTTTTATTTTTGTACAAAAAATATTTAATTCGTCCTTTGATTTGTTTTTTCTTCATAAAATTTCTTAAATTAATAATTTATCATATTTAAGAATTAATAAGTACATACCGCATATAAAAGCACTTGGAAATTTGAAGGAACAGTTATTTAGAAGTTACATTTTGCATTTTTAGGTAAAAACAAATTAGATAGAAAGATAGATAGATAAAATCTTTATTGCACACAGTAAATGAATTTTACAATATAAATAACTAACTAAACTTAAAACTATAAATACGCGTGCAAAGGCGGTCTTATTGCTAAAGCAATCTCTTAACAGACAACCTTTGGCGAGGATAAAAATGATTTTTTTTTTCATTTAACCCCATCGAGTATGGTATCAATGAATAGCTCTTTCAAAATAAAGGCAGGGTCTTATACACAGCTTTTTTTATTCAGCCTTCAAGGTGGTCTAAGGGTGGAAAAGTTAACCAAGTATTATTAATAAAATATTGTTCATCATTGAAATAAAAAAATAATACAAATTATAAAAATATAGCGCTAAAAATCACTAACAAGTACTTATAAACTAAACCTAAGGGAATGAATTAATTTTGACTAAGTGTCATTTAAATGTTCGTGAAATAAAATTTTGATAAATAAAATTTAAACTTCATAAGGTTGTTGCAAAAAAGATCAATATCCAGCGGACCATCAACATCATTCATTTTACATGTTTAAACTTTATACATACAACATTTGCAAAAGATAAGCTCTTATGAAATAATTATGTCGCATTTTTGGGCACAGCCATCCATCTTACAGGAGGGATGAGTTGATTTTTCATCGATCAAGCTACATCAATGAATATTGAAAAATTATTCATTGCTCAGAACGTAATAAATACAGATTAAATTTCTTCCAACAGAATTAGAAGCACAGCTGAGTTTTTATATTGATAATATCCACGGGTCACAGTTACAGCTTAACAAGCATGCAGGTGTTAATAAGTACATGAGAATTTACTCAGAACCTAAGCTTTCACCCTTCATATAGTAAGTTAGGCCTTATGACCCAGGGATCCGAGCCATCGACAATTCGACCACTCAATACGCAAGTGACCCGAAGGCTTGGTGGCAGAGACGATCTTAGTGTAAATATTTCAAATTCGAGTTCATTTCAAGACTGGTATCTAAGATTTATTTGTCATTTTAAAATTTAATATTATAATTTTTTTATGATTTGAAGTTCTTTTGAGACGATTATATTATTTTAATTTAAATAAATCTAGGTTAGAGAGTCACTAATGGGCAACCTCTACAATTAAAGAAAGGAACGGAAACTATTTGTCATTGAAGGCTCTGATGTCACGTTCATTCTAGGAGGACGTAGATAAAGCTCTGTTTTTTCTTAGCGTAGTGATTCTACTACTTTTAATTATGTGGGACAACACGACATTTGTAGAGTTGTCTTAATTATGATTGGTTGCAATTCCTTTCATCTAAATTTCTAATTATTTCATAAAATTTTCTCCTTTCTAAGAAATGTCTTTTATGTCTTAATAGCTTATAATTTTGAAGATATTTACAAAAAAAACTAAATGTCTTACTTTATTTAAACTCCTTGTCTATTACTTTTTAGGGTTCCGTAGTTCTACAAGGGATCCTTATAATTTCACTCCGTCCGGTAGTCCGGCCCTAGCATTTCCAAATTATTATTCTAAATACATTTATAGCGTATCAGATACTGAACCCTTCTATATAAGCGTGTCTTGACACGCTTTTGGCCATTTTTGAAATATTTTATGAGCTAAACAACGGTTCCGATTTATTTTTTCATAGATCATTCTGGGTTGACTGAGCTATAGCATGTCTTTTCACCATTTCAACTTGTCGACTAGATTATCCGGACAAAGATACAATTACTTTATGAACGTGATATTCTATTTATTTCGAGAAATGTAAACTAAATGGTAATTATAGTTATATGTCCCGTGTAGTAGATGTGTTGATTTACTGACCCGTTAGTAAGAATATTCTGGAACATTTGCAAAAAGCATGGTCTCCCTTCCCTCAGTGCGTACAGAATGTGATACACATGTCGTCAACTATCCTTGCCCTGCTGATTTATTGATCACTAGTGACATGTGGCCAGGGTTTGTTATGTTAGCCGATTTTTTACGACGGGAAGGATTTGGGGGTGGACGCAAGTGCAGGCAGTAAAAATCTTTTTGTGTGGTCTATGACCCATCGATTTGAGATGAAACATCTGTTTTTGTTATTTGCACAAAAAGTTACATTGCGCAATATAATTGACCGTTTAGGGAGCTCCTTAAAGTATTCTTCTACTTGTACAATAATAAATACGGAGTTCAGTCTTCCAGATTCATATGGGTAAGTGTTGACTGACTGGTGACGTCACGTGACATAAATCAAGACGGGAGACAGGTTATGGCCTGCCGCAGTTAACACGGCCGGCTCCGAAATCCGGCCGAATTTATACCCGAAGAGACATCGGACCAAATGTGAAACGCGCAGCGGGAATAACAAACGTTTTTAAGGCTGATATATGGCGCGAAAGGGGGCAAAAGAAATGTTAAACTTTAGTTTATGGCACGGCCGATATTACACATTTTGTTTAGGATTTTAGGATCCGACAACCCCTTATGGTTTGCTTTTCAATGTCAAGGTTATTGGTTCTAAATGGCCGCTGTTTTTTTCAAATAGACAGACGGTTAGAGATTTTCCGAAAAAATTAAAATTTATAGAAATTTGTCCAAATGGTTGAATTCAAGGTCGATAAATTCGCAAGTTTTAGCTCGGCAATATAATAATAATAATAAATTCTTTAATTCGGATTATCATGCATATTGTGTTAGTATGAAAAAGTAAAGTTGAAAAGTTTTCTAACCTCGCGTTTACCGTCTATTATCTATGTTTAGCCGCCTCGTGAACGATCCCATGAAATTACATTAGGAAAATTGAGTGTTTTGTTATCCTGATAGACTATTTGCGGAAAATAAATTGTTTCATCAGCGCGACGTTTGTTTTGTTTTCGCGCCTGATGGAAAAAAACGTTACGCTATTACGGCCCGCATAATGTGTGTTTCTATTTATGTGTAGTAATAGGGCTCAAATACGAGTTTGACATGTTGTTTTATTTTGTTGGCGTTGAATCGATGAACGGCGGGTGTGCGCAGGATAAAGTATGACGCGTTGTCACGTTCCGCCTGAGCCGAGCGTGAGACAGGAAGCACGATCGGCCCAAGTGTTCGGCGTAAAATTTGTATTTAGTTATGACGTTAAAATTATCGTCCATAATCTGTTTTTTTTTTTTAAATAATTAATCTTACTTTTTAATTTATAATGTGTTATTTTGCATATGCTATATATTACTGTCTATGTAGTGTTGTTTACTCTTTTTATTACTTTATTATAATGAGTTTCTATAATTTCAAAATTAATTTAACAACTTTTTATTCAGTTAAAAATTCTTTGTTACATTTTGTTGCATAATCTCATTTGTGTCCTCTCCATTGAACGGGACATTGGCAAAATATATTGTACCTAAGCACAAAAGTAAGCCATATAACAAAGAAAGAGGAAGAAGCTTAATTTTGAAATGAAAATATCTATAAGCGCGTTGGGTACTTTTTGAGATTGGAGAAAACCATTGAACACCCGACCCTATCCAACTTATCACACTCTCGGAACCCCCTCAGCAATGGTGTGTGATCACATAATTTTAAATTTTACGCATATGTATTAAAAATATTAGAAAGCAAACAGCGGTTTAATTTTTTTGTACATTGATCTGTGACGTCACAAAACATGTGACCCTCCCCCTGCCTGTTGACAAATACTGTCACATTATGGTTATATCCTACGGCCCCTTTATTGTGTTACGTTACCTACGGACGACGCCTTGAACTTTTTTAAAACTTATCACAGAAGAATCTAATATGATATTACCCCAGGTTTCGGTTTTTCAAACGAAACCTCAGAAATTTAATTCCGTCCTTCTTCCCTTGAATTATTTGTTTATTTATAGCTGTATATGAAATCTTAATTATTTGTACAATGACATTGTTATATTTGACTAATTAATATGCGTACGGCCGTCATGACTGTCTTTTCCTTCATTTGTAGAAGTCATTTCTCAAGAAAATATCCCGGAGAGACATTTATGCGCTTGTGTTTTCGTAATCGCTATGTTACGTACTAGTGCCAGCCAGGATCAGTCAGTCCGATGGCGTCCACGATCGAAGACGCTGCCATACCGTTCCTGTATCATCTGTCCGTAACACATGTCCTATAACAAATCTTGTTTAACTGGAACATTGTTTTAGTTCTATGTTTCTGGAGGTGAGCGTGACAACTGATACGGAGTTTCAACTTTTTCAGTTGTCATCGTTATCCTAATTTTAAGTTACATTTGTTCCTTTAAACTGTTATTCAAATAAGTTTTCAATTTTATCCTGAATAAGGTAGGTACAATGCAGATAGATATACATTTATTATTCATATAAAAATCTTTTTTTTTAAATTGGCTATTAATGAAAAACGCATGAAAATCCGTAACGTAGTTTAAAGATCAAAGCGGAAGGGAATGCACGCCCCCCTAAACGACTAAAACTCCGCTAAACCGATCACGGGATTAACTTGCAGTGCGTGTTTGAGTTTACAATAAAATTGATGCACACATGCAAGCATGCGTTGCAATTAATTTCAACTTTCACACTTTAAAATAACGAAAGGATTTCAGTCAAGGGGTGTGCATTTTTCGACTGAACGCACTTAGTTAAGGAAGCAAACTTACCAAAGCTGTGGTCTCTAAAGGAGGGAAGAGTGAAATCGAACCACGAATAGCCAATATTCACCTTGCACGTCATCGTTCCAAACTGTTCGTAATGAGATTGATGAGCCCTAGAAAATTTTCAACACTTTGATTATCGATATGTATATCGTTTTGATATTTTTGATATCTGACTGGCCCGTTGGCGCAGTGGGCAGTGACCCTGCCTACCGCTCCGGAGGTCGTGGGTTCGATTCCAGGCTCGAATGTGGGTCGAGGGTACTATCTATACGTATATATTTATATATTTCTACAAAAAAAAATGTATATAACAGGCGTCTGTTACCTATAACACAGGCATTAAGTTGTTTACCTTAGGAATAGACGTTCGTGTGTCATATAGTCCTGTATATATTTATTTATTATTTAAATATATCAACACTTTGATTAAATAAAAAAATCACAATATGACACTGGTTTCTTCGTTCGTTCTTCTATCTATATATATATTAATTCGTGAAGCAAAAACTTTCTGTACCATTTAACGAAAATTGCGCGGAAAGAACAGTATTAAATTTGGCACAATAATAATTTATATGGAGGAATGTGCGAACGCTAAGACTTTTATAAAATATCCAAAGGATCTTTAGTAGATATTAATTATGTAAAGAAGTTATATTTTCGGGTCAGATTTTGTCCTATTGCGGTTGTTTTTAGTCATTACTAATTGTCAGTAACCCTAATTCTCTTTATCTCCGAATAGGAACCTTCCTTGGACTTCAAAGGATATTAAAAATAAATAATTTAATTGATCCAGACATTCTCAAGTTATGGCGGAAGCACATACAGGTTAGCGGTATATATTACCGTAAAATGGAACGGCCAAGAAAGAAATGACGTCGTATAATCTCCGAGGCCACGCTCCGGTTCGATTCATGGTCGGCACCATCGCAGTGTTACTAAATTTTAACCTAAAATGTGTGTAGAAGAAATTTCGCAAAATATTGTACGTCCATTGCTTACTTTTTCAGCGTTTCAAAGTATTCTTGACTCCATTTCTCCCTGGCGATGGAACTGATGACAGCAGGGGGGTGAAGATCGCAGTCATAGTCGAAGTACTTACTGGTC
Source organism: Charaxes varanes (assembly GCA_024363005.1). Taxonomy (NCBI): domain Eukaryota; kingdom Metazoa; phylum Arthropoda; class Insecta; order Lepidoptera; family Nymphalidae; genus Charaxes; species Charaxes varanes. Next base: position 2,039,321 of record JANCMC010044589.1, on the reverse strand, counting down.
GCCTTCCACACACCTTGGAAATCAACTTGTACTGATTCGTCCGGGTTATTTTGAGACCTACAATATGGTTACAAAACAACTTCATTCACCGTACGGACAAAATTTTCAAATAATAAAAACGAACAAGTACTACAAGACCTTGGCTTGTCAAGAACTATCATAAGTTCATTACTAGAAAGGACATCTAAAGCCGCACTAGTAGGATCATACGTGTCTTGACACGCTTATATAGAAGTGTTCCGTATCTGATACGCTATAAATGTATTTGTTAAATAACTTCAAAAGTTGTTATCCGATTTCGTTCAAATAATTTTCCTAATGAGTTTTTAGCATGTTCTATCAACATAGAAAATTTCAAGTCTCATGGTGGAAAAACGGTGGTAAAAGAATGAAAGGGGTAAGGGGTAGTGGGGGAATAAGGACCACATGATTTTATTAATTGTATAAAAGTATTAAAATAACAGGGGAACTCGTGGGTTGAAAAAAAAATGTAAGTTTGGGGGACCATTTGAGAGTGTCGAATACCCAAATCTTGTGATTGTAAAAGGGAGTCCAAGAAGTAATCTAAGTAAAGGTTGTAAGTGTCATTGAGGATTTAAATTTAAAAAAAGGAATGAATACTACACTATCAACAGCGTAACAAAGCACAGTACTTTACTGACTTTCTGTTGTCCATAAACGCACTTATAGTTTTAAAACCAAAGCATTTTCAGGAGATAGACTCTGCAAAGGTAGTTCGTTAAGTCAACCTTTCACAAATTTACGGCAACTAATTTAGCTTTGTGGTTGTCGTCAGTTAGTTTTTATTGAAATGTGGAGGTTCTCAATTCAACCGTATTTTTTTTAAGTGTTGGCTGGATGAACCTGATAATTATTTTTTTATTTGATAGCTGTTGCCTCTCGTGTGTTCCAATTTCAAATGGGTCTAGTTCTACAATTTGAAGTCGGTTTTTTAAAGAAAGATTATAACATTGCTCAACTTAGGAATGGGTGACTCTGCAAGGCAAAAAAAATGTTTTGTGTCTCGAAGTTGACATAACACTTCCTAATTAGGATTTCCGTTGTGTATCAACTGCTTCACGGTAAGGATTATTGGTTAGGGATAATTACGTGGAAAAAACCTTGGAGAGTTAATCCGTAAGTATTAATGAGACACCGGCTTATTCCTTGTAATGATTTAAGTCTTAGGAAGCGTCTCCGATCGGACAGGTATTATATTTTGAGTTATATCCCTCGTATCGCCCAAGGCAGCGCTGCGGAAGAAGCGTTCGATAGCCAGTTTATTATGCGGATAATTTAAGCTGTAAAAGATAAAGTTTCTTGCTTCAAATCGCCGGTTTTACACACACTGCGGTTAATGTTTACTTCTCTATTGTAATTATTCTTTGGAATTATAAGATGTACGACTTAGAAAGTAAGTTTTGAAATCTGAATTTCAAAATTTTTAGATTTATTACATTTAAATGGTGATGACAAAAAAAAAATAGCCGACTGAGTTTGTCGCGGGTTCTACGCATTTAAGTCGTAAATTTAATCACCAAATTTTCACAATAATTGAAAAAAAATATATATGCATTGACCTTCATAAGTGCTTAAATAATTCTCTATATATAAACGATTTTGATTTTGATTTTGAGGATTTTCTCGCGCCCTGATCTGATATGAGTCCACAGCTAACTCAGTCGAGTTTATTTTATATAAGGTAAAATTAAATGAAGACGTTGATGAAGATATTCAAACTTGAGTCTTTTTAATCTAACTGTACTCTACTCTAAGGTAGAGTTCACCAAAATTTATTCGGAATTTTCTCTATGTCATAAGTTAAACAGAAATATAGAAAAGGCTGAATACGTGTAATTCTATGATGTTTCTGTACAACTGTTGGTGTTTCTCTTTGTGTTTTTGATAGAATTATATCGATGAAGTCCTTCGTTGTGGGAACCACAGATATCTTCTTAAGAAATCAATCAGTTAACATTTAAGAAACCTTTATTAAAGGCCGAGATATTAGGAAAAGGATAACGTGATAAAGTATAAAGAAAACATTAAATAAAGAATAAATGTTTGTGTATTCGAACAGTAATCTAGACAGGAAGTGGTTTCTGTTGTTTACATACACACCTTTATAAATTGTATCCCCCTCGGACCTAAAATCTGATTTACGGCACGAGCTTGTAATATTTAAGACGGCGTCCCTAATCAGCTTTGGCTCGGTTTAATAGTAAATAGATGATCTTCTTCGCTTTACGTCACCCCTAGGTAACGTTAATGTACGATTTAATACCTCAAATGTATAGCGGCTATTATCTTGATATATTATGTTATTAAGAACCTAAATCATATTTGATGCTCATTTGCGGGAGGAGCGGAAAAATATATTTCGCCGCTGCGTTTCAATATACGTGGAATTTCCACAATAAATTGATCCTCTACGGTGCGATTTTGTTATTATGTCAACTACAAGTAGCGGAATTTTTTATCACATTCATATAGCTGATTATTTCAACTTATAACCTAAGTGCAAAAAATTTCAGTGCTGTTTACTTTATACTATGGAATGTCTAAAAGAAAACCAGCTTTGAATTTCGAAAAATGGGATAATTGCCGTTAGGTTAACATAAAAAAATATTGGTTTAGTATTATATAATTAAATCAACATTAAGTAGAGAATAAAGATTTTTTTAAATTGTTTTTATAATAAATAACTTAACTGAATATGACTACAGATAAAACTATGAGCTGTAACTAGTTTATAGATGTTTCATAATTTAGAATTACCATAAACATATAAATAATCGCATGTGGGCTTCCAGGTAATATGTTATCTCAATAAATTACAGGTCCCGGCCGTATATCACAACTTTAAAGCTTCTTCAAAGTAATTAAACATCTAGTAGTCTTATATCTATATCCGAACAGGTAACTGATGTTGCAGTTTAGTTTAGCATTTTCACAGATACTTGTAGTTTAGCATTTCCACGGCATAGTTGTAGTATAGCATTCACACGGCATATTTTTAGTTTAGCATTTACACGGCATATTTGTAGTTTAGCATTCACACGGCATATTTGTAGTTTAGCATTTACAAGCATATTTGTAGTTTAGCATTTACACGGCATATTTGTAGTTTAACATCTGATAGATTTTTATTATCATTGTTTATTGATTTTTGTTATAATTCATTTAATTGTCGTTTTTCTGCGCGGTGTCCAACAAAAATAATGCAATTTGAACCCAAGTCAAAGGACTGCCTAATCAGGCAGCTGTAAAAGGCTAAGATTAAATCTCTATTCATTTTAATTAAAATTAAAAAAAATTAATATACCTATATCCCGATTACTTTCTTAGTTACTTAAATAATATTATAGGAAATATTCAAATAGTCAGTTTTTCCATTACTTTTATTTTTACCTTTATTTTTCAAAATTAAATACCTAATATGCATTTAGTAAATTTGAACAACAAGTAAGCCATGTTCATTTCAAGCCCTTATAAGATATGTTAGACTAGCGGTCCGCCCCGACTTTGCACGGATATTTACATTATCGAAGCTCTCACATGTATCTTTACTTTTTGAAATATATTATTTCGCCTATAATCATCATGGATACTAGTAGCGAAAAATTTTCAAATCAGTGCAAACAAACAATCAAATGTTTCCTCTTTATATTATTAGTATAGAAAATCTATAAAGCTGTTTACATTTTTATTAAACTTAAACAGTTATAATGTACCTGAGGAGGTCGTGGCCTAATCAGTGGTCGGCATTTGAATCGATCGCTAGATTAAGTTGCTCTTGCTGCGACCGGGTGATGGATGGGTGACCGATTTTAGCACTGGTTTTTATTTAATATCCAACCTTCTCCGTGTTTCGGGAGGAACATTAAGCAGTGGAACCCGATTAATGTCACTTTGTGATATTTAGTCGTGAGGTTCTGTAGAAATAGTGGGGGTTCCGAGGATGATGTCAGATGGCAACCGGTTATATTAACTCGCCCCACAGCCATATATATCCTCTGCAATCTAAGCGGACTCTGGTATTTAACCGGGATAACGCTAGGAATTTAAGTGGACCCTGGAACGGAAGGCAGCGTCACTATACTCTGCGCCAACGGGCCAGTCATATGCAATTAGTAAAATACTTTAATTTCCACGTTACAGACGCTCCATTTTTATACATACGTACGTACAGATAAAAAAAACTCATGGAATACGCAGACAGGCAGTATTCTCATAATCTGTCGTCGCCTTCAAAGCGGTAACCAAATCCGTGGGTTCTAATGTTATTTGTTTACAAAACCCGTATCTCCATTCTTACTAATTAATACAAACATATTTGGTAAAGGTCTACAGCACAGACATGCGACGAAATAGTCGTTGTGTGATCGTATTTTACATTATAATTCGAGAGAATCGCTAACGTGTATGTTATTTCATACTTAAACTAGCGTTCTATTTTGATATATCTCGTAATTGTTAGCCCATGCACACAATGTAAGCGCACAAAAAAACGTCTAGTTGTATCATCGCGTTACAAATCATTTCAATTCTCGTTCGTGATTTTGTTGCTAGCCAGACAGGAAGCCAAAATAAGAAAAAATGTCTGCGCTCTCCGCTGTCCCATATTGCGGACAGGCCGTTGTTTATATAAGTATAAACAACGTTACGCTTTTTGTTAAACAGTAGCAGTATGAATAATCTCTATCTGTACAAATATATCTAATAGAACTTTGTCTAAAAAGCTTAGGTTGTTAGTTATACAGGAAGTCAAAATAAGACGCAGATATATGTATAGTCTGCACTTCTACATATCGCAAATAGGTCGTTGTTTCTACTTAACCACCAATTTGTTAACGTGTAAGAGTCTTTATCTAATAGAACTCTCTCTAAAAGTCACATGGTTTAATAAGCCAAATGGTCTGTAAGGGATCGCTTTAAGCGCTAAGGCGGCTTTTACGCGCTTTATACATCTGTTTTATTATTCTTTATTATTTTGTTACACATTTCTGTCCGTGCAATAAAGTATAAACAAATCGTTGCTAGCTAGACAGGAAGTCAAATTAAGACAAAAACGTCTACAGTCTACGCTGCACTACTTTTCTAGTAGGTGGTTGTTTATACTAAGCCACTTGTGGAACGGTGGCAGTATGAATAGCTCAAAAATAAACATAGGGATATTTTAATTGTTGTTCTTAAATGACTAATGGCGTACGAAAATATCTGGTAAGCATTATTTGGAATTACGTATAATTAATTTGATGATGTTCATTGCTTATACAGGATGTTAAGACATCATACCGCAAACGTTGTTATATGTATAAGGCTACATTTAATGTCCTAAATAAAATCACAAAAATCATTCGTCTCGGAAATGAGAGGTTACAGGTATTGCTACCCTCATCCCATTCTTGAGCGCGCAATGTATCGTGAACATTGTGAAGCAATCGTCAACAAAATGTTGATGCGCAAAACAAGTCAACGACTTTAAGTTTCATTTACATTGCTGTTTGATTTAAAAATATTAAAAAAAAATCTGATTTAAAATCGCATTGGGACAGATAGTAATAATGATATTATACAGTATTCTGTTAAAAAAAAGGTAAAAAAATTGTACATTTCAACAAAGGGTCGTCGAATAATTTCATCACTGGGGAGACTAGAATCATGTACTGAATCCGGTACGATGTCTTTTACACGCTGTATATCTTTGAATACTTTAATTGTTGTGAAACTTGAGAAATACTTTAATAGTTTAATTGTTCACATATTTCATTTCCACTAGTGATGCTACACTTTAATTTAGATATTGTTACATCTTCATCTTTTTTCTATCGTTATTCCGGTCAAGTACTAGGGTCCCCTTAAATTGCAGAGGATGTGGCTGTGGGGCGAGTTAAGATGACCGACTGCCGTCTGACGTCGTCCCCGGAATCCCCACAATTTCTAAAATCTCACGACTAATATCACAAAGTGACAATAATCGTCAAAGATAAAATATTTATTTATACTGATATTTATAATTCCTTTATGTTTTAAAAAGAATATTTTTTGAATAATTCAATTTACCCTCCCCCTAGAATTTCCAAACTTGAAATTTTTCATGTATGAAATTAAACTTGCTCTTAGACCCCAATCTGACTGTATCGAAAAATTCCTTATTAGCGGTTGTCTACTAACTATGAATTAGATCTCTGCCAAATATCACCTTTATACGTCTCGCGTGTTTCGAAATTTCGCATTAGATGACTTTTTTATAAAAATAGATTTAGTTCATTCAACATTACAAACGTTGTCTGTCCTACCTGAAATTATCAATAATATTGTTTTTTAATTTATTGCTATATCATGACAAAGCTCTCTGATATTTATTTCCGCCAACCACAAATCTTTTATGTGGTCTGTAAATATGTATTAGCAAACTTTATCATATATAATAACTCATTGTGATATAAGAGTGCTTAGTTTAAAATTGTTGCATTAATGAGAAATGCTAATTTAAAAATAACAATTTTTTTATCCTCAATCGCCAATGGTTGAAGCGGTTGACATTTTTGTCTTTGTAACAATAAACTTTAATAGAGAGAAGAAGAAACTCTTCGAAGGAGCAGCTATATTTTAAATTAAAAAAAAAAGCTAAATGCTTATGTAGGTACCTCTTTGTGAAAAATTGGCAGCAGACCAACAGGAAAATATTCCTGTATTAATAAATAATTATCTAATTTATCGAGTGTTATTACAATTACGTATAAGTACTATAATCTATATTAATATGTTTAAAGAGTTTGTTTGTTTGCTTAAACGCGCTAATCTCAGGAACTACTGGTCCGATTTGAAAAATTCTTTCAGTGTTAGATAGCACATTTATCGAAGAAGGCTATAGGCTATATATCATCACGCTAAAATGGAATCGAATATTTTTTTTAATTAATTTTACGCGGATGAAGTCACGTGCACAGCTAGTTATAATACAAAATCTGTACAATATCAAATTGATTTAAGATTTCTCACTAAAAATCGGAATTATTTCACCTTCTTTCGGTAAAAGTTTCACAAACATCGGTTTTTCTATTCGTAGAAAACAATGAAGCAAAAACAAACAAGCGGCCATTGAATTTATTATATCAATCAAACTTTCATCTGTTTAACGGTTTTTGCGCTGTCACAGTCGGTTAATTTCGACTCTAAAAAATTTACTTTTATATCTTTACGTAAGCTAGAACTGTTATTTATCGGTTTGAAACGAGACGAATTTTCTAGATTGGACTAGTAGCCCTAACTCACCGCGTCGCTGTGAGATTGGTCCAGGAAAGTGGACCGAGAATGGGGAGACCTTTGCCCAGCATTGGGACATAATCGACTAATAATAGATGTTCTTGCCGGCTCTTTAAAAATAAGTATGTTCTTATCTGGAAAATCCTTAAGGCGTAACAATTCCGACACACGAGAAGTGTCAGTAGAACTCCGAAAAAAATGATGGTAGAGTCAGGAAAATCTTTACTAACCAGTTTTAATATCACAATAACCATTGCATAGTGCTATTATTCAATACCACAGGTTGCAAATACCTCGTTTGGTATTTAATAACAATTAGTGCCTCGCCGTAATTATCGGGACACTAAATTTGAATTCTATCATGTGGTAAGCGGTACAGGACGCCGGATTACATATTAATTTTGAACGTAATGAAAAGATCTATTAAAACTGGAGATCGCCTATTGTCGAAATTCGGCCACAATCTGTGACCGGGGCAACACTTTACAAAATTATTATGTAAATATCAAAATAAATTCCCAAGGAAGGAGCAAAACAAAAACCCCTTTAGAACATTCACAAAGCATTTAATTATATCGTAAATCTCATTGATTCGGGAGTAATAAAAAAACAACCAATCCGTATTACGTCGGTAATTTTATTGTCCTGTATATATTTATTTATTACTAACTGCTGCATAACGAATACTAGATCCTTAAGAAGAAATTACATATATCAGACAAAAATCAGTATACTCTACATAAAAATATTACTATTATCACTTACATTCTACTTATTGTAATATACCGATTAATGAAAACATTTACTAGCATTTCTGAAACAAAATTGATTGAAATATCCAATTTTGGAAATTTTACCCGCTTTTGGAAATTGATTTTTACTAACACTTTTGTTGGTGAATGTATAGTTTACCAAAAAATTGGTTTGCCACCTTAAGGTCGAATGTCGTTTGCACGCCAATTAGTTAAAGGGCTCATTTCTGCTTGGTATACAATACGTTAATTACTAACAGTAACCCTTAGAAAAACATTCGTTAAGTAGGAACTGTCACCCTAATGGTAAAGCACTTTCTTGTTCGACTATACATAAATATATTACTGATAATATTTAAATTCTACGAATAATGAAAACATTTACTTTCATTTCTGAATGAAATCGATTGCATCATCCAATTTTGGAAATTTTACCCGCTTTTGGAAATTAATTTTCACTAACACTTTTGTTGGTGAATGTACATCCGCACCATTAGATATAACGGCCTCAACACACGTCTTAGAACAATATTTGACAAACATCATAAAGCATTCTTATCAACGTCTTCTGAAATTTACTCTTAATCCAGGTTAATATAATAGGCTTTTGTAATGG